>LT669791.1:6689922-7289922 GCA_900128785.1 Arabis alpina | reverse complement strand
CCATAAGAAAAATAGAAAAAGACTGGTTATCAATAAAACAAAATAGAAAGAAAGGTTTGGAGATATATATATATATATATATATATATATATAAACACGATAAAAAAAAAGGCAAGAAGAGAAGACAAAAATTACGATGAAAGAAGAGGCAAAAAGAGAAGAGAAGAGAAAGTTGACGATGAAAGAAAAAGCAGGAAGAAAAAAGAAGAGAAAGATGACGATGATCAACGGCGAAGAAGAAGAAGGCATGACGAGTGAGAAAAAGACGACAATTATGGATCTACCTGATGAGATTTTGAGTCAATAAATTTTTAAGAGACTACGAAAACCGATATATTTGTGGTGTATGATAAGTGCCGCTAAACAATGGAATTTACTCTTTAAATCCACCAGTAATCGCTTTTCTGGTTTGAAGATGGTTGTCCTTAATTCAAAGCTATAAAAAGCTAGGTTTTCTTGTAAACGAAACAAAACAACTGAATCTTTGTATTATTCTTCTTTACCAAAAAATTGAATATTTGGATTTAGTTTTATTATTATGATTGGATTCATGGTTTTACGCTTAATAAAAAAAACTGTTATAGACTTTATAAATAATAATATATTTTATGTTTAATCTGCGGTTATCAATATTACTTACTTTGTAAAAACTATTACAATTTAAAATAATATTGGTCAAGAAGCTAGAGTTTCTTATTAGAATTTACAGTAGTTATAGTTGTTTTGTAATTTTTTTTTAATTTTCCTTATCGAAGAAATTGATGGTGTAAGGAGAAGAATATGAAGTTAGGAGCATCATACTCTTATAGAACCAAGAGATTCTCAAATTGCAGACATGGCAGAAAATGGTATGGTCCCAGCCTCACGCAGTCTCCTCCACTCTAAGAGTCATCGAACCACAAGCCTACGCTCGAATCCGATGACTCAACTCCTAACTTGGAATGAGCAGGCCAGTAAATAGCCCAGCCCGAACCCGGCCCAATGTCCCGTCACCTTTAATCTTTTTTTTTTGTAAATATAAATTACAATCTTAACTAAACGATATTTGTTTTATTGTCAAATCTTGTTAATCTCATATGTATCTGAATGGAACTGTACAAATACAAAATCTCTAATCTATGAAACAAATTGTCTTCTTTCTTGATTGAAACAATTTATCCAACAAAAACGCCAGAAGAAAAAACACAAAATCTGATAATTTCATATCAAATGTTTCTAAAGTAAAACTAATATGTACAATTTGTTTGTTAAGAAGAACTGTACATAAAAGAAAAAAAAACTAATTTGTACAATTTCATATCATATCCTCCCTTCAGTCTCTTGTGTTGTTGGTGAGTCCATCACCTAATCAAGAATCAAAAAGATTAAGCTAATAAGAGATTCAAGAAACCAAAATCTTTGTAATGTGTAACGAAAAAAAAACTAGAATTTACCAAAATATGTTATTGTTCGAAGCATCGGATTTAGGAAGCTCTTGCAAACTTGTAGATTGATGTTCTTGATGAGGAGGGTAGTAAGCAATGTCTTGTGCAAATTGATGAGGAGGGTAGTAAGCAATGTCTTGTGCAAATTGCTCACTCAGATTTCCAAAATCAGGATAGCATCGTAAGTCCGATGTCGAACCATCTGACTGTGTTGACGCAAACGGATCAGTGAAAGAAGAGATCGAGTTCACTGCTGAATCATTAGACTCAATCCTATGTTCTTGATGACCATGACCATGAACTTGATCTTGATGACCATGAACTCGAAATTGATGATCATGAGGGTGATCTTGATGATCATGAACTCGAACTTGATGACCAAGAAGTTGTTCTTGATGACCAAGATGATGATGATGATGATGGAGTTGATCTTGATGGTGATGAAGATTACGTTTATGCAACGGTGTAACTACAAAAACATAGAAATTTATCGATTCATGAACTGATTATTAAGTAACAAACTAAACAAGATCAATTTTTCTATGTAATTACGTACCTGGTGAATATACACTAGGATCATTATCTCTAAATTTCATCATCAGATCAATTTGTTTAGCAACCAAATCGTTGAATGTAACGATTTGACGAAGCAATACACATCTTTTGTAGTATTCTTTGAAGAAATCTTGATTCTCGTTTTCAAGACGATTCCAAACTGAAAACACAAAACAAATAATTACTTCTTTTTTGTTACTCGAATCTGAAAAAGAAATCAAAATTCTTACTTACGTGGTTCAATCAATAAGTGACCAATCTTGTGATTCTCATGCAGATACAACATGGTTTGTTCAAAACTCATGTAGTTTTGAATACATCTTTCGATTTTTGCCTTGATCTGAAACCAAAACAAACATAGTTAGGTTAAAAATCGTATTAGAGTAACGAATTTTGAAGGAATTTTGAGGAGAAAGTAATCAGGATCTTCGAATTATCGATTTGGTTTTGACTCATGACTTCAAAATTTGTAACGAGAGAGCGAGAGAGAGAGAGGAAGCTTTGATCAGGTGATTAATGAGTTTAAAGTAGTATAATATAATTAGGAGATTGCGCGAAAAGAAATAACTAACTTTTTATGGATTGTTAGTTGAGTTTAAGATTCTTTAAGATTCTCTTTTTGTAAATTAAGGACTAGGTCTTTCACATGCGACAAGCGTATATGATTACAATATCTAAAAGAATATTTTCTTCTTCTTCTTTTTCGTAAAGAATATTTTCTTTAAAGCGGTTGAATGTAACATATTCTTAAATACACTAAGATACAATTATATTTTGACGATATATAAATAGTTAAATACACATTAACATAATTTTGATAAAGTAAATTTTAATTAACGTAAATTAAAAATGATTAATCTTTAAAACATTTTGTTATGTAAGATTTTACGTTTAATTGAATTTAAATTTATACAACATATATTGGTGAACTATGTTATATGAGAATATGTAACAATTTCACCATGGTATGTAGTATTAATTAAAATATTTTGATTGACTAATTTAATTTATGTGTATCATAAAACATTTTTTAAACGACACCTATGATTTGAGTTGAGAAATTTGAAAGAGAAATTAATGAAATTCATAAATGATCTATGATCTTCGAAGTATCGACATGGTTTTGTATCATGACTTGAAAATTTGTAACGAGCGAGAGGAAGATATTTTAATGAAGCTTTAATGAATTAAAGTATAATATAATAAGGAGATTGGACGAAAAAGAAATATAAATACTCTTCTATTTTTTTTTATAAATGATGTTTTAGAAGATTTTTTTTATTTTTATTAAATGATGTTTTCACGTTTCTACTTTCTACACAAAATTAATTGTATTTTTGTTGTTTTTGACTGTTTAAATTTTCTATTGGATGAAGTGTTTTGGGTAAATAGAAATTGATAATGGATTTCAGAATGTAATAAAAACTTATTGATTTCTAAACGGAGGGAAAAACTCATAAACCTCGTCTATTTGCAAACAGAGGAAGTAACTAACTCCTTTTGATAGTTAGTTCAAATTTTGATTGGTCAATTTAAGATTCTCGAATATTTTCTTTTTGTAAATGATATTGTATCTAGAAGAACTATGAGTGTTTCAATGTGTTGTATAAACCGATATTCAGTCCTATCGAAACCAAGTTGAACCGAAATAATTAGTTCGAAAATTGAATCATATCTTAATACGGTTTTTATTCAAATCGAAACTTCTATAGAACAGAAAATTTGAAAATCCAAAGAAATCCAAACCAAAATTTGGATCAAACTACTAGACTACTGTGATTTAATTACTTTCCATATATATCGAAAACTGAATTCGAATTCGAATTCGAACCGAACAAAAATAATATATTTAAAATCTAAATTTCTTTAAAAACATATTTAAGGAACCTAAACCAAAACCTTATTAAACTATCCATATTTGATTAGGTTTTACTCTAAACAAGTAATCATAAACCAAAAAAAAATTAAACTAAAAAATGTGGAATGAAATCGAATGAAATCAGATTTTGTAGATATCAATGTAGGCTTTATGTTTGTTGCTTAATGTTTACCCTCTTGAGTCTTTACCACAAAATCTATTGACAAAGGTCCAAAATATACTAACCCGACAATCTTAGAAATATTTCTAAGACTACACTTCAAATTTTTGTACCTAATTAACTATGTGTTTGTACTTTCTATGTACTTTGAAAGAATCCGTTTGGCCCAAAAACAAGCTAAATATCAAAAACTCAAAGTAGTACTAGCTATAAGAATCAAAGTCATGACTTGAAATACTGAAGTTTTGCAGCAACCACTACACTACGTGACATTTCTGTCAATTATGATGCCTTTAAATATATAACCTCATTTTGGCGCCTAAAGCCCTTGCTTCACGGGCTTTAGCCCAGGGCCGGCCCTGATTACAATATCTAAAAGAATATTTTTTTTTTTTTTTTTTCGTAAAGAATATCCCCCTTCCTATTAAAAGACAAGTCACATTAGTTAGCCTAATTAATTGTTATAATTTGATTGGTTTAAAATGATGACATGGATTGAAAAAATGATGACATGTCTTAGGTAAAAATGTGACATGGCATAATCCTCAAAAACTATTGGATAACTAAATTAAACAAATCTATATAATAAAACCTCTTATATCATTACTTAAATAATTAACAACAAATACTTAAAATTACAAAAATCCGCATTATCTAAATAAATAATTTAATTAAATCTTTTTGTTTCCGAAATCTTAGCAACTAAATAACTCCCTAATTACATACTGTTAGAATTTCAAAACAGAAATTAAAAATAGAATAATGGAAAATAATGGATACATACGTACAAGTAAATGTGATAATGCAATACCTTAACTAAATAGCATATACCTTAACCCGCACATGATGCTCGAGATTGAGCTAACTAATGTGGAATAATAAAATACATAGGTGGTTGATTTCACAGCTTCTTGGTGTGGACCATGTCGTTATCATATATTTTTCGTTTTGAAATTTAAGTTTTTAGTTTATTCAATGACAAATATATCTGACTGAGTTATTGTTTTTAAGTTCTTACAAAATTGTATAACCATACGAAATTGAATCAACATACAAAACTAATGAATGTTTACATAAACTTCATTAAAATTATGAACGAAGATAGTTGGTTTTTAATCCACAAAAAACGTAATAGAAGTTGATATACATGGATCCATTATGATAACAAATCACCTCAGCATATTCCTCCTACTAAAAGATCTCACATATAAAAGATTTTGTTTGTTCAGATACTTCAAACTATTTTGAAAATCATATCCAAAATATATTCAAAGATTTTACGAAAAAACACAAACTAAATAGCATATCCAAATATATTTCCATAAAATATTCTAATAAGATTACGTTCGTTTAACTTCTAATTATTTATATAAATCAATCATCTACCTAATAACTCGATCAAACAACTTTACTTCCATTCCCATTACTATCATAATGTCTATCATAGTTAAACAAACCTCTCCATTTGTGCTTTTTAACAATCTTCTTTCCTCTTCGGAGAAACAAAGAATCAAAGTCCATATTATTCTGTTGTGGAAATCCAAAGGAAAAGCAGGCATTGAGATGATTTTGGTTGATGAAGAGGTTAGTTATTCAAATCATGTAAATATATACTTTACTTCCATTCCTATCGGCAGTCAATCAATGATGATTTACAATATCGTTTTAAAATGTTTTCAGCCATATTTTTGTTTTTTCAAATATTCCTCCATAGTTCTTTTTTAGTTTTTAACATAGCTTGGTTTTGGTTCTTAAATTTTATATTTAGGAGGATTAAATATGTTTTCTATAATGAGTATTCCAATAGCATACTAATTTAGTTTCTCCTCTGTGTTAATGTTTTTTTTTTTTAACTGTCTCTAAAAATGGATAACCGAGTGATATATGATAAAACTTGGTGGGTACTAAAAAATATCGTAAACATGTTAGAAAACAATGGAGACAAAAAATTATTTCCCCTAAAAACTATTCGAGGTGAGAATATTTGAAAGAAAACCCCTATTTTCTAAAGTATTTATATTGTGTAAAGACGTAAATTATATGTTTTTAGATTTTATGTTCATTTTGTTTTTCAGTTATTTCATGTGTTTTCAATATATTGACACAAATTATTGATATTGGTGAAAATAATTTGACTATCATTGATCATATCAAATCATTTCATCTTCAGGTCGAGGAAGATGAGGAAATAATAGAAAAACAAGAAGTATTGTAGGAACTATGGAGTGACTTGAACAAAATACTCATGAACATGCATTTTTGTATTGGGTGAATTAATCTAGGCAATGTTTTTGTAGATTTCTTTTTTTTTAAACATGCATTTGAATATTTCTATGAGATTTTTTGGGTTTTGTAATTAATCATGTTTATGTTTGATGGGTTTCCTTAAAAATGAAAAAAAGGTAGATATTTAAGCATTGTGTGAAATCAAAGGTTGGTGATCCTATTATGTGTCTTCGTAACTTTTCTGTGAGATTTTTGAAATTTGTAATCAATCATGTTTCGGGTTTGATGGTTTTCCTCAAAAATAAAAGAAGTTTGATAAGCATTGTTTAAGATTTAAGGTTGGTAATTCTTTCATGTGTCTTCGTAACATTGATCCTAAACAAAGATTATGTAACGGGACTAGGCTTATTGTTAATCAATTAGCGCGTCATGTGATTGCAATTAGAATTCTAACTTGTGATGATAAACCATGCGACAAAAATTTAATCCATAGGATATTTGTAAACCCACAAGAACAAAGTTTCCTTTCAAGATGCGGTTGCATGCAATTTCAAGTATTTTAACTTTCGTAATCACCATAAATAAAATTCAGTGACAAATACTAAAAAAAATTGGTTTGTTTCTACCTAGACGCATATTCTCTCATGGACAACTATGTGTTGTTCTATCAAGAGTAAAATCTAGGATTGGACTGAAAATCCTAATCACCTTTAAAGAACGTAAAGTGTAGAAGAAAACAATGAATGTCTTCTACAAGGAAGTGTTTCAAAACCTTTATTAGTTTTTTAGATTTGATTTTGTTTTGTTTAAATTTCTTAAACCATACTTCACACTATATACAACATTTTCAATATAATTTTCCATGCTATAATACTTTACTTTTTCATTGTCCATAATTTACAATACCTAAAATTATTCATGTTACGAAATAATGTTTATACCCGCACACGGTGCGGGAAAATCACCTAGTTTTCTTTAAAGCTGTTGAATGTAACATATTTTTAAATACAATGAGATACAATTATATTTTGACGATATATAAATACTTAAATACACATTAACATAATTTTTATAAAGTAAATTAAAAATGATTAGTCTTTAAAACATTATGTTATGTAAGATTTTACGTTTAATTGAATTTAAATTTATACAACATATATTGGTGAACTATGTTATATGAGAATATGTAACAATTTCACTATGGTATGTAGTATTAATTAAAATATTTTGATTGACTAAATTAATTTATGTGTTTCATAAAACATTCTTTAAACGACATATATGCAAAACTTTTTAATCTTAGAAAACAAGTATAGATAAAAAAAAGGTGTAGTTACCTGATCTTATATGTCTTCTCCTACTTTGCCTCTGTTTTCAAGCTGTCTTAAGATCATCACGCAAATAAGATACCACCACCAATATATGTGGAAAACTAATAGCAGTAGTAACATTGTGTTGAATGCATAGTACACCAATGTGTCTTTAACTGATTTCATAACATATATCCCAGTAGTTCAGAGCTGAAAAAGGGGTACACCGGTAAATATCATAAACACGAAATCGAGAAATAGTTCAAAGAGATTTTATTATTCTTTATGGGTTGTTGATAAAACTGTGTTTGTACCTTGTAGCTCTGATGATCCAAAAGGGGAAGTATACCAACCGAAGCAAAAACCAAGAAACAGCAAATAATCCAGTACCCACTTGCTCCGACTACTTGAAAATTTTAGCAGATTCCATAAACAAGTCACTCGCGTCATGAGTAGCGAGGAAGGATGATTGATGCAATTCGAAAAAAGCTGCGTATTAAAACAAAATCAGCTGTTATGTAATCTTTTTTTAGCACCAATATTGATAGTTCTATAGCCATAATTTTTTAACTTCACCTTGATACAGAACCCGCAACAAGCAAGCATATGCTGAAATTTTCCGAGTAATGTAACCCTTAGTAAATAGAGATACAGGATTGAGTTCGTTTCATCTTGTTACCTAAGCAAATCCATTAAAGATCTAGGTGTTATCAATGCTATTCAAGTTAAAAATCTCACTCTCTAACAAGATTTTTCTCAATTTACAAATAGAGGAACCAGGATCTGATTACCCGACTAGTATGAGGAGCCAATGAGGATGATGGTAATTATGTGATGAGTCATTATTATGATTGGATTCATGGTTTTACGCTTTAATAAAAAAAAAATTTGTTATAGACTTTATAAATAATAAAATATATTTTATATTTAATCTGCGAACCAACTATCCTTGATTTTCTGCACGTTATCAATATTACTTATTTTGTAAAAGCTATTACAATTTAAAATAATATTGGTCGAGAAGCTAGAGTTTCTTATTAGAATTTACAATAGTTATAGTTATAGTTGTTTGTAATTTTTTTTTAATTTTCCTTATCAAAGAAAAAGATGGTGTAAGGAGAAGAATATGAAGTTTATAATAGAATATGAAGTTTATATGAAGTTTATTCTTCTTTGCTGGGAATTTTTTGGTTGACTCTTCTGCGAGTCAAGCTTGTTCTACGGTTTTTAGAACTGGGTCTTTTGGGACTAGTTCTTCCAGGACAAGTTTGAAGCAAAGAAAGAAAAGAAAGAGACCCTCTAAAGCAAAGAGCGCTCAACAAGTGGTTGAGGATGGGCAATTACTGGAAGTTGTGGTTAAGAAAGCTCATGCAAAGCTTTTCTCCAAAGGGTCTGGTCATGCTTTAGAACCAGGACCGAGTGGGGCTCAAGATATTGTATCAAATGAAAGAGTGATTAAAAGGAAAGGCACTGATGATCTGGACCATGATGGTTCTGCTAAAAGTGTGAAAAAAGCAAAAGAAGTGGGAGTCCCAAAGAAGGGACTTGCCACTCTCCAATGAGTCTCATGAGTTGGAATTGTCAAGGTTTAGGCACTAAAGAGGACTTGACAATTCCTAAACTCAAGGAAATGAGAAAGAACCATTTCCCTGAAATCATTTTCCTCATGGAAACTATGCATGATAGAGATGTTTTGGTTGATTTGCAAGTATGGTTGGGATATGACAGAGTTTTCACTGTCAATCCTATAGGTAAGAGTGGAGGCTTGGCGGTGTTTTGGAAGAACAATGTATCTTTGGAGTTTCTCTTTGTAGATAAAAACTTGGTGGACTTTCATGTTCAGTTTGCGGGTTTGAGCTTCTTTATTTCTGGAGTTTATGGAGCTCCGGCTGTTGGTGATAGAGGTCAGGTATGGGAAAGACTGACGCGTATTGGTATAAATAGAAAAGAAAGTTGGTGTATGCTAGGTGACTTCAATGAAATCCTTCACAATGGTGAGAAGATTGGTGGACCAGTAAGGAGGGATTCTACCTTTGTCCCTTTTGGTGACATGATCAGAGATTGTGAGATGTTGGAACTCCCTTCTACTGGAAATAGCATCATGTGGGGTGGTATGAGATGCAAGTTGTGGATACAGAGCAAACTTGATAGATGCTTTGGGAACAAGGAATGGCTCAAGATGTTTCATGCCTCTAATCAATGTTTTTTGGCAAAAAGAGGGTCTGATCACAGACCAGTCTTGGTGAAATTAATGAACTCCTCTCAGACTTACAGAGGTAATTTTAGGTTTGACAAGAGGTTTTTAAACAAGCCACTAGTTTAGAAAGCAATACTAGCTGCGTGGACCTCTGGCTCGAGCTTATCTGGCATTTGTGTCTCGGAAAAAATTAGAGGGTGTAGAAAGGCTTTGAGCAAATGGAAAAAAGAGAATCAGACTAATGCTTTTGACAAGATTCAGGATCAACAAGATGATTTGGAAAGGGAGCAATCTTCAAATTATCCTAACACATATCTTGTGATTGGTTTGAAGAGAAGGCTAGTTGAAGCTTACAAAGAAGAAGAGGTGTTCTGGAGTCAAAGGAGTAGAGAAAGATGGTGATCTCAACACAAAGTTCTTCCATGAATCAGTAAAAGCGTCTAGAGCAAGGAAGAGGATTGAGATGTTGAAAGATATTAATGGCAATGCTCATCGAGGTGAAGCTTCAAAAGGTGCTATTGTTGAGGCCTATTTCACTGAACTTTTTAAATCTTCCCATCCAGGAAGCTTTGATGATTTCTTCTTTGGGTTTCAGAACAGAGTGCCAAGTAATGTTAATGATGCGTTGGTGATGGTTGTCACTAAACAAGAGGTTGAGGAGGCAGTTTTCTCAATTAAGCCATCCAGTGCTCATGGTCCTGATGGGATGAATGCCTTGTTCTTTCAGAAATATTGGGATATAGTTGGTGAGCAGGTTACTTTGGAAGTCCAAAATTTCTTTGAAGATGGCATTATCCCCTCAGTTTGGAATTTCACTCATCTTTTTTTGCTTCCAAAGACGGTCGAGCCTAAGGTGATGTTTGACTTGAGACCGATCAGTCTGTGTTCTGTCTTATATAAAATCATTTCAAAGATCTTGGTCTTCAGACTGCAACCTTTGCTGCCTCAGATTGTTTCACCAACACAAACGGCTTTTGTTGCTGAAAGGCTAATCTCAGATAACATTTTGGTGGCTCATGAGTTGGTTCATGCCCTCAGAACTCACCAAGAAATCTCTTCAGAATATATGGCAATCACATGTCAAAAGCATATGACAGAGTGGAATGGTCTTACCTGAAGAGTCTCTTGTAAGCGATGGGCTTCCATCAAAAATGGGTACAATTGGTCATAGCCTGTGTCTCCTCTGTCTCTTATTCTGTGTTGATCAATGACCAGCCTCATGGTTTGGTGATTCCTGAAAGAGGATTGAGGCAAGGAGATCCTTTATCTCCTTTCCTCTGTGTACTTTCTACTGAAGGCTTGACCCACCTTTTAAATCAAGCTGAGCTAGCTGGGGATATCAATGGAATCAGCTTTGAACCTCAAGGACCATCAGTTCACCATCTATTGTTCGCCGATGACAGCTTATTCTTGTGTAAGGCCAATGTTGAACAAGCTTTTTCTTGCAGTCCATTCTGAAGAAATATGGGGATGCTACAGGTCAAAGGGTGAATCTTGATAAGTCCTCCATTACTTTTGGTTCCCTTATCGATCTGCAAGTTCAAGCAAGGATTAAAGTGATCTCTGGTATAAGAAATGAAGGTGGAGCAGGTACGTACCTTGGCTTACCTGAATGTTTTAGTGGTTCAAAGATTCAAATGTTGGAGTTTATAAATTAACGTTTGAAGACAAGGTTGAGTGGTTGGTTTGCTCGTACACTATCTTTGGGAGGGAAAGAAGTTCTTATGAAGTCAGTAGCTTTAGCTTTCCATGTCTACGCTATGTCTTGTTTTAAATTACCTAAGACAACGGTTAAGAATCTAACTTCTGCAATGTCCTCTTTCTGGTGGGATTCTTTTGAGTACAAAAGGAAGATTCACTGGAAGAGCTGGGACAAGCTTTGTTTATCAAAGGAATTAGGTGGTCTGGGGTTTCGTGATTTGAAAGGTTTTAATCAAGCTCTTTTGGCAAAGCAAGCTTGGAGACTTTTGCACCAACCTGATTGCCTGTTTGCGAGGCTTTTCAAGAGTATATACTTTCCCTTTGGTCTCTTTTTGGAAGCTCCTATTGGCTCAAGGCCATCTTTTGCTTGGCGAAGTATTGTTTTTGGAAAAGAGCTGCTTGATAGAGGTATAAGAAAGATGATTGGGGATGGTGAATCTACTAAGGTGTGGACTGAACTTTGGCTTTTTGATGGCAAGAGAAGAAATGCTTTGATGAAGAATCCTATAGTTGATCTTGAGCTAAGGGTTAGTTCTCTCATTGATTCGGTTACTAGAGACTGGAATTTGAACACTTTAAATGATAACTTCTTTCCGGCTGATGTGAATCTGATTATTGCAAAGAAGCCAGTGGTTTCAATTAAGGATTATCAATGTTGGATGCACACCAAGAGTGATGAATATACTATGAGTTCTGGATATTGGTTGGCTAATCAAATCAAACATGTTGACCTTATTAGAAAAGGTAGCATGCTTCCTTCTCTTAATGGGATCATAGCTCATGTTTGGAATCTAAAAACCAATCAAAAGATAAAGTTGTTTCTGTGGAGGGTCTTATCCGGGGTTATTTCAGTGGCAGAAAAGTTAGCTCAAAGAGGAATGGATTTGGATTTAAGGTGTCAGGATTGTGGTTCGGACGTTGAGACAATAAACCACATCTTATTCACATGTCCTGTGGCAAGATTGATGTGGGCTCTATCTGATTTCCCTAGTCCTGCAGATGGTTTTGACAAGGTTTCTCTTTTCTCCAATTTCCATTATCTCTTTTTGGTGAAAAAGTTAAACCATGTCAGAAAAGATCTTAGGTTGAGTTTTCCTTGGATTCTTTGGTATTTATGGAAGAATAGGAACACCTTTTGTTTTGAGGGAAGATCTTTTGTAGCTACAATTCCATTGCCAAGATCAGAGATGAGATGGAGTTTTGGGTTTTGGCCCAATCGGTTGATGCGTCGCTTGAATCAGTTCCTAATCATCTGATCAGTAGACAAGAGGTAAAGTGGAAGAGACCACCTGCGCCATGGCTTAAGTGTAATATTGGTATGTCTTGGTCTAAGCGGAATCTTGTTGGTGGTATCTCGTGGGTTTTGCGGAATGATAAAGGTGATGTTTTGTTACACAGTAGATGGTCTTTCTCAGGTATAAGGACTTTGGAGGAAGCCCATCTTAAGAGCTTATTGTGGGCGATAGAGAGTATGGTCTCTCATAGAATATTCCAGTTTATTTTTGCATCTGATGCTTTGACCTTGGTGAAGGCAATCAATAATCCACTTGGTTGGCCTAATTTTTGGTACCATATCTCTGAGATAAATCGTATTTTGATCAAGTTGGAGGATTGGAGAATGGTTTTTGAAAGTTGAAGTGCAAACAGAGGAGCCTTCTTGATTGCTAAGAGTGTCACTCAAGAGAATCGATGGCAATCGTATATTGCTCATGGTCATCCGGTTTGGTTGGCCGAGCTCTTCGATTGTGAGAAAGGCTAGTTGTTTGTCTTTGGTCTTTGATCTTATTTTGTTTTTGATTGTTCTTGTTCTTAGAAGCTTTGTTTATCTTAACTTGCTTTTGTATTATGAAACTAGTTATGTTCTATCAATATACCTAGATGTTCAAAAAAAAAGGAGAAGAATATGAAGTTAGGAGCATCATCACTCTTATAAAATCAAAAGATTCTCAAATTGCAGACATGACAGAAAATGGTATGTTTTGTTAATTTATGACTTTCTGTTCTTCGTTTTTTTGAGGCTCAAGTTGTGAATGTCTACTCTCTATCTAAGCAAAAGCAAGAATCTCACGCAATAATTTTTTTTTTCATTTATTTAATTCGACACATAACTTTGACTAATAAATGCATTTCTTTGTTATTGCATTCTAAATTATAATTTTTTTTTGGTAAATATAAATTACAATCTTAACTAAACGGTTTTATTGTCAAATCTTGTTAATCTCATATGTATCTGAATGGAATTGTACAAATACAAAATCTCTAATCTATGAAACAAATTGTCTTCTTTCTTGATTGGAACAATTTATCCAACAAAAACGCCAGAAAAAAAAAACCAAATCTGATAATTTCATATCAAATGTTTCTAAAGTAAAACTGTAGATAACAGAAAAAACAAAAACTAAAATGTACTGTTTATTAAGAAGAACTGTACATAAAAGAAAAAAAAGAAAAAAAACTAATATGTACAATTTCATATCATATCCTTCCTTCACTCTCTTGTGTTGTTGGTGAGTCCATCACCTAATCAAGAAACAAAAAGATTAAGCTAACAAGAGATTCAAGAAACCAAAATCTTTGTAATGTGTTGGAAAAAAAAAGCTAGAATTTACCAAAATGTGTTATTGTTCGAAGCATCGGATTTAGGAAACCCTTGAAAAATTGTAGATTGATGTTCTTGATAAGGAGGGTAGTAAGCAATGTCTTGAGCAAATTGCTCACTCAGATTTCCAAAATCAGGATAGCATCGTAAGTCCGATGTCGAACCATCTGACTGTGTTGACGCAAACGGATCAGTGAAAGAAGAGACGATCGAGTTCACTGCTGAATCATTAGACTCAATCCTATGTTCGTGATGACCATGAACTTGATCTTGATGACCATGAACTCGAAATTGATGATCATGAAGGTGATCTTGATGATCATGAACTCGAACTTGAAGTTGTTCTTGATGACCATGATGATGGAGTTGATCTTGATTTTGATGAAGATTACGTTTATGCAATGGTGTAACTACAAAAACATAGAAATTTATAGACTCATGAACTGATTATTAAGTAACAAACTAAACAAGATCAATTTTTCTATGTAATTACGTACCTGGTGAATAAACACTAGGATCATTATCTCTAAATTTCATCATCATATCAATTTGTTTAGCAGCCAAATCGTTGAATGTAACGATTTGACGAAGCAATACACATCTTTTGTAGTATTCTTTGAAGAAATCTTGATTCTCGTTTTCAAGACGATTCCAAACTGAAAACACAAAACAAATAATTACTCCTTTTTTGTTACTCGAATCTGAAAAAGAAATCAAAATTCTTACTTACGTGGTTCAATCAATAAGTGACCAATCTTGTGATTCTCATGCAGATACAACATGGTTTGTTCAAAACTCATGTAGTTTTGAATACATCTTTCGATTTTTGCCTTGATCTGAAACCAAAACAAACATAGTTAGGTTAAAAATCGTATTAGAGTAACGAATTTTGAAGGATTTTTGAGGAGAAAGTAATCAGAATCATACATGATCTAGGATCTTCGAATTATCGATCTGATTTTGACTCATGACTTGAAAATTTGTAACGAGAGAGAGAGAGAGAGAGGAAGCTTTGACCAGGTGATTAATGTTTAATGATTAATGATATATAAATAGTTAAATACACATTAACATAAATTTTATAAAGTAAATTTGAAATAACGTAAATTAAAAATGATTAATCTTTAAAACATTATGTTATGTATGATTTTACGTTTAATTGAATTTAAATTTATACAACATATATTGGTGAACTATGTTATATGAGAATATGTAACAATTTCACCATGGTATGTAGTATTAATTAAAATATTTTGATTGACTAATTTAATTTATGTATTTCATAAAACATTTTTTAAACGACACCTATGATTGATAGTTAGGTTGAAAAGAAAAAAAACCGACACCTATGATTTGAGTTGAGAAATTTGAAAGAGAAAGTAATGAAATTCATATATGATCTATGATCTTCGAAGTATCGACATGGTTTTGCCTCATGACTTAAAAATTTGTAACGAGCGAGAGGAAGATATTTTAATGAAGCTTTAATTAATTTTAAATATAATATAATAAGGAGATTGAGCGAAAAAGAAATATAAATACTCTTCTATTTTTTTATAAATGATGTTTTAAAAGATTTTTTTTATTGTTTTTAAATGATGTTTTCACGTTTCCACACCAAATTAATTGTGTTTTTGTTGTTTTTTTTTGCGGCATCGGAGGGGTTCCGGGCCTAAGCCCATAATCTCCCCAGGCCCGTCCCCAGGCCCGAAACCACAGCATGTAATATTAGTTTCGTCCCAAGCGCCGCCACTCGAACTAGCGACCTCTAGGCTTTGCCTGAGATCTTTACCAGTTGAGTTATTGGCACTTTGTTTTTTTTGACTGTTTGAATTTTCTAAATTGATTTTCTATTGGATGAAGTGTTTTGGGTAAATAGAAATTGATATTGGATTTCCGAATGTAATAAAAACTTATTGATTTCTAAACGGAGGGAAAAACTCATAAACCTCGTCTATTTGCAAACAGAGGGAGTAACTAACTCCTTTTGATAGTTAGTTCAAATTTTGATTGGTCAATTTAAGATTCTCGAATATTTTCTTTTTGTAAATGATATTGTATCTAGAAGAACTATGAGTGTTTCAATGTGTTGTATAAACCGATATTCAGTCCTATCTAAACCAAGTTGAACCGAAATAATTAGTTCGAAAATTGAATCATATCTTAATATGGTTTTTATTCAAATCGAAACTTCTATAGAACAGAAAATTTGAAAATCCAAAGAAATCCAAACCAAAATTTGGATCAAACTACTAGACTACTGTGATTTAATTACTATCCATATATATTGAAAACTGAATTGGAATTCGAATTTGAACCGAACAAAAATAATATATTTAAAATCTAAATTTCTCTAAAAACATATTTAAGGAACCTAAACCAAAACCTTATTAAACTATCCATATTTGATTAGGTTTTACTCTAAACAAGTAATCATAAACCAAAAAAAAATTAAACTAAAAAATGTGGAATGAAATCGAATGAAATCAGATTTTGTAGATATCAATGTAGGCTTTATGTTTGTTGCTTAATGTTTACCCTCTTGAGTCTTTACCACAAAATCTATTGACAAAGGTCCAAAATATACTAACCCGACAATCTTAGAAATATTTCTAAGACTACACTTCAAATATTTTTACCTAATTAACTATGTGTTTGTACTTTCTATGTACTTTGAAAGAATCAGTTTGGCCCAAAAACAAGCTAAATATCAAAAACTCAAATTAGTACTAGCTATAAGAATCAAAGTCATGACTTGAAATACTGAAGTTTTGCAGCAACCACTACACTACGTGACATTTCTGTCAATTATGATGTCTTTAAATATATAACCTCATTTTGGCGCCTAAAGCCCATGCTTCACGGACTTTAGCCCAGGGCCGGCCCTGATTAAAATATCTAAAAGAATATTTTCTTCTTTTTTTTTTTCGTAAAGAATATTTTCTTTAAAGCTGTTGAATGTAAAATATTCTTAAATACAATGAGATACAATTATATTTTGACGATATATAAATAGTTAAATACACATTAACATAATTTTTTTAAAGTAAATTAAAAATGATTAGTCTTTAAAACATTATGTTATGTAAGATTTTACGTTTAATTGAATTTTAATTTATACAACATATATTGGTGAACTATGTTATCTAAGAATATGTAACAATTTCACTATGGTATGTAGTATTAATTAAAATATTTTGATTGACTAATTTAATTTATGTGTTTCATAAAACATTCTTTAAACGACATATATGCAAAACTTTTTAATCTTAAAAAACAAGTATAGATTAAAAAAAAAAGTGTAGTTACCTGATCTTATATGTATTCTCCTACTTTGCCTCTGTTTTCAAGCTGTCTTATGATCATCACGCAAATAAGATACCACCCCCAATATATGTGGAAAACTAATAGCAGTAGTAACATTGTGTTGAATGCATAGTACACCAATGTGTCTTTAACTGATTTCATAACATATATCCCGGTAGTTGAGAGCTGAAAAAGAGGTAAATATCAGAAACACGAAATCGAGAAATAGTTCAAAGAGATTTTATTATTCTTTAGGGGTTGTTGATAAAACTGTTTGTACCTTGTAGCTCTGATGATCCAAAAGGGGAAGTATACCAACCGAAGCAAAAACCAAGAAACAGCAAATAATCCAGTACACACTTGCTCCGACTACTTGAAAATTTTAGCAGATTCCATAAACAAGTCACTCGCGTAATGAGTAGCGAGGAAGGATGATTGATGCAATTGGAAAAAAGCTGCGTATTAAAACAAAATCAGCTGTTATGTAATCTTTTTTAGCACCAATATTGATAGTTCTATAGCCATAATTTTTTAACTTCACCTTGATACAGAACCCGCAACAAGCAAGCATATGCTGAAATTTTCCGAGTAATGTAACCCTTAGTAAATAGAGATACAGGATTGAGTTCGTTTCATCTTGTTACCTAAGCAAATCCATTAAAGATCTAGGTGTTATCAATGCTATTCAAGTTAAAAATCTCACTCTCTAACAAGATTTTTCTCAATTTACAAATAGAGGAACCAGGATCTGATTACCCGACTAGTATGAGGAGCCAATGAGGATGATGGTAATTATGTGATGAGTCACTATTATGATTGGATTCATGATTTTACGCTTAATAAAAAAAAATTGTTATAGACTTTATAAATAATAAAATATATTTTATGTTTAATCTGCGAACCAACTATCCTTGATTTTCTGCACGTGATCAATATTACTTATTTTGTAAAAGCTATTACAATTTAAAATAATATTGGTCGAGAAGCTAGAGTTTCTTATTAGAATTTACAGTAGTTATAGTTATAGTTGTTTTGTTATTTTTTTTAATTTTCCTTATCAAAGAAAAAGATGGTGTAAGGAGAAGAATATGAAGTTTATATGAAGTTTATTCTCCTTTGCTGGGAATTTTTGGTTGACTCTTCTGCGAGTCAAGCTTGTTCTACGGTTTTTAGAACTGGCTCTTTTGGGGCTAGTTCTTCCAGGACAAGTTTGAAGCAAAGAAAGAAAAGAAAGAGACCCTCTAAAGCAAAGAGCGCTCAATAGGTGGTTGAGGATGGGCAATTACTGGAAGTTGTGGTTAAGAAAGCTCCTGCAAAGCTTTTCTCCAAAGGGTCTGGTCATGCTTTGGAACCAGGACCGAGTGGGGCTCAAGAGACTGTATCAAATGAAAGAGTGATTAAAAGGAAAGGCACTGATGGTCTGGACCATGATGGTTCTGCTAAAAGTGTGAAAAAAGCAAAAGAAGTGGGAGTCCCAAAGAAGGGACTTGCCACTCTCTAATGAGTCTCATGAGTTGGAATTGTCAAGGTTTAGGCACTAAAGAGGACTTGACAATTCCTAGACTCAAGAAAATGAGAAAGAACCATTTCCCTGAAATAATTTTCCTCATGGAGACTATGCATGATAGAGATGTTTTGGTTGATTTGCAAGTATGGCTGGGATATGACAGAGTTTTCACTGTCAATCCAATAGGTAAGAGTGGAGGCTTGGCGGTGTTTTGGAAGAACAATGTATCTTTGGAGTTTCTTTTTGTAGATAAAAACTTGGTGGACTTTCATGTTCAGTTTGCGGGTTTGAGCTTCTTTATTTCTGGAGTTTATGGAGCTCCGGCTGTTGGTGATAGAGGTCAGGTATGGGAAAGACTGACGCGTATTGGTATAAATAGAAAAGAAAGTTGGTGTATGCTAGGTGACTTCAATGAAATCCTTCACAATGGTGAGAAGATTGGTGGACCAGTAAGGAGGGATTCTACCTTTGTCCCTTTTGGTGACATGATCAGAGATTGTGAGATGTTGGAACTCCCTTCTACTGGAAATAGCTTCACGTGGGGTGGTATGAGATGCAAGTTGTGGATACAAAGCAAACTTGATAGATGCTTTGGGAACAAGGAATGGCTCAAGATGTTCCCTGCCTCTAATCAATGTTTTTTGGCAAAAAGAGGGTCTGAACACAGACCAGTCTTGGTGAAATTAATGAACTTCTCTCAGACTTACAGAGGTAATTTTAGGTTTGACAAGAGGTTTTTAAACAAGCCACTAGTTAAGGAAGCAATACTAGCTGCGTGGACCTCTGGCTCGAGCTTATCTGGCATTTGTGTCTCGGAAAAAATTAGAGGGTGTAGAAAGGCTTTGAGCAAATGGAAAAAAGAGAATCAGACTAATGCTTTTGACAAGATTCAGCAGCTACAAGATTATTTGGAAAGGGAGCAATCTTCAAATTATCCTAACACGTATCTTGTGATTGGTTTGAAGAGAAGGCTAGTTGAAGCTTACAAAGAAGAAGAGGTGTTCTGGAGTCAAAGGAGTAGAGAAAGATGGTGTAAAGATGGTGATCTCAACACAAAGTTCTTCCATGAATCAGTAAAAGCGTCTAGAGCAAGGAAGAGGATTGAGATGTTGAAAGATATTAATGGCAATGCTCATCGAGGTGAAGCTTCAAAAGGTGCTATTGTTGAGGCCTATTTCACTGAACTTTTTAAATCTTCCCATCCAGGAAGCTTTGATGATTTCTTCTTTGGGTTTCAGAACATAGTGCCTGATGTATCATGGTTTTTACCCGTTTTTTACCATGATTTAACCCGGTTTTATCGAGTCTTTTCGGTGTTTTTCGAGTGTTTTAGAGTCTTTGCAGGTTTGTGTACGTGTGGAGCTTCATTGATGATTATGGAACGTTTTGGAGCATTGTGGAAATAGGAGCTGAAGTCGCTAGAACGGAAATTCAATTGCCGTCAGATTGGCGTGTCGATCGATCGACACAAAGGCACCGATCGATCGATAGCTACGTTACAACCTGTCGATCGACAGACACATTGTTGATCGATCGACAGGTACTCGCAGAAGCCAACCTAATACGTTTTAAAGAAGGAAAATTGTTCCTTTTCGGGCCAGAAGTTACCAATAGACCGTCATAGAAGCCCACCACGAGTTTTACCTCTATAAATAGTTTATTTTAGGTTTTTAGATGAGAACTTCAGATTTTATAACACAAAGTTTAGAGGGAGATTTTTAGGGTTTTTAGGGAGACAAGTTTACTTCATTACTTTGAGATTCTTCGAACCCTATTGTAATTCTTCTTTTACTCTTTCTTTATGCATTATTATTCAGCTATGATTTGCTTTGCTGCCATGTCTGAGTAGTTTGCTTGTTAGGTTTAGGGTGATTCGAAAGGAATGATAATGAATTGTTAGGGTAAACTCACTTGTTAGGATTATCTGTTAGGTTCTTCACCTAGATTGCTTTAACTCTGGTTTATGATTCGCGACCCTGAATTTGGATATCTTAGGTTGATAGATTGACACGAAAGTGTAATAGATTAGCCAGAACTAGATCTTAGGTGAGCAAAATTACTTATTCGCAAAGAAATTTGGTTTAGGGATTTTGTGAACAAATTGGACTTGAATTTAAAGCTTGTTTAAATTGATTGAATTCGCAAAGAAATTTGGTTTTATAGGGTTTAGACATAGTTAGTTTTCGCAACGACAGTTGGTTAATTATATTTTAGTGTTCCAAGTTCTAGAATGGTTATTAATTAAATCCTGATTCTGTTTAACCTGCAATTCTGATTCATCCTGAGAATTACCCAAAAGCCTAGCCCTTTGTTTAATTGAATTTTAAATCAACAATTTTTCCTGTTACCAATTGCTTTTGTTATTTATTTTACATTATTTTACTTAGCCGAATTTGAAGTCAATATTCCTATCGTTTGATTTGACTCCCAGTGATTCGACCCCTACTACAATTGACCTCTTAATTTGAGAGAGTAGCTCAGGGTAAATTTGAGCATATCAGTGCCAAGTAATGTTAATGATGCGTTGGTGATGGTTGTCACTAAACAAGAGGTTAAAGAGGCAGTTTTTCTCAATTAAGCCATTCAATGATCCTGGTTCTGATGGGATGAATGCCTTGTTCTTTCAGAAATATTGGGATATAGTTGGTGAGCAGGTTACTTTGGATGTCCAAAATTTCTTTGAAGATGGCATTATCCCCTCAGGTTGGAATTTCACTTATCTTTTTTTGCTTCCAAAGACGGTCGAGCCTAAGGTGATGTTTGACTTGAGACCGATCAGTCTGTGTTCTGTCTTATATAAAATCATTTCAAAGATCTTGGTCTTCAGACTGCAACCTTTGCTGCCTCAGATTGTTTCACCAACACAAATGACTTTTGTTGCTGAAAGGCTAATCTCAGATAACATTTTGGTGGCTCATGAGTTGGTGCATGCCCTCAGAACTCACCAAGAAATCTCTTCAGAATATATGGCAATCAAGTCAGACGTGTCAAAAGCATATGACAGAGTGGAATGGTCTTACCTGAAGAGTCTCTTGCAAGCGATGGGCTTCCATCAAAAATGGGTACAATGGGTCATGGCCTGTGTCTCCTCTGTCTCTTATTCTCTGCTGATCAATGACCAGCCTCATGGTTTGGTGATTCCTAAAAGAGGATTGAGGCAAGGAGATCCTTTATCTCCTTTCCTCTTTGTACTTTGTACTGAAGGCTTGACCCACCTTTTAAATCAAGCTGAGCTAGCTGGGAATATCAATGGAATCAGCTTTGAACCTCAAGGACCATCAGTTCACCATATGTTGTTCGCCGATGACAGCTTATTCTTGTGTAAGGCCAATGTTGAACAAGCTTCTTTCTTGCAGTCCATTCTGAAGAAATATGGGGATGCTACAGGTCAAAGGGTGAATCTTGATAAGTCCTCCATTACTTTTGGTTCCCTTATCGATCTACAAGTTCAAGCAAGGATTAAAGTGATCTCTGGTATAAGAAATGAAGGTGGAGCAGGTACGTACCTTGGCTTACCTGAATATTTTAGTGGTTCAAAGATTCAAATGTTGGAGTTTATAAATGAACGTTTGAAGAAAAGGTTGAGTGGTTGGTTTGCTCGTACACTATCTTTGGGAGGGAAAGAAGTTCTTATGAAGTCAGTAGCTTTAGCTCCCCTATCTACGCTATGTCTTGTTTTAAATTACCTAAGACAACGGTTAAGAATCTAACTTCTGCAATGTCCTCTTTCTGGTGGGATTCTTTTGAGCACAAAACGAAGATTCACTAGAAGAGTTGGGACAAGCTGTGTTTATCAAAGGAATTAGGTGGTCTGGGGTTTCGTGATTTGAAAGGTTTTAATCAAGCTCTTTTGGCAAAGCAAGCTTGGAGACTTTTGCACCAACCTGATTGCCTGTTTGCGAGGCTTTTCAAGAGTATATACTTTCCCTTTGGTCTCTTTTTGGAAGCTCCTATTGGCTCAAGGCCATCTTTTGATTGGCGAAGTATTGTTTTTGGAAAAGAGCTGCTTGATAGAGGTATAAGAAAGATGATTGGGGATGGTGAATCTACTAAGGTGTGGACTGAACTTTGGCTTTTTGATGGCAAGAGAAGAAATCCTTTGATGAAGAATCCTATAGTTGATCTTGAGCTAAGGGTTAGTTCTCTCATTGATTCGGTTACTAGAGACTAGAATTTGAGCACTTTTAAATGATAACTTCTTTCCGGCTGATGTGAATCTGATTATTGCAAAGAAGCCAGTGGTTTCAATTAAGGATTATCAATGTTGGATGCACACCAAGAGTGGTGAATATACTATGAGTTCTGGATATTGGTTGGCTAATCAAATCAAACATGTTGACCTTATTAGAAAAGCTAGCATGCTTCCTTCTCTTAATGGGATCATAGCTCATGTTTGGAATCTAAAAACCAATCAAAAGATAAAGTTGTTTCTGTGGAGGGTCTTATCCGGGGTTATTTCAGTGGCAGAAAAGTTAGCTCAAAGAGGAATGGACTTGGATTTAAGGTGTCATCCGGTTTGGTTGGCCGAGCTCTTCGATTGTGAGAAAGGCTAGTTGTTTGTCTTTGGTCTTTGATCTTATTTTGTTTTTGATTGTTCTTGTTCTTAGAAGCTTTGTTTATCTTAACTTGCTTTTGTATTATGAAACTAGTTATGTTCTATCAATATACCTAGATGTTCAAAAAAAAAGGAGAAGAATATGAAGTTAGGAGCATCATCACTCTTATAAAATCAAAAGATTCTCAAATTGCAGACATGACAGAAAATGGTATGCCTTTGTTAATTTATGACTTTCTTTTATTCCTTTTTTTGTGGCTCAAATTGTGAATGTCTACTCTCTATCTAAGCAAAAGCAAGAATCTCACGCAATAATTTTTTTTTTTCATTTATTTAATTCGACACATAACTTTGACTAATAAATGCATTTCTTTGTTATTGCATTCTAAATTACAATTTTTTTTTTGTAAATATAAATTACAATCTTAACTAAACGATATTTGTTTATTGTCAAATCTTGTTAATCTCATATGTATCTGAATGGAACTGTACAAATACAAAATCTCTAATCTATGAAACAAATTGTCTTCTTTCTTGATTGTAACAATTTATCCAACAAAAACGTCAGAAAAAAAAAACACCAAATCTGATAATTTCATATCAAATGTTTCTAAAGTAAAACTGTAGATAACAGAAAAAACAAAAACTAATATGTACAATTTGTTTGTTAAGAAGAACTGTACATAAAAGAAAAAAAGAAAAAAAAAACTAATATGTACAATTTCATATCATATCCTTCCTTCACTCTCTTGTGTTGTTGGTGAGTCCATCACCTAATCAAGAAACAAAAAGATTAAGCTAACAAGAGATTCAAGAAACCAAAATCTTTGTAATGTGTTGGAAAAAAAAAGCTAGAATTTACCAAAATGTGTTATTGTTCGAAGCATCGGATTTAGGAAACCCTTGAAAAATTGTAGATTGATGTTCTTGATAAGGAGGGTAGTAAGCAATGTCTTGAGCAAATTGCTCACTCAGATTTCCAAAATCAGGATAGCATCGTAAGTCCGATGTCGAACCATCTGACTGTGTTGACGCAAACGGATCAGTGAAAGAAGAGACGATCGAGTTCACTACTGAATCATTAGACTCAATCCTATGTTCGTGATGACCATGAACTTGATCTTGATGACCATGAACTCGAAATTGATGATCATGAAGGTGATCTTGATGATCATGAACTCGAACTTGAAGTTGTTCTTGATGACCATGATGATGGAGTTGATCTTGATTTGACGAAGCAATACACATCTTTTGTAGTATTCTTTGAAGAAATCTTGATTCTCGTTTTCAAGACGATTCCAAACTGAAAACACAAAACAAATAATTACTCCTTTTTTGTTACTCGAATCTGAAAAAGAAATCAAAATTCTTACTTACGTGGTTCAATCAATAAGTGACCAATCTTGTGATTCTCATGCAGATACAACATGGTTTGTTCAAAACTCATGTAGTTTTGAATACATCTTTCGATTTTTGCCTTGATCTGAAACCAAAACAAACATAGTTAGGTTAAAAATCGTATTAGAGTAACGAATTTTGAAGGATTTTTGAGGAGAAAGTAATCAGAATCATACATGATCTAGGATCTTCGAATTATCGATCTGATTTTGACTCATGACTTGAAAATTTGTAACGAGAGAGAGAGAGAGAGGAAGCTTTGACCAGGTGATTAATGCTTAATGATTAATGATATATAAATAGTTAAATACACATTAACATAAATTTTATAAAGTAAATTTTAAATAACGTAAATTAAAAATGATTAATCTTTAAAACATTATGTTATGTATGATTTTACGTTTAATTGAATTTAAATTTATACAACATATATTGGTGAACTATGTTATATGAGAATATGTAACAATTTCACCATGGTATGTAGTATTAATTAAAATATTTTGATTGACTAATTTAATTTATGTATTTCATAAAACATTTTTTAAACGACACCTATGATTGATAGTTAGGTTGAAAAGAAAAAAAACCGACACCTATGATTTGAGTTGAGAAATTTGAAAGAGAAAGTAATGAAATTCATACATGATCTATGATCTTCGAAGTATCGACATGGTTTTGCCTCATGACTTAAAAATTTGTAACGAGCGAGAGGAAGATATTTTAATGAAGCTTTAATTAATTTTAAATATAATATAATAAGGAGATTGAGCGAAAAAGAAATATAAATACTCTTCTATTTTTTTATAAATGATGTTTTAAAAGATTTTTTTTATTGTTTTTAAATGATGTTTTCACGTTTCCACACCAAATTAATTGTGTTTTTGTTGTTTTTTTTTGCGGCATCAGAGGGGTTCCGGGCCTAAGCCCATAATCTCCCCAGGCCCGTCCCCAGGCCCGAAACCACAGCATGTAATATTAGTTTCGTCCCAAGCGCCGCCACTCGAACTAGCGACCTCTAGGCTTTGCCTGAGATCTTTACCAGTTGAGTTATTGGCACTTTGTTTTTTTTTGACTGTTTGAATTTTCTAAATTGATTTTCTATTGGATGAAGTGTTTTGGGTAAATAGAAATTGATATTGGATTTCCGAATGTAATAAAAACTTATTGATTTCTAAACGGAGGGAAAAACTCATAAACCTCGTCTATTTGCAAACAGAGGGAGTAACTAACTCCTTTTGATAGTTAGTTCAAATTTTGATTGGTCAATTTAAGATTCTCGAATATTTTCTTTTTGTAAATGATATTGTATCTAGAAGAACTATGAGTGTTTCAATGTGTTGTATAAACCGATATTCAGTCCTATCTAAACCAAGTTGAACCGAAATAATTAGTTCGAAAATTGAATCATATCTTAATATGGTTTTTATTCAAATCGAAACTTCTATAGAACAGAAAATTTGAAAATCCAAAGAAATCCAAACCAAAATTTGGATCAAACTACTAGACTACTGTGATTTAATTACTATCCATATATATTGAAAACTGAATTGGAATTCGAATTTGAACCGAACAAAAATAATATATTTAAAATCTAAATTTCTCTAAAAACATATTTAAGGAACCTAAACCAAAACCTTATTAAACTATCCATATTTGATTAGGTTTTACTCTAAACAAGTAATCATAAACCAAAAAAAAATTAAACTAAAAAATGTGGAATGAAATCGAATGAAATCAGATTTTGTAGATATCAATGTAGGCTTTATGTTTGTTGCTTAATGTTTACCCTCTTGAGTCTTTACCACAAAATCTATTGACAAAGGTCCAAAATATACTAACCCGACAATCTTAGAAATATTTCTAAGACTACACTTCAAATATTTTTACCTAATTAACTATGTGTTTGTACTTTCTATGTACTTTGAAAGAATCAGTTTGGCCCAAAAACAAGCTAAATATCAAAAACTCAAATTAGTACTAGCTATAAGAATCAAAGTCATGACTTGAAATACTGAAGTTTTGCAGCAACCACTACACTACGTGACATTTCTGTCAATTATGATGTCTTTAAATATATAACCTCATTTTGGCGCCTAAAGCCCATGCTTCACGGACTTTAGCCCAGGGCCGGCCCTGATTAAAATATCTAAAAGAATATTTTCTTCTTCTTTTTTTTCGTAAAGAATATTTTCTTTAAAGCTGTTGAATGTAAAATATTCTTAAATACAATGAGATACAATTATATTTTGACGATATATAAATAGTTAAATACACATTAACATAATTTTTTTAAAGTAAATTAAAAATGATTAGTCTTTAAAACATTATGTTATGTAAGATTTTACGTTTAATTGAATTTTAATTTATACAACATATATTGGTGAACTATGTTATCTAAGAATATGTAACAATTTCACTATGGTATGTAGTATTAATTAAAATATTTTGATTGACTAATTTAATTTATGTGTTTCATAAAACATTCTTTAAACGACATATATGCAAAACTTTTTAATCTTAAAAAACAAGTATAGATAAAAAAAAAAGTGTAGTTACCTGATCTTATATGTATTCTCCTACTTTGCCTCTGTTTTCAAGCTGTCTTATGATCATCACGCAAATAAGATACCACCCCCAATATATGTGGAAAACTAATAGCAGTAGTAACATTGTGTTGAATGCATAGTACACCAATGTGTCTTTAACTGATTTCATAACATATATCCCGGTAGTTGAGAGCTGAAAAAGGGGTAAATATCAGAAACACGAAATCGAGAAATAGTTCAAAGAGATTTTATTATTCTTTAGGGGTTGTTGATAAAACTGTGTTTGTACCTTGTAGCTCTGATGATCCAAAAGGGGAAGTATACCAACCGAAGCAAAAACCAAGAAACAGCAAATAATCCAGTACACACTTGCTCCGACTACTTGAAAATTTTAGCAGATTCCATAAACAAGTCACTCGCGTCATGAGTAGCGAGGAAGGATGATTGATGCAATTCGAAAAAAGCTGCGTATTAAAACAAAATCAGCTGTTATGTAATCTTTTTTTAGCACCAATATTGATAGTTCTATAGCCATAATTTTTTAACTTCACCTTGATACAGAACCCGCAACAAGCAAGCATATGCTGAAATTTTCCGAGTAATGTAACCCTTAGTAAATAGAGATACAGGATTGAGTTCGTTTCATCTTGTTACCTAAGCAAATCCATTAAAGATCTAGGTGTTATCAATGCTATTCAAGTTAAAAATCTCACTCTCTAACAAGATTTTTCTCAATTTACAAATAGAGGAACCAGGATCTGATTACCCGACTAGTATGAGGAGCCAATGAGGATGATGGTAATTATGTGATGAGTCACTATTATGATTGGATTCATGGTTTTACGCTTTAATAAAAAAAAATTTGTTATAGACTTTATAAATAATAAAATATATTTTATATTTAATCTGCGAACCAACTATCCTTGATTTTCTGCACGTTATCAATATTACTTATTTTGTAAAAGCTATTACAATTTAAAATAATATTGGTCGAGAAGCTAGAGTTTCTTATTAGAATTTACAGTAGTTATAGTTGTTTTGTAATTTTTTTTAATTTTCCTTATCAAAGAAAAAGATGGTGTAAGGAGAAGAATATGAAGTTTATAATAGAATATGAAGTTTATATGAAGTTTATTCTTCTTTGCTGGGAACTTTTTTGTTGACTCTTCTGCGAGTTTTTTGTTGACAATATGAAGTTTTGGACTCTTCTTTGCTTGTTCTACGGTTTTTAGAACTGGCTCTTTTGGGGCTAGTTCTTCCAGGACAAGTTTGTAGCAAAGAAAGAAAAGAAAGAGACCCTCTAAAGCAAAGAGCGCTCAATAGGTGGTTGAGGATGGGCAATTACTGGAAGTTGTGGTTAAGAAAGCTCCTGCAAAGCTTTTCTCCAAAGGGTCTGGTCATGCTTTGGAACCAGGACCGAGTGGGGCTCAAGAGACTGTATCAAATGAAAGAGTGATTAAAAGGAAAGGCACTGATGGTCTGGACCATGATGGTTCTGCTAAAAGTGTGAAAAAAGCAAAAGAAGTGGGAGTCCCAAAGAAGGGACTTGCCACTCTCTAATGAGTCTCATGAGTTGGAATTGTCAAGGTTTAGGCACTAAAGAGGACTTGACAATTCCTAGACTCAAGAAAATGAGAAAGAACCATTTCCCTGAAATAATTTTCCTCGTGGAGACTATGCATGATAGAGATGTTTTGGTTGATTTGCAAGTATGGCTGGGATATGACAGAGTTTTCACTGTCAATCCAATAGGTAAGAGTGGAGGCTTGGCGGTGTTTTGGAAGAACAATGTATCTTTGGAGTTTCTTTTTGTAGATAAAAACTTGGTGGACTTTCATGTTCAGTTTGCGGGTTTGAGCTTCTTTATTTCTGGAGTTTATGGAGCTCCGGCTGTTGGTGATAGAGGTCAGGTATGGGAAAGACTGACGCGTATTGGTATAAATAGAAAAGAAAGTTGGTGTATGCTAGGTGACTTCAATGAAATCCTTCACAATGGTGAGAAGATTGGTGGACCAGTAAGGAGGGATTCTACCTTTGTCCCTTTTGGTGACATGATCAGAGATTGTGAGATGTTGGAACTCCCTTCTACTGGAAATAGCTTCACGTGGGGTGGTATGAGATGCAAGTTGTGGATACAAAGCAAACTTGATAGATGCTTTGGGAACAAGGAATGGCTCAAGATGTTCCCTGCCTCTAATCAATGTTTTTTGGCAAAAAGAGGGTCTGAACACAGACCAGTCTTGGTGAAATTAATGAACTCCTCTCAGACTTACAGAGGTAATTTTAGGTTTGACAAGAGGTTTTTAAACAAGCCACTAGTTTAGAAAGCAATACTAGCTGGGTGGACCTCTGGCTCGAGCTTATCTGGCATTTGTGTCTCGGAAAAAATCAGAGGGTGTAGAAAGGCTTTGAGCAAATGGAAAAAAGAGAATCAGACTAATGCTTTTGACAAGATTCAGGATCAACAAGATGATTTGGAAAGGGAGCAATCTTCAAATTATCCTAACACGTATCTTGTGATCGGTTTGAAGAGAAGGCTAGTTGAAGCTTACAAAGAAGAAGAGGTGTTCTGGAGTCAAAGGAGTAGAGAAAGATGGTGTAAAGATGGTGATCTCAACACAAAGTTCTTCCATGAATCAGTAAAAGCGTCTAGAGCAAGGAAGAGGATTGAGATGTTGAAAGATATTAATGGCAATGCTCATCGAGGTGAAGCTTCAAAAGGTGCTATTGTTGAGGCCTATTTCACTGAACTTTTTAAATCTTCCCATCCAGGAAGCTTTGATGATTTCTTCTTTGGGTTTCAGAACAGAGTGCCAAGTAATGTTAATGATGCGTTGGTGATGGTTGTCACTAAACAAGAGGTTAAAGAGGCAGTTTTTCTCAATTAAGCCAATCAATGCTCCTGGTCCTGATGGGATGAATGCCTTGTTCTTTCATAAATATTGGGATATAGTTGGTGAGCAAGTTACTTTGGATGTCCAAAATTTCTTTAAAGATGGCATTATCCGCTCAGGTTGGAATTTCACTTATCTTTTTTTGCTTCCAAAGACGGTCGAGCCTAAGGTGATGTCTAACTTGAGACCGATCAGTCTGTGTTCTGTCTTATATAAAATCATTTCAAAGATCTTGGTCTTCAGACTGCAACCTTTGCTGCCTCAGATTGTTTCACCAACACAAACGACTTTTGTTGCTGAACGGCTAATCTCAGATAACATTTTGGTGGCTCATGAGTTGGTGCATGCCCTCAGAACTCACCAAGAAATCTCTTCAGAATATATGGCAATCAAGTCAGACATGTCAAAAGCATATGACAGAGTGGAATGGTCTTACCTGAAGAGTCTCTTGCAAGCGATGGGCTTCCATCAAAAATGGGTACAATGGGTCATGGCCTGTGTCTCCTCTGTCTCTTATTCTATGCTGATCAATGACCACCCTCATGGTTTGGTGATTCCTGAAAGAGGATTGAGGCAAGGAGATCCTTTATCTCCTTTCCTCTTTGTACTTTGTACTGAAGGCTTGACCCACCTTTTAAATCAAGCTGAGCTAGCTGGGAATATCAATGGAATCAGCTTTGAACCTCAAGGACCATCAGTTCACCATCTGTTGTTCACCGATGACAGCTTATTCTTGTGTAAGGCCAATGTTGAACAAGCTTTTTCTTGCAGTCCATTCTGAAGAAATATGGGGATGCTACAGGTCAAAGGGTGAATCCTGATAAGTCCTCCATTACTTTTGGTTCCCTTATCGGTCTGCAAGTTCAAGCAAGGATTAAAGTGATCTCTGGTATAAGAAATAAAGGTGGAGCAGGTACGTACCTTGGCTTACCTGAATGATTTAGTGGTTCAAAGATTCAAATGTTGGAGTTTATAAATGAACGTTTGAAGACGAGGTTGAGTGGTTGGTTTGCTCGTACACTATCTTTGGGAGGGAAAGAAGTTCTTATGAAGTCAGTAGCTTTAGCTTTCCATGTCTACGCTATGTCTTGTTTTAAATTACCTAAGACAACGGTTAAGAATCTAACTTCTGCAATGTCCTCTTTCTGGTGGGATTCTTTTGAGCACAAAACGAAGATTCACTAGAAGAGCTGGGACAAGCTGTGTTTATCAAAGGAATTAGGTGGTCTGGGGTTTCGTGATTTGAAAGGTTTTAATCAAGCTCTTTTGGCAAAGCAAGCTTGGAGACTTTTGCACCAACCTGATTGCCTGTTTGCGAGGCTTTTCAAGAGTATATACTTTCCCTTTGGTCTCTTTTTGGAAGCTCCTATTGGCTCAAGGCCATCTTTTGCTTGGCGAAGTATTGTTTTTGGAAAAGAGCTGCTTGATAGAGGTATAAGAAAGATGATTGGGGATGGTGAATCTACTAAGGTGTGGACTGAACTTTGGCTTTTTGATGGCAAGAGGAGAAATCCTTTGATGAAGAATCCTATAGTTGATCTTGAGCTAAGGGTTAGTTCTCTCATTGATCCGGTTACTAGAGACTGGAATTTGAGCACTTTAAATGATAACTTCTTTCCGGCTGATGTGAATCTGATTATTGCAAAGAAGCCAGTGGTTTCAATTAAGGATTATCAATGTTGGATGCACACCAAGAGTGGTGAATATACTATGAGTTCTGGATATTGGTTGGCTAATCAAATCAAACATGTTGACCTTATTAGAAAAGCTAGCATGCTTCCTTCTCTTAATGGGATCATAGCTCATGTTTGGAATCTAAAAACCAATCAAAAGATAAAGTTGTTTCTGTGGAGGGTCTTATCCGGGGTTATTTCAGTGGCAGAAAAGTTAGCTCAAAGAGGAATGGACTTGGATTTAAGGTGTCAGGATTGTGGTGCGGACGTTGAGACAATAAACCACATCTTATTCACATGTCCTGTGGCAAGATTGATGTGGGCTCTATCTGATTTCCCTAGTCCTGCAGATGGTTTTGACAAGGTTTCTCTTTTCTCCAATTTCCATTATCTCTTTTTGGTGGAAAAGTTAAACCATGTCAGAAAAGATCTTAGGTTGAGTTTTCGTTGGATTCTTTGGTATTTATGGAAGAATAGGAACACCTTTTGTTTTGAGGGAAGATCTTTTGTAGCTACAATTCCATTGCCAAGATCATAGATGAGATGGAGTTTTGGGTTTTGGCCCAATCGGTTGATGCGTCGCTTGAATCAGTTCCTAATCATCTGATCAGTAGACAAGAGGTAAAGTGGAAGAGACCACCTGCGCCATGGCTTAAGTGTAATATTGGTATGTCTTGGTCTAAGCGGAATCTTGTTGGTGGTTTCTCGTGGGTTTTGCGGAATGATAAAGGTGATGTTTTTTTACACAGTAGACGGTCTTTCTCAGGTATAAGGACTTTGGAGGAAGCCCATCTTAAGAGCTTATTGTGGGCGATAGAGAGTATGGTCTCTCATAGAATATTCCAGTTTATTTTTGCATCTGATGCTTTGACCTTGGTGAAGGCAATCAATAATCCACTTGGTTGGCCTAATTTTTGGAACCATATCTCTGAGATAAATCGTATTTTGATCAAGTTGGAGGATTGGAGAATGATTTTTGAAAGTCGAAGTGCAAACAGAGGAGCCTTCTTGATTGCTCAGAGTGTCACTCAAGAGAATCGATGGCAATCGTATATTGCTCATAGTCATCCGGTTTGGTTGGCCGAGCTCTTCGATTGTGAGAAAGGCTAGTTGTTTGTCTTTGGTCTTTGATCTTATTTTGTTTTTGATTGTTCTTGTTCTTAGAAACTTTGTTTATCTTAACTTGCTTTTGTATTATGAAACTAGTTATGTTCTATCAATATACCTAGATGTTCAAAAAAAAAAAGGAGAAGAATATGAAGTTAGGAGCATCATCACTCTTATAAAATCAAAAGATTCTCAAATTGCAGACATGACAGAAAATGGTATGCCTTTGTTAATTTATGACTTTATTTTCTTCCTTTTTTTGTGGCTCAAGTTGTGAATGTCTACTCTCTATCTAAGCAAAAGCAAGAATCTCACGCAATAATTTTTTTTTTCATTTATTTAATTCGACACATAACTTTGACTAATAAATGCATTTCTTTGTTATTGCATTCTAAATTACAATTTTTTTTTGTAAATATAAATTACAATCTTAACTAAACGGTTTTATTGTCAAATCTTGTTAATCTCATATGTATCTGAATGGAACTGTACAAATACAAAATCTCTAATCTATGAAACAAATTGTCTTCTTTCTTGATTGGAACAATTTATCCAACAAAAACGCCAGAAAAAAAAAACCAAATCTGATAATTTCATATCAAATGTTTCTAAAGTAAAACTGTAGATAACAGAAAAAACAAAAACTAATATGTACAATTTGTTTGTTAAGAAGAACTGTACATAAAAGAAAAAAAAGAAAAAAAAACTAATATGTACAATTTCATATCATATCCTTCCTTCACTCTCTTGTGTTGTTGGTGAGTCCATCACCTAATCAAGAAACAAAAAGATTAAGCTAACAAGAGATTCAAGAAACCAAAATCTTTGTAATGTGTAGGAAAAAAAAAGCTAGAATTTACCAAAATGTGTTATTGTTCGGAGCATCGGATTTAGGAAACCCTTGAAAACTTGTAGATTGATGTTCTTGATAAGGAGGGTAGTAAGCAAGAACCATCTGACTGTGTTGACGCAAACGGATCAGTGAAAGAAGAGACGATCGAGTTCACTGCTGAATCATTAGACTCAATCCTATGTTCGTGATGACCATGAACTTGATCTTGATGACCATGAACTCGAAATTGATGATCATGAAGGTGATCTTGATGATCATGAACTCGAACTTGAAGTTGTTCTTGATGACCATGATGATGGAGTTGATCTTGATTTTGATGAAGATTACGTTTATGAAATTTATAGACTCATGAACTGATTATTAAGTAACAAACTAAACAAGATCAATTTTTCAATGTAATTACGTACCTGGTGAATAAACACTAGGATCATTATCTCTAAATTTCATCATCAGATCAATTTGTTTAGCAACCAAATCGTTGAATGTAACGATTTGACGAAGCAATACACATCTTTTGTAGTATTCTTTGAAGAAATCTTGATTCTCGTTTTCAGTTTTTCAAGACGATTCCAAACTGAAAACACAAAACAAATAATTACTCCTTTTTTGTTACTCGAATCTGAAAAAGAAATCAAAATTCTTACTTACGTGGTTCAATCAACAAGTGACCAATCTTGTGATTCTCATGCAGATACAAGACGGTTTGTTCAAAACTCATGTAGTTTTGAATACATCTTTCGATTTTTGCCTTGATCTGAAACCAAAACAAACATAGTTAGGTTAAAAATCGTATTAGAGTAACGAATTTTGAAGGATTTTTGAGGAGAAAGTAATCAGAATCATACATGATCTAGGATCTTCGAATTATCGATTTGGTTTTGACTCATGACTTGAAAATTTGTAACGAGAGAGCGAGAGAGAGAGAGAGGAAGCTTTGATCAAGTGATTAATAATTAATGAAGGTTTTAATTAGTTTAACGTATAAATATAATTAGAAGATTGCGCGAAAAGAAATAACAAACTTTTTATGGATTGTTAGTTGAGTTTAAGATTCTTTAAGATTCTCTTTTTGTAAATTAAGGACTAGGTCTTTCACTTGCGACAAGCGTATATGATTACAATATCTAAAAGAATATTTTCTTCTTCTTTTTTTTCGTAAAGAATATTTTCTTTAAAGCAGTTGAATGTAACATATTATTAAATATACTGAGATACAATTATATTTTGACGATATATAAATAGTTAAATACACATTAACATAATTTTTATAAAGTAAATTTAAAATAACGTAAATTAAAAATGATTAGTCTTTAAAACATGGGAAATTGACACCAATAATAGGTTTTATGCCAATAATTAAGGATCTAATAGTACATAAAAAATAATTAAGTGAATAACATTCAAATTAGATAAAATGTCTATAATACCCTTAATTAATTTACATCTTTATTAAAAACGAAATTATAACAAATATTTAAAAAATGAAAACCCTAATCTAATTTATGTAGCCTCTTTCTTCCACCATAGCCTCCTTTTTCTTTCAATTGTTGTTCTTTTTTCTTCATCTTTCTTCTTCCTTTTTTTCTTCTTCTTCTTCTACTTTTTCTTTGTTCTTACACAAATATCATATATATCTCTCGTGATCTACAAAACAAATTCTCAATCATTTTGTTTTGTATCAAAGTCTTGGAACCAAAAAATTCCAATAATATATTAAGATGATGTTTTTTTCCTTAGTTAAACTCCACACTATCGTTCTCATTTTTCGTTCAATTTGAACCGATGTTGGCGATCATTAATATAGCTAACTATGTTCGAAAATCAGGTAACTAACTATTTTTTATAATAGCTAACTATGTATGTTTTTTTTAATTATATAACTATAATAGGTAACTACGTTATGAAAAAGTTAACTATGTTTGTTCAAATAAGTAACTATTACAATATTCATGTAGTCAATTATTTTATGAAATCACTAATATGAAAATAGTTAACTATACTTTTAAAATGATAATTATATTCTAAAAAATAATAGTTAACTAAATAGTATGAGATAGTTAGCTATCTTTTGAAATCAATAAAATATGTAGTTTCGACAATAGTTAACTATATATTAAAATAGTTAGCCGTTATAGTTAACTATATATATTAAAATATTATTTTTGTTGTTTTTCTAATCCAATTTTATTTTGTTTGCACGCTAGTTTACATGTATTTTTCAGAGATAAAAATGTCAATTTTCAAGAGATAAAAAATTTAATATTTTTAGGGATTTTGTTTTTAATACTTACCTTAATTTAATTGTATGGGTAATTTTGTCCTCTATTTTTTTCTCTCTGCTATGTACCTATTTTTTTCTCTCTGCTATGGTATGTAGTATTAATTAAAATATTTTGATTGACTAAATTAATTTATGTGTTTCATAAAACATTCTTTAAACGACATATATGCAAAAAATTTAATCTTAGAAAACAAGTATAGATAAAAAAAAAAGTGTAGTTACCTGATCTTATATGTCTTCTCCTACTTTGCCTCTGTTTTCAAGCTGTCTTAAGATCATCACGAAAATAAGATACCACCACCAATATATGTGGAAAACTAATAGCAGTAGTAGTAACATTGTGTTGAATGCATAGTACACCAATGTGTCTTTAACTGATTTCATAACATATATCCCAGTAGTTCAGAGCTGAAAAAGGGGTAAATATCATAAACACGAAATCGAGAAATAGTTCAAAGAGATTTTATTATTCTTTAGGGGTTGTTGATAAAACTGTGTTTGTACCTTGTAGCTCTGATGATCCAAAAGGGGAAGTATACCAACCGAAGCAAAAACCAAGAAACAGCAAATAATCCAGTACACACTTGCTCCGACTACTTGAAAATTTTAGCAGATTCCATAAACAAGTCACTCGCGTAATGAGTAGCGAGGAAGGATGATTGATGCAATTGGAAAAAAGCTGCGTATTAAAACAAAATCAGCTGTTATGTAATCTTTTTTAGCACCAATATTGATAGTTCTATAGCCATAATTTTTTAACTTCACCTTGATACAGAACCCGCAACAAGCAAGCATATGCTGAAATTTTCCGAGTAATGTAACCCTTAGTAAATAGAGATACAGGATTGAGTTCGTTTCATCTTGTTACCTAAGCAAATCCATTAAAGATCTAGGTGTTATCAATGCTATTCAAGTTAAAAATCTCACTCTCTAACAAGATTTTTCTCAATTTACAAATGAATGAATAAAACTACTGCATATAAAGGGATGACTACCCCACTAAGTAAGAGGATGATGGTAATTACGTGATGAGACATCATAACAGCAAACCTGAGGTTAATCATGAGCTAAGAAACCATTCACTCTTCCGATCACATGTTCTGCAAAACCACTTCTAAATCAAGAAGTCAAAGGCAGTAATCATTGTAATAGAGCCAATGAAATCAATATCTCTCGGAAGAACAATACCTACTCACCTCTTGATTTGGCCATTTGTCAAACTATGGCTCTGGTCCTCTGATAAACAAACTCCAGAACCAACCAGCATAATACTACAATTTCCACAGAGACTCTTTGCATTTGATGAGTTTCACACAAGTCGCATCGTTCAGTTTCAATGGTGAAGAATCAGTACTCAAAAGCCAGAGAGCTATACTCTGGAAGATTTCAAAACAACAAGACATGAATCAATCTCATAGTTCTCAATACATGAATGCTCAACAACATTGTATCCTCCTAAGAATTTGGAAATTTTATTTTTAAACTCATTATTTTTTTTTAACCATCTGAGTAGTATTGCAATATAACCAATAGTTCAAAACAAAATAAAATAAGAACATAAACCACCACCAATAAAAACAAAAGACAACATCACACCCAATGACAAGGGCACTCTGATGTTATCTAGGAGCCTTCACTTGCAAGTAACTGATGCAACCAAGCTGGACCCCCGAGGGCCAAATACGAATTGAAGCGTCCATCCCTCGTTACACTTTGGGCAATTTGTCTTGCAATAATATTTGCTGGAGGTGATTCCAAAACCAAGACACAACTCTCAAAACCAGCTTGAAGCCTGCCTATCTCTTCTAAGAAGCCTCGATATCTTGGCCATTCCCATGGTTTAGCCAATGCATTCTGAACCATCGAACAATCATAAGCTACGATTACATCCCGCACATGTAGATCATGTAAGCTCGTCATAGCCCAAATAAGGACTCTTAGTTCAATTGTGATCCTATTCCTTGATCTTGTAAACGCATCTCGAGCATGATATAAGACTGAGCCCGTATCATCCCTTAAAATCCAGGAACCTCCACAATGCAACGAATCATTTCTCCAATTCCCATGAATATTACACTTCACAAACCCCGTGTCCGGTTTATGCCAGCTTTGCTCTAAAACCGTGACCCGATTACCACTTGGTAACTCCACCGATTCCATCGCATTTATCTCTTTCCAACATAAGGCCTCTTCCTTTGCTCGCCTAACAATGACCATGGTGGCCTCATGGATTCCTGAAAGAATAATAGCATTCCGGTGCTTCCAAATATTCCATAACACCCATGGGATGCATCCATAATTCTGAGAGTCTGGACTTGGCGTTTTCAACAAATCTAAAGAAAATTCCATATTCACCTCAATGTTGTTTGTAAAACCAGAAGGTGGAGTGGGTAGCCCAGCAGCTTCCCATATTTGTGAAGCTACGTCACATTGGAACAAGACATGGTTGATTGTCTCCACTCCTAATGAACATAGCTTACAATGTGCATCCACCCCTAGTCCTCTTGAATTTAATATGTCCGCCACTGCTAAAGCCCCAGACAAGGCTCTCCAAAGAAACATTCTGATTTTTGGAAGTGTTGGTATCGACCATACTCTGCTTTTGACTTCATTCCGTTTTATGATCAGAGGATTAGCTGGACTTGGTGTTATCAAGGGACAATTCGCTGCGAACCAGTAGCCACTTTTAACCGTATACAAACCATGATCCGTATATGGCCATATAAGATAATCTTTAGCTCCTCCAATCGGTAACACTCTGATTCGTGCCACATCCTCCTCCACAAAGATCGAGTTTAAACGTTCCATGTCCCAAGTCTTGTTAGCTTTAATCAACGAAGACACATGAAGATTAAGATCAATTTGCTCTTGCTTATGAATAGGACCCCGCGGTCTTTTGTCCATAACCCATTTTTCCAGCCATACTTTCGTTTGAGCACCATCTCCAATCGATTGAATTAAACCTCTTTGAAGTAGTTCTCGACCATGTAAGATACTTCTCCACGCATATGAAGGCCTATACCCTTTCCCACATGTTAAAATAGTACTTGATGCAAAGTACCTTCCTTTATACACTTGAGCTAGTAAAGAATCAGGTTCATTGAGGATCATCCATGCTTGTTTCGCAAGCAATGCTTGATTGAAGTCGCTAATATCACGAAACCCTAAACCACCGTTCACTTTTGACTTACATAGATCCTTCCAAGCAACCCAATGAATCGTGTGTTTCTTTTCACAGGCACTCCACCAAAAATTTGCCATCGCACTTGTAATATTCTGACAATGATGTTTAGATAACCGAAAACAAGACATCGCATAGACCGGGAGAGCCATAGCCACCGACTTTAGTAATACCTCCTTTCCCCCAAGGGAAAGCGTTTTGGCATACCATCCTTTCAGTCGCTTACTGAGTTTCTCACCAATAAAAGCAAGAAGTTTTTGTTTGGAGCCACTAAAACATTCGGGCAGACCCAAATACATACCTGTACCACCTTCCTTCTCTATCCCAAGCATATTACCCAGCAACAACTTCATAATCGGATCAATCCTGTCTCCAAACGTTACCGCTGATTTTTGGAAATTTATCATTTGACCAGAGGCGTCACCATATAGCTTTAAGCATTTCAGGAACTTTGTGCATTCACTCAGCGTTGCTCGACATAGAAACAAACTATCATCAGCAAACAAAAGATGTTGTACCGAAGGACTTGACTTAGCGAGACTCATCCCTGTAATCTTCCCATCTTTCTCCGCTTTATTCATGACATGGACCAACGCCTCTGCACATAAGATGAAAAGAAAAGGAGAGAGTGAATCTCCTTGACGAATTCCTCTCTGAGGTATAATATGACCATGAGTTTGTCCATTTAACATCACCGTGTAAGAGACAGACTTAATACATTGCATCACCCACCTAATCCAGCGCTGATCAAAACCCATGCGTGTAAACAAAACTTCCAAAAAATTCCATTCGACACGATCATAAGCCTTAGACATGTTGGTTTTGATGGCTATAAAGTCCTCCCTACAAGTCGGGTTGGTCCGTAGTCCATGAATCATCTCATGAGCTATCAAGAGGTTATCTGATATAAGCCTTCCTGCGACAAAAGCCCCTTGTGTTTGGGATACAAGTTGAGGAAGAAACCTTTTTAGTCTTGTGCATAACACTTTTGACACAATTTTATACATAACCGTGCATAAACTGATTGGTCTCAAATCAGTCATAAGCTTTGCATTTGGTTTCTTTGGCAGTAGACACAGCTGGGTGAAATTCCAGTCCAATGAGAGCACCCCCGATGCAAAGAAAAGTTGAACCTCTTGAACCACTTGTGTACCTATTTCCGACCAGAAATGCTGAAAGAATTTCCCTGAAAAACCATCATCACCCGGTGCACTATCACTTTTGATAGCTTTCACCGCACGTTTAATTTCAGCTGCTGAGACCTCTCTTGTTAACTCTCTGTTCATAGAATCAGTCACCCTTACTTCCATCACATTCAACAAATCCATAAACTCCGAAGGTTGGGAAGATTGAAACAAGGACTCAAAATACTGCACTGCAATCTCCCATTTAATCTCCTCATCTATTTGTTCAATGCCATTCCCATCCACCAGTGAAGACACCACATTCTTCATTCGTCTTGTTCGGACCCTATCCTGAAAAAAGCGCGTGTTTTTGTCCCCATCCTTCATCCACATCACCTTGCTTTTCTCTTTCCAATAGATTTCCTCTTCCCATGAGGCTTTCTCCAAGTCAATTTTTAGAGACAATAGCCTAATAGCACAAGGAGAGACTTTTGAAGACTCTAGATCCACATCCTCCTGCAACTTCCGCACCAAAATTCCAGTATTGACATTTGAGCTTCTTTTCCATCGTGCTAGTTCTTTCCGACAGTTGGAGAGTCTATCCATAACCGTTACAGACGATGCACCACTACTGGTATTCCAGCCTTTACCGACTGCCTCCCTTATCCCCTGTTTTGAGCACAAACGTTTATCAAACCAGAACCGTCCCCTCCCTTGTTCTCCACTTGCCACTACCTTGGTTATTAATGGCCGATGGTCAGAGCCATACCTACGACCATACACTCCATTCGCCCTCGGGAATAATCTAAACCATTCAGCATTTCCAAAAGCTCTGTCCAATCGACATTGGATCCAAACTTTTTCTTTCTCTCCATTAAGTAGAGTAATTTCACGTCTACCAGCCCAAGAGAATTGATTCCCAGAGCATGGAACTTCCTTAATTCGACAATCCCTTATCAATGATCTAAAGGGATAGAACGTGGCTTCTTGGCGTGGATGACCACCAATCTTTTCAGAGTTATTCAGAAGCTCATTAAAATCACCAACTAAAAACCAAGCTTCATCTCTTTGCACTCCAATTTCCGTTAATTGATCCCATACTCTGCCTTTATGCTGTCTAACTGGATCTCCATATATGTAAGTCATATAAAATTGATGTGCGCCCATAGTCACCCTTGTATCAATAATACGGTTATTCGAGGACAGGATATCAACGATGTGCGAAGACTTCCAAAACAATGCTAGACCCCCACTAAGACCCACTGGATCAACCAAATGATTGTGGTCATAACCCAACGATCTTTGAGTACTCAACACGTGATTACTAGAGTTTTTAGTCTCTAGGAGAAACACAAAATCCGGGAGATGCTCACGACACATCTCCTCAAGGCGTCGAACTGTCAGGCGGTTCCTCATACCCTGACAGTTCCAATTGAGCGTCGTCATTGAGCATTGGATGGTTTCTGGTGAACCATCAAACCACTCTTTTGTTTGGATCCTTTGGATGCCTCCTGGACATCATGTTCAGCCTTCCTTTTTATTACTCGCATGTTTCCTGTAACCACTTCAGCACCTATGGCCGCTTCTAATATTTTCGGTTTAGCATTGCCAAATCTCCTCCTCTTACGATCAATCTCCTTAGTTCTCACATTGCCCTCAGCGGACCCACTACTGAATTCTAAGTTATTATGATCAGGTACCAGTTTACTCATTTCTTCTTGTATTGCTTTCGGTAGTTTACATTCCAAGTCATTCCTTGAATACTTTGTACAGCTGCCATAACTCCAATGTCAGCCTGTAGTTCCTCGACGGTAACATTATTAATGTTGGGCCTGCTATTCTCTCCTGCACCAGAACCCATCCCCTACATCTGAACCAGAGACTCATTCTCTTCAGAACCACCTACCTTGACTGATTTCTCCTGACCACCTGCAATCTCTTCCATCGAAAATCCAGAATGGTTAGGATCAACTTCAACCCCAAAGTTTTGTTGCAGACTCGCTTCTGCGACCTCAATATTTTTTCCTTTATCCACCTCCATATTTGTTGGGGTAATCTTTTCCAATAGCAAAAACTTTTTCCTCATGATCGGATCACTTTCCAATTCATTCACTTGCTTATGAATGCGTAATTCCCTCACTTTCCTCTCAGCTACATCTTGTGTCATTAAATTTTGTCTCATCTCATGTAGAACATCCGGATGTATGCGAGGTTTACCTGTACTCGCATCAATGCCTAATTGCGCTTCCGTAAGAACACCAATCAGAGGGTCAGGCGAATTAGCCGCCATTACAGATACACTCGTCAATGTGTCTTGTCCATCACGATGAGCTATATCCCTTGTAGTCTTGATTGGTTTAGGGTCAGTACATTTAGTGATCTCATGTGATAGCTTCTGACAATTGTAACATCGTTTTCTGATTCCTTCAAAGTCAAACCAAATATTCACCTTTGTTCCATCCGGAAAGTGGAACATCTTAGCCCTTTTCACAGCTCTCGAAACATCAAACCTTATCAGGGCTCTGAAGTAATCCTTACTTCTTGTTTTCTTAGGGTCAAAGTCAGTCCGTTTCACCTCTCCCAATACCCGTCCTACAAACTTGATTGATTCCTCCGTATGATACTTCACCGGTATGTGTCGTATCTGCACCCAAACCATCATGAATTTCAGGAAATCATCAGGAAGTGGATCTACCCACCTTTCCATCACCAATGACCACTCGTTGTAAGTCTGAACCTCCTGCCCTAATATATCTTTTAAATCTTCTTCATATTTGAAAATAAACTGAAACTGATCTTTAGCTAGGACCACCCCACGCACTCGATTCACCATACCCCACTTCCTAGGCAAATCTAGTACCAAACTAGATACCTTCTGACAGTCAGGGTTGAGAAGTCTGCCAATAAGACTCAGTGCATTATTCTCCGTAGCCTCAAAATCAGGCAGATCAGGCATGATGATAGGACCATCCTCATCGACTATCGTCATGGCTTGCATAGCGTTGTCAATATCCGAGTCCATACACAAATCAAAATAATCAAAACAGGAGTTCAAAGCACCGCTTGGATATAGCACTAGAACACCAAAAATAAACACCAAAAGTCGAGAAGCCCTAGAAAATCTTTCCAAAAAAGTAAAAAACCTCACGGAATTAACTTAAATCTTGTATTCAAACTCTGTTTGTCAGCGGCAAAACCCTAACTTCACCCTAATGAAACACTCTTTTTCTCTCAGAAAGTCCTAAGCCCAAAAAAGGGATCCCAACTTCTTTTGATTGACCTATTTTTAAACTCATTAAGAATTTGGAAAACAATTTGTAATGCAATGTATATTTTATATATATGGAAATTAAAAGAAACCGAAAAGGAAGAAATACTTAAAATTGATTTGGAAATTTCATAAGGAAAATAGAAAAAGAGTGGTTATCAATAAAAAAAAATAGAAAGAACGGTTCGGAGATATATATACACAATAAGAAAAAAAAAAGAGGCAAGAAGAAAGAGAAGAGAAAAATGACTTTGAAGGAAGAGGTAGGAAGAAAAAAGAAGAAAAAATGACGATGATCAACGACGTAGAAGAAGAAGGCATGACGAGTGAGAAAAAGACGACAAAATTATGGATCTACCTGATGAGATTTTGAGCCAAGAATTTTTTAAGAAACTACGAAAACCGATAGATTTGTGGTATGATAAGTGCCACTAAACAATGGAATTTACTCTTTAAATCCATCAGTAATCGCTTTTCTAGTCTGCAGTTGGCTTGCCTTAAATCAAAGCTATCAAAAGCTAGGTTTTCTTGTAAACAAAACAAAATAACTGAATCTTTGTATTATTCTTCTTTACCAAAACATTGAATATTTGGATTTAATTTTATTATTATGATTGGATTCATGGTTTTACACTTAATAAAAAAAACTCTTATAGACCTTATAAATAATAATTTATTTTATGTTTAATCTACGAACCAACTATCCTTGATTTTTTGCACGTTATCAATATTACTTATTTGTAAAAGCTATTACAATTTAAAATAATATTGGTCGAGAAGCTAGAGTTTCTTATTAGAATTTACAGTAGTTGTAGTTGTTTTTGTAATTTTTTTTAATTTTCCTTATCGAAGAATAAGATGGTGTAAGGAGAAGAATATGAAGTTTATAATAGAATATGAAGTTTATATGAAGTTTATTCTTCTTTGCTGGGAATTTTTTGGTTGACTCTTTTGCGAGTCAAGCTTGTTCTACGGTTTTTAGAACTGGCTCTTTTGGGGCTGGTTCTTCCGGGATAAGTTTGAAGCAAAGAAAGAAATGAAAGAGACCTTCTAAAGCAAAGAGAGCTCAACAGGTGGTTGAGGATGGGCAATTACTGGAAGTTGTGGTTAAGAAAGCTCCTGCAAAGTTTTTCTCCAAAGGGTCTGGTCATGCTTTAGAACCACGACGAGTGGGGCTCAAGATACTGTATCAAATGAAAGAGTGATTATAAGGAAAGGCACTGATGGTCTGGACCATGATGGTTCTGCCAAAAGTGTGAAAAAAGCAAAAGAAGTGGGAGTCCCAAAGGAGGGACTTGCCACTCTCCAATGAGTCTCATGAGTTGGAATTGTCAAGGTTTAGGCACTAAAGAGGACTTGACAATTCCTAGACTCAAGGAAATGAGAAAGAACCATTTCCCTGAAATCATTTTCCTCATGGAGACTATGCATGATAGAGATGTTTTGGTTGATTTGCAAGTATGGTTGGGATATGACAGAGTTTTCACTGTCAATCCAATAGGTAAGAGTGGAGGCTTGGCAGTGTTTTGGAAGAACAGTGTATCTTTGGAGTTTCTTTTTGTAGATAAAAACTTGGTGGACTTTCATGTTCAGTATGCGGGTTTGAGCTTCTTTGTTTCTGGAGTTTATGGAGCTCCGGCTGTTGGTGATAGAGGTCAGGTATAGGAAAGACTGACGTGTATTGGTATAAATAGAAAAGAAAGTTGGTGTATGCTAGATGACTTCAATGAAATCCTTCACAATGGTGAAAAGATTGGTGGACCAGTAAGGAGGGATTCTACCTTTATCCCTTTTGGTGACATGATCAGAGATTGTGAGATGTTGGAACTCCCTTCTACTGAAATAGCTTCACGTGGGGTGGTATGAAATGCAAGTTGTGGATACAGAGCAAACTTGATAGATGCTTTGGGAACAAGGAATGGCTCAAGATGTTCCCTGCCTCTAATCAATGTTTTTGGCAAAAAGAGGGTCTGATCACAGACCAGTCTTGGTGAAATTAATGAACTCCTCTCAGACTTAAGAGGTAATTTTAGGTTTGACAAGAGGTTTTTAAACAAGCCCACTAGTTAAGGAAGCAATACTAGCTGCGTGGACCTCTGGCTCGAGCTTATCTAGCATTTGTGTCTCGGAAAAAATCAGAGGGTGTAGAAAGGCTTTGAGCAAATGGAAAAAAGAGAATCAGACTAATGCTTTTGACAAGATTCAGCAGCTACAAGATGATTTGGAAAGGGAGCAATCTTCAAATTATCCTAACACGTATCTTGTGATTGGTTTGAAGAGAAGGCTAGTTGAAGCTTACAAAGAAGAAGAGGTGTTCTGGAGTCAAAGGAGTAGAGAAAGATGGTGTAAAGATGGTGATCTCAACACAAAGTTCTTCCATGAATCAGTAAAAGCGTCTAGAGCAAGGAAGAGGATTGAGATGCTGAAAGATATTAATGGCAATGCTCATCGAGGTGAAACTTCAAAAGGTGCTATTGCTGAGGCCTATTTCACTGAACTTTTTAAATCTTCCCATCTAGGAAGCTTTGATGATTTCTTCTTTGGGTTTCAGAACAGAGTGCCAAGTAATGTTAATGATGCGTTGGTGATGGTTGTCACTAAACAAGAGGTTAAAGAGGCAGTTTTTCTCAATTAAGCCATTCAATGCTCCTGGTCCTGATGGGATGAATGCCTTGTTCTTTCATAAATATTGGGATATAGTTGGTGAGCAGGTTACTTTGGAAGTCCAAAATTTCTTTGAAGATGGCATTTTCCCCTCAGGTTGGAATTTCACTTATCTTTTTTTGCTTCCAAAGACGGTCGAGCCTAAGGTGATGTCTGACTTGAGACCGATCAGTCTGTGTTCTGTCTTATATAAAATCATTTCAAAGATCTTGGTCTTCAGACTGCAACCTTTGCTGCCTCTGATTGTTTCACCAACACAAACGAGTTTTGTTGCTGAAAGGCTAATCTCAGATAACATTTTGGTGGCTCATGAGTTGGTGCATGCCCTCAGAACTCACCAAGAAATCTCTTCAGAATATATGGCAATCAAGTCAGACATGTCAAAAGCATATGACAGAGTGGAATGGTCTTACCTGAAGAGTCTCTTGCAAGCGATGGGCTTCCATCAAAAATGGGTACAATGGGTCATGGCCTGTGTCTCCTCTGTCTCTTATTCTGTGCTGATCAATGACCACCTCATGGTTTGGTGATTCCTGAAAGAGGATTGAGGCAAGGAGATCCTTTATCTCCTTTCCTCTTTGTACTTTGTACTGAAGGCTTGACCCACCTTTTAAATCAGCTGAGCTAGCTGGGAATATCAATGGAATCAGCTTTGAACCTCAAGGACCATCAGTTCACCATCTGTTGTTCACCGATGACAGCTTATTCTTGTGTAGGCCAATGTTGAACAGCTTTTTCTTGCAGTCCATTCTGAAGAAATATGGGGATGCTACAGGTCAAAGGGTGAATCCTGATAAGTCCTCCATTACTTTTGGTTCCCTTATTCGGTCTGCAAGTTCAAGCAAGGATTAAAGTGATCTCTGGTATAAGAAAATAAAGGTGGAGCAGGTACGTACCTTGGCTTACCTGAATGATTTAGTGGTTCAAAGATTCAAATGTTGGAGTTTAAAATGAACGTTTGAGACGAGGTTGAGTGGTTGGTTTGCTCGTACACTATCTTTGGGAGGGAAAGAAGTTCTTATGAAGTCAGTAGCTTTAGCTTTCCATGTCTACGCTATGTCTTGTTTTAAATTACCTAAGACAACGGTTAAGAATCTAACTTCTGCAATGTCCTCTTTCTGGTGGGATTCTTTTGAGCACAAAACGAAGATTCACTAGAAGAGCTGGGACAAGCTGTGTTTATCAAAGGAATTAGGTGGTCTGGGGTTTCGTGATTTGAAAGGTTTTAATCAAGCTCTTTTGGCAAAGCAAGCTTGGAGACTTTTGCACCAACCTGATTGCCTGTTTGCGAGGCTTTTCAAGAGTATATACTTTCCCTTTGGTCTCTTTTTGGAAGCTCCTATTGGCTCAAGGCCATCTTTTGCTTGGCGAAGTATTGTTTTTGGAAAAGAGCTGCTTGATAGAGGTATAAGAAAGATGATTGGGGATGGTGAATCTACTAAGGTGTGGACTGAACTTTGGCTTTTTGATGGCAAGAGGAGAAATCCTTTGATGAAGAATCCTATAGTTGATCTTGAGCTAAGGGTTAGTTCTCTCATTGATCCGGTTACTAGAGACTGGAATTTGAGCACTTTAAATGATAACTTCTTTCCGGCTGATGTGAATCTGATTATTGCAAAGAAGCCAGTGGTTTCAATTAAGGATTATCAATGTTGGATGCACACCAAGAGTGGTGAATATACTATGAGTTCTGGATATTGGTTGGCTAATCAAATCAAACATGTTGACCTTATTAGAAAAGCTAGCATGCTTCCTTCTCTTAATGGGATCATAGCTCATGTTTGGAATCTAAAAACCAATCAAAAGATAAAGTTGTTTCTGTGGAGGGTCTTATCCGGGGTTATTTCAGTGGCAGAAAAGTTAGCTCAAAGAGGAATGGACTTGGATTTAAGGTGTCAGGATTGTGGTGCGGACGTTGAGACAATAAACCACATCTTATTCACATGTCCTGTGGCAAGATTGATGTGGGCTCTATCTGATTTCCCTAGTCCTGCAGATGGTTTTGACAAGGTTTCTCTTTTCTCCAATTTCCATTATCTCTTTTTGGTGGAAAAGTTAAACCATGTCAGAAAAGATCTTAGGTTGAGTTTTCGTTGGATTCTTTGGTATTTATGGAAGAATAGGAACACCTTTTGTTTTGAGGGAAGATCTTTTGTAGCTACAATTCCATTGCCAAGATCATAGATGAGATGGAGTTTTGGGTTTTGGCCCAATCGGTTGATGCGTCGCTTGAATCAGTTCCTAATCATCTGATCAGTAGACAAGAGGTAAAGTGGAAGAGACCACCTGCGCCATGGCTTAAGTGTAATATTGGTATGTCTTGGTCTAAGCGGAATCTTGTTGGTGGTTTCTCGTGGGTTTTGCGGAATGATAAAGGTGATGTTTTTTTACACAGTAGACGGTCTTTCTCAGGTATAAGGACTTTGGAGGAAGCCCATCTTAAGAGCTTATTGTGGGCGATAGAGAGTATGGTCTCTCATAGAATATTCCAGTTTATTTTTGCATCTGATGCTTTGACCTTGGTGAAGGCAATCAATAATCCACTTGGTTGGCCTAATTTTTGGAACCATATCTCTGAGATAAATCGTATTTTGATCAAGTTGGAGGATTGGAGAATGATTTTTGAAAGTCGAAGTGCAAACAGAGGAGCCTTCTTGATTGCTCAGAGTGTCACTCAAGAGAATCGATGGCAATCGTATATTGCTCATAGTCATCCGGTTTGGTTGGCCGAGCTCTTCGATTGTGAGAAAGGCTAGTTGTTTGTCTTTGGTCTTTGATCTTATTTTGTTTTTGATTGTTCTTGTTCTTAGAAACTTTGTTTATCTTAACTTGCTTTTGTATTATGAAACTAGTTATGTTCTATCAATATACCTAGATGTTCAAAAAAAAAAAGGAGAAGAATATGAAGTTAGGAGCATCATCACTCTTATAAAATCAAAAGATTCTCAAATTGCAGACATGACAGAAAATGGTATGCCTTTGTTAATTTATGACTTTATTTTCTTCCTTTTTTTGTGGCTCAAGTTGTGAATGTCTACTCTCTATCTAAGCAAAAGCAAGAATCTCACGCAATAATTTTTTTTTTCATTTATTTAATTCGACACATAACTTTGACTAATAAATGCATTTCTTTGTTATTGCATTCTAAATTACAATTTTTTTTTGTAAATATAAATTACAATCTTAACTAAACGGTTTTATTGTCAAATCTTGTTAATCTCATATGTATCTGAATGGAACTGTACAAATACAAAATCTCTAATCTATGAAACAAATTGTCTTCTTTCTTGATTGGAACAATTTATCCAACAAAAACGCCAGAAAAAAAAAACCAAATCTGATAATTTCATATCAAATGTTTCTAAAGTAAAACTGTAGATAACAGAAAAAACAAAAACTAATATGTACAATTTGTTTGTTAAGAAGAACTGTACATAAAAGAAAAAAAAGAAAAAAAAACTAATATGTACAATTTCATATCATATCCTTCCTTCACTCTCTTGTGTTGTTGGTGAGTCCATCACCTAATCAAGAAACAAAAAGATTAAGCTAACAAGAGATTCAAGAAACCAAAATCTTTGTAATGTGTAGGAAAAAAAAAGCTAGAATTTACCAAAATGTGTTATTGTTCGGAGCATCGGATTTAGGAAACCCTTGAAAACTTGTAGATTGATGTTCTTGATAAGGAGGGTAGTAAGCAAGAACCATCTGACTGTGTTGACGCAAACGGATCAGTGAAAGAAGAGACGATCGAGTTCACTGCTGAATCATTAGACTCAATCCTATGTTCGTGATGACCATGAACTTGATCTTGATGACCATGAACTCGAAATTGATGATCATGAAGGTGATCTTGATGATCATGAACTCGAACTTGAAGTTGTTCTTGATGACCATGATGATGGAGTTGATCTTGATTTTGATGAAGATTACGTTTATGAAATTTATAGACTCATGAACTGATTATTAAGTAACAAACTAAACAAGATCAATTTTTCAATGTAATTACGTACCTGGTGAATAAACACTAGGATCATTATCTCTAAATTTCATCATCAGATCAATTTGTTTAGCAACCAAATCGTTGAATGTAACGATTTGACGAAGCAATACACATCTTTTGTAGTATTCTTTGAAGAAATCTTGATTCTCGTTTTCAGTTTTTCAAGACGATTCCAAACTGAAAACACAAAACAAATAATTACTCCTTTTTTGTTACTCGAATCTGAAAAAGAAATCAAAATTCTTACTTACGTGGTTCAATCAACAAGTGACCAATCTTGTGATTCTCATGCAGATACAAGACGGTTTGTTCAAAACTCATGTAGTTTTGAATACATCTTTCGATTTTTGCCTTGATCTGAAACCAAAACAAACATAGTTAGGTTAAAAATCGTATTAGAGTAACGAATTTTGAAGGATTTTTGAGGAGAAAGTAATCAGAATCATACATGATCTAGGATCTTCGAATTATCGATTTGGTTTTGACTCATGACTTGAAAATTTGTAACGAGAGAGCGAGAGAGAGAGAGAGGAAGCTTTGATCAAGTGATTAATAATTAATGAAGGTTTTAATTAGTTTAACGTATAAATATAATTAGAAGATTGCGCGAAAAGAAATAACAAACTTTTTATGGATTGTTAGTTGAGTTTAAGATTCTTTAAGATTCTCTTTTTGTAAATTAAGGACTAGGTCTTTCACTTGCGACAAGCGTATATGATTACAATATCTAAAAGAATATTTTCTTCTTCTTTTTTTTCGTAAAGAATATTTTCTTTAAAGCAGTTGAATGTAACATATTATTAAATATACTGAGATACAATTATATTTTGACGATATATAAATAGTTAAATACACATTAACATAATTTTTATAAAGTAAATTTAAAATAACGTAAATTAAAAATGATTAGTCTTTAAAACATGGGAAATTGACACCAATAATAGGTTTTATGCCAATAATTAAGGATCTAATAGTACATAAAAAATAATTAAGTGAATAACATTCAAATTAGATAAAATGTCTATAATACCCTTAATTAATTTACATCTTTATTAAAAACGAAATTATAACAAATATTTAAAAAATGAAAACCCTAATCTAATTTATGTAGCCTCTTTCTTCCACCATAGCCTCCTTTTTCTTTCAATTGTTGTTCTTTTTTCTTCATCTTTCTTCTTCCTTTTTTTCTTCTTCTTCTTCTACTTTTTCTTTGTTCTTACACAAATATCATATATATCTCTCGTGATCTACAAAACAAATTCTCAATCATTTTGTTTTGTATCAAAGTCTTGGAACCAAAAAATTCCAATAATATATTAAGATGATGTTTTTTTCCTTAGTTAAACTCCACACTATCGTTCTCATTTTTCGTTCAATTTGAACCGATGTTGGCGATCATTAATATAGCTAACTATGTTCGAAAATCAGGTAACTAACTATTTTTTATAATAGCTAACTATGTATGTTTTTTTTAATTATATAACTATAATAGGTAACTACGTTATGAAAAAGTTAACTATGTTTGTTCAAATAAGTAACTATTACAATATTCATGTAGTCAATTATTTTATGAAATCACTAATATGAAAATAGTTAACTATACTTTTAAAATGATAATTATATTCTAAAAAATAATAGTTAACTAAATAGTATGAGATAGTTAGCTATCTTTTGAAATCAATAAAATATGTAGTTTCGACAATAGTTAACTATATATTAAAATAGTTAGCCGTTATAGTTAACTATATATATTAAAATATTATTTTTGTTGTTTTTCTAATCCAATTTTATTTTGTTTGCACGCTAGTTTACATGTATTTTTCAGAGATAAAAATGTCAATTTTCAAGAGATAAAAAATTTAATATTTTTAGGGATTTTGTTTTTAATACTTACCTTAATTTAATTGTATGGGTAATTTTGTCCTCTATTTTTTTCTCTCTGCTATGTACCTATTTTTTTCTCTCTGCTATGGTATGTAGTATTAATTAAAATATTTTGATTGACTAAATTAATTTATGTGTTTCATAAAACATTCTTTAAACGACATATATGCAAAAAATTTAATCTTAGAAAACAAGTATAGATAAAAAAAAAAGTGTAGTTACCTGATCTTATATGTCTTCTCCTACTTTGCCTCTGTTTTCAAGCTGTCTTAAGATCATCACGAAAATAAGATACCACCACCAATATATGTGGAAAACTAATAGCAGTAGTAGTAACATTGTGTTGAATGCATAGTACACCAATGTGTCTTTAACTGATTTCATAACATATATCCCAGTAGTTCAGAGCTGAAAAAGGGGTAAATATCATAAACACGAAATCGAGAAATAGTTCAAAGAGATTTTATTATTCTTTAGGGGTTGTTGATAAAACTGTGTTTGTACCTTGTAGCTCTGATGATCCAAAAGGGGAAGTATACCAACCGAAGCAAAAACCAAGAAACAGCAAATAATCCAGTACACACTTGCTCCGACTACTTGAAAATTTTAGCAGATTCCATAAACAAGTCACTCGCGTAATGAGTAGCGAGGAAGGATGATTGATGCAATTGGAAAAAAGCTGCGTATTAAAACAAAATCAGCTGTTATGTAATCTTTTTTAGCACCAATATTGATAGTTCTATAGCCATAATTTTTTAACTTCACCTTGATACAGAACCCGCAACAAGCAAGCATATGCTGAAATTTTCCGAGTAATGTAACCCTTAGTAAATAGAGATACAGGATTGAGTTCGTTTCATCTTGTTACCTAAGCAAATCCATTAAAGATCTAGGTGTTATCAATGCTATTCAAGTTAAAAATCTCACTCTCTAACAAGATTTTTCTCAATTTACAAATGAATGAATAAAACTACTGCATATAAAGGGATGACTACCCCACTAAGTAAGAGGATGATGGTAATTACGTGATGAGACATCATAACAGCAAACCTGAGGTTAATCATGAGCTAAGAAACCATTCACTCTTCCGATCACATGTTCTGCAAAACCACTTCTAAATCAAGAAGTCAAAGGCAGTAATCATTGTAATAGAGCCAATGAAATCAATATCTCTCGGAAGAACAATACCTACTCACCTCTTGATTTGGCCATTTGTCAAACTATGGCTCTGGTCCTCTGATAAACAAACTCCAGAACCAACCAGCATAATACTACAATTTCCACAGAGACTCTTTGCATTTGATGAGTTTCACACAAGTCGCATCGTTCAGTTTCAATGGTGAAGAATCAGTACTCAAAAGCCAGAGAGCTATACTCTGGAAGATTTCAAAACAACAAGACATGAATCAATCTCATAGTTCTCAATACATGAATGCTCAACAACATTGTATCCTCCTAAGAATTTGGAAATTTTATTTTTAAACTCATTATTTTTTTTTAACCATCTGAGTAGTATTGCAATATAACCAATAGTTCAAAACAAAATAAAATAAGAACATAAACCACCACCAATAAAAACAAAAGACAACATCACACCCAATGACAAGGGCACTCTGATGTTATCTAGGAGCCTTCACTTGCAAGTAACTGATGCAACCAAGCTGGACCCCCGAGGGCCAAATACGAATTGAAGCGTCCATCCCTCGTTACACTTTGGGCAATTTGTCTTGCAATAATATTTGCTGGAGGTGATTCCAAAACCAAGACACAACTCTCAAAACCAGCTTGAAGCCTGCCTATCTCTTCTAAGAAGCCTCGATATCTTGGCCATTCCCATGGTTTAGCCAATGCATTCTGAACCATCGAACAATCATAAGCTACGATTACATCCCGCACATGTAGATCATGTAAGCTCGTCATAGCCCAAATAAGGACTCTTAGTTCAATTGTGATCCTATTCCTTGATCTTGTAAACGCATCTCGAGCATGATATAAGACTGAGCCCGTATCATCCCTTAAAATCCAGGAACCTCCACAATGCAACGAATCATTTCTCCAATTCCCATGAATATTACACTTCACAAACCCCGTGTCCGGTTTATGCCAGCTTTGCTCTAAAACCGTGACCCGATTACCACTTGGTAACTCCACCGATTCCATCGCATTTATCTCTTTCCAACATAAGGCCTCTTCCTTTGCTCGCCTAACAATGACCATGGTGGCCTCATGGATTCCTGAAAGAATAATAGCATTCCGGTGCTTCCAAATATTCCATAACACCCATGGGATGCATCCATAATTCTGAGAGTCTGGACTTGGCGTTTTCAACAAATCTAAAGAAAATTCCATATTCACCTCAATGTTGTTTGTAAAACCAGAAGGTGGAGTGGGTAGCCCAGCAGCTTCCCATATTTGTGAAGCTACGTCACATTGGAACAAGACATGGTTGATTGTCTCCACTCCTAATGAACATAGCTTACAATGTGCATCCACCCCTAGTCCTCTTGAATTTAATATGTCCGCCACTGCTAAAGCCCCAGACAAGGCTCTCCAAAGAAACATTCTGATTTTTGGAAGTGTTGGTATCGACCATACTCTGCTTTTGACTTCATTCCGTTTTATGATCAGAGGATTAGCTGGACTTGGTGTTATCAAGGGACAATTCGCTGCGAACCAGTAGCCACTTTTAACCGTATACAAACCATGATCCGTATATGGCCATATAAGATAATCTTTAGCTCCTCCAATCGGTAACACTCTGATTCGTGCCACATCCTCCTCCACAAAGATCGAGTTTAAACGTTCCATGTCCCAAGTCTTGTTAGCTTTAATCAACGAAGACACATGAAGATTAAGATCAATTTGCTCTTGCTTATGAATAGGACCCCGCGGTCTTTTGTCCATAACCCATTTTTCCAGCCATACTTTCGTTTGAGCACCATCTCCAATCGATTGAATTAAACCTCTTTGAAGTAGTTCTCGACCATGTAAGATACTTCTCCACGCATATGAAGGCCTATACCCTTTCCCACATGTTAAAATAGTACTTGATGCAAAGTACCTTCCTTTATACACTTGAGCTAGTAAAGAATCAGGTTCATTGAGGATCATCCATGCTTGTTTCGCAAGCAATGCTTGATTGAAGTCGCTAATATCACGAAACCCTAAACCACCGTTCACTTTTGACTTACATAGATCCTTCCAAGCAACCCAATGAATCGTGTGTTTCTTTTCACAGGCACTCCACCAAAAATTTGCCATCGCACTTGTAATATTCTGACAATGATGTTTAGATAACCGAAAACAAGACATCGCATAGACCGGGAGAGCCATAGCCACCGACTTTAGTAATACCTCCTTTCCCCCAAGGGAAAGCGTTTTGGCATACCATCCTTTCAGTCGCTTACTGAGTTTCTCACCAATAAAAGCAAGAAGTTTTTGTTTGGAGCCACTAAAACATTCGGGCAGACCCAAATACATACCTGTACCACCTTCCTTCTCTATCCCAAGCATATTACCCAGCAACAACTTCATAATCGGATCAATCCTGTCTCCAAACGTTACCGCTGATTTTTGGAAATTTATCATTTGACCAGAGGCGTCACCATATAGCTTTAAGCATTTCAGGAACTTTGTGCATTCACTCAGCGTTGCTCGACATAGAAACAAACTATCATCAGCAAACAAAAGATGTTGTACCGAAGGACTTGACTTAGCGAGACTCATCCCTGTAATCTTCCCATCTTTCTCCGCTTTATTCATGACATGGACCAACGCCTCTGCACATAAGATGAAAAGAAAAGGAGAGAGTGAATCTCCTTGACGAATTCCTCTCTGAGGTATAATATGACCATGAGTTTGTCCATTTAACATCACCGTGTAAGAGACAGACTTAATACATTGCATCACCCACCTAATCCAGCGCTGATCAAAACCCATGCGTGTAAACAAAACTTCCAAAAAATTCCATTCGACACGATCATAAGCCTTAGACATGTTGGTTTTGATGGCTATAAAGTCCTCCCTACAAGTCGGGTTGGTCCGTAGTCCATGAATCATCTCATGAGCTATCAAGAGGTTATCTGATATAAGCCTTCCTGCGACAAAAGCCCCTTGTGTTTGGGATACAAGTTGAGGAAGAAACCTTTTTAGTCTTGTGCATAACACTTTTGACACAATTTTATACATAACCGTGCATAAACTGATTGGTCTCAAATCAGTCATAAGCTTTGCATTTGGTTTCTTTGGCAGTAGACACAGCTGGGTGAAATTCCAGTCCAATGAGAGCACCCCCGATGCAAAGAAAAGTTGAACCTCTTGAACCACTTGTGTACCTATTTCCGACCAGAAATGCTGAAAGAATTTCCCTGAAAAACCATCATCACCCGGTGCACTATCACTTTTGATAGCTTTCACCGCACGTTTAATTTCAGCTGCTGAGACCTCTCTTGTTAACTCTCTGTTCATAGAATCAGTCACCCTTACTTCCATCACATTCAACAAATCCATAAACTCCGAAGGTTGGGAAGATTGAAACAAGGACTCAAAATACTGCACTGCAATCTCCCATTTAATCTCCTCATCTATTTGTTCAATGCCATTCCCATCCACCAGTGAAGACACCACATTCTTCATTCGTCTTGTTCGGACCCTATCCTGAAAAAAGCGCGTGTTTTTGTCCCCATCCTTCATCCACATCACCTTGCTTTTCTCTTTCCAATAGATTTCCTCTTCCCATGAGGCTTTCTCCAAGTCAATTTTTAGAGACAATAGCCTAATAGCACAAGGAGAGACTTTTGAAGACTCTAGATCCACATCCTCCTGCAACTTCCGCACCAAAATTCCAGTATTGACATTTGAGCTTCTTTTCCATCGTGCTAGTTCTTTCCGACAGTTGGAGAGTCTATCCATAACCGTTACAGACGATGCACCACTACTGGTATTCCAGCCTTTACCGACTGCCTCCCTTATCCCCTGTTTTGAGCACAAACGTTTATCAAACCAGAACCGTCCCCTCCCTTGTTCTCCACTTGCCACTACCTTGGTTATTAATGGCCGATGGTCAGAGCCATACCTACGACCATACACTCCATTCGCCCTCGGGAATAATCTAAACCATTCAGCATTTCCAAAAGCTCTGTCCAATCGACATTGGATCCAAACTTTTTCTTTCTCTCCATTAAGTAGAGTAATTTCACGTCTACCAGCCCAAGAGAATTGATTCCCAGAGCATGGAACTTCCTTAATTCGACAATCCCTTATCAATGATCTAAAGGGATAGAACGTGGCTTCTTGGCGTGGATGACCACCAATCTTTTCAGAGTTATTCAGAAGCTCATTAAAATCACCAACTAAAAACCAAGCTTCATCTCTTTGCACTCCAATTTCCGTTAATTGATCCCATACTCTGCCTTTATGCTGTCTAACTGGATCTCCATATATGTAAGTCATATAAAATTGATGTGCGCCCATAGTCACCCTTGTATCAATAATACGGTTATTCGAGGACAGGATATCAACGATGTGCGAAGACTTCCAAAACAATGCTAGACCCCCACTAAGACCCACTGGATCAACCAAATGATTGTGGTCATAACCCAACGATCTTTGAGTACTCAACACGTGATTACTAGAGTTTTTAGTCTCTAGGAGAAACACAAAATCCGGGAGATGCTCACGACACATCTCCTCAAGGCGTCGAACTGTCAGGCGGTTCCTCATACCCTGACAGTTCCAATTGAGCGTCGTCATTGAGCATTGGATGGTTTCTGGTGAACCATCAAACCACTCTTTTGTTTGGATCCTTTGGATGCCTCCTGGACATCATGTTCAGCCTTCCTTTTTATTACTCGCATGTTTCCTGTAACCACTTCAGCACCTATGGCCGCTTCTAATATTTTCGGTTTAGCATTGCCAAATCTCCTCCTCTTACGATCAATCTCCTTAGTTCTCACATTGCCCTCAGCGGACCCACTACTGAATTCTAAGTTATTATGATCAGGTACCAGTTTACTCATTTCTTCTTGTATTGCTTTCGGTAGTTCCATACATTCCAAGTCATTACCTTGAATACTTTGTACAGCTGCCATAACTCCAATGTCAGCCTGTAGTTCCTCGACGGTAACATTATTAATGTTGGGCCTGCTATTCTCTCCTGCACCAGAACCCATCCCCTACATCTGAACCAGAGACTCATTCTCTTCAGAACCACCTACCTTGACTGATTTCTCCTGACCACCTGCAATCTCTTCCATCGAAAATCCAGAATGGTTAGGATCAACTTCAACCCCAAAGTTTTGTTGCAGACTCGCTTCTGCGACCTCAATATTTTTTCCTTTATCCACCTCCATATTTGTTGGGGTAATCTTTTCCAATAGCAAAAACTTTTTCCTCATGATCGGATCACTTTCCAATTCATTCACTTGCTTATGAATGCGTAATTCCCTCACTTTCCTCTCAGCTACATCTTGTGTCATTAAATTTTGTCTCATCTCATGTAGAACATCCGGATGTATGCGAGGTTTACCTGTACTCGCATCAATGCCTAATTGCGCTTCCGTAAGAACACCAATCAGAGGGTCAGGCGAATTAGCCGCCATTACAGATACACTCGTCAATGTGTCTTGTCCATCACGATGAGCTATATCCCTTGTAGTCTTGATTGGTTTAGGGTCAGTACATTTAGTGATCTCATGTGATAGCTTCTGACAATTGTAACATCGTTTTCTGATTCCTTCAAAGTCAAACCAAATATTCACCTTTGTTCCATCCGGAAAGTGGAACATCTTAGCCCTTTTCACAGCTCTCGAAACATCAAACCTTATCAGGGCTCTGAAGTAATCCTTACTTCTTGTTTTCTTAGGGTCAAAGTCAGTCCGTTTCACCTCTCCCAATACCCGTCCTACAAACTTTATTGATTCCTCCGTATGATACTTCACCGGTATGTGTCGTATCTGCACCCAAACCATCATGAATTTCAGGAAATCATCAGGAAGTGGATCTACCCACCTTTCCATCACCAATGACCACTCGTTGTAAGTCTGAACCTCCTGCCCTAATATATCTTTTAAATCTTCTTCATATTTGAAAATAAACTGAAACTGATCTTTAGCTAGGACCACCCCACGCACTCGATTCACCATACCCCACTTCCTAGGCAAATCTAGTACCAAACTAGATACCTTCTGACAGTCAGGGTTGAGAAGTCTGCCAATAAGACTCAGTGCATTATTCTCCGTAGCCTCAAAATCAGGCAGATCAGGCATGATGATAGGACCATCCTCATCGACTATCGTCATGGCTTGCATAGCGTTGTCAATATCCGAGTCCATACACAAATCAAAATAATCAAAACAGGAGTTCAAAGCACCGCTTGGATATAGCACTAGAACACCAAAAATAAACACCAAAAGTCGAGAAGCCCTAGAAAATCTTTCCAAAAAAGTAAAAAACCTCACGGAATTAACTTAAATCTTGTATTCAAACTCTGTTTGTCAGCGGCAAAACCCTAACTTCACCCTAATGAAACACTCTTTTTCTCTCAGAAAGTCCTAAGCCCAAAAAAGGGATCCCAACTTCTTTTGATTGACCTATTTTTAAACTCATTAAGAATTTGGAAAACAATTTGTAATGCAATGTATATTTTATATATATGGAAATTAAAAGAAACCGAAAAGGAAGAAATACTTAAAATTGATTTGGAAATTTCATAAGGAAAATAGAAAAAGAGTGGTTATCAATAAAAAAAAATAGAAAGAACGGTTCGGAGATATATATACACAATAAGAAAAAAAAAAGAGGCAAGAAGAAAGAGAAGAGAAAAATGACTTTGAAGGAAGAGGTAGGAAGAAAAAAGAAGAAAAAAATGACGATGATCAACGACGTAGAAGAAGAAGGCATGACGAGTGAGAAAAAGACGACAAAATTATGGATCTACCTGATGAGATTTTGAGCCAAGAATTTTTTAAGAAACTACGAAAACCGATAGATTTGTGGTATGATAAGTGCCACTAAACAATGGAATTTACTCTTTAAATCCATCAGTAATCGCTTTTCTAGTCTGCAGTTGGCTTGCCTTAATTCAAAGCTATCAAAAGCTAGGTTTTCTTGTAAACAAAACAAAATAACTGAATCTTTGTATTATTCTTCTTTACCAAAACATTGAATATTTGGATTTAATTTTATTATTATGATTGGATTCATGGTTTTACACTTAATAAAAAAAACTGTTATAGACCTTATAAATAATAATTTATTTTATGTTTAATCTGCGAACCAACTATCCTTGATTTTTTGCACGTTATCAATATTACTTATTTGTAAAAGCTATTACAATTTAAAATAATATTGGTCGAGAAGCTAGAGTTTCTTATTAGAATTTACAGTAGTTGTAGTTGTTTTTGTAATTTTTTTTAATTTTCCTTATCGAAGAATAAGATGGTGTAAGGAGAAGAATATGAAGTTTATAATAGAATATGAAGTTTATATGAAGTTTATTCTTCTTTGCTGGGAATTTTTTGGTTGACTCTTTTGCGAGTCAAGCTTGTTCTACGGTTTTTAGAACTGGCTCTTTTGGGGCTGGTTCTTCCGGGACAAGTTTGAAGCAAAGAAAGAAATGAAAGAGACCTTCTAAAGCAAAGAGAGCTCAACAGGTGGTTGAGGATGGGCAATTACTGGAAGTTGTGGTTAAGAAAGCTCCTGCAAAGTTTTTCTCCAAAGGGTCTGGTCATGCTTTAGAACCACGATCGAGTGGGGCTCAAGATACTGTATCAAATGAAAGAGTGATTATAAGGAAAGGCACTGATGGTCTGGACCATGATGGTTCTGCCAAAAGTGTGAAAAAAGCAAAAGAAGTGGGAGTCCCAAAGGAGGGACTTGCCACTCTCCAATGAGTCTCATGAGTTGGAATTGTCAAGGTTTAGGCACTACAGAGGACTTGACAATTCCTAGACTCAAGGAAATGAGAAAGAACCATTTCCCTGAAATCATTTTCCTCATGGAGACTATGCATGATAGAGATGTTTTGGTTGATTTGCAAGTATGGCTGGGATATGACAGAGTTTTCATTGTCAATCCAATAGGTAAGAGTGGAGGCTTGGCGGTGTTTTGGAAGAACAGTGTATCTTTGGAGTTTCTTTTTGTAGATAAAAACTTGGTGGACTTTCATGTTCAGTATGCGGGTTTGAGCTTCTTTGTTTCTGGAGTTTATGGAGCTCCGGCTGTTGGTGATAGAGGTCAGGTATAGGAAAGACTGACGTGTATTGGTATAAATAGAAAAGAAAGTTGGTGTATGCTAGATGACTTCAATGAAATCCTTCACAATGGTGAAAAGATTGGTGGACCAGTAAGGAGGGATTCTACCTTTATCCCTTTTGGTGACATGATCAGAGATTGTGAGATGTTGGAACTCCCTTCTACTGAAATAGCTTCACGTGGGGTGGTATGAAATGCAAGTTGTGGATACAGAGCAAACTTGATAGATGCTTTGGGAACAAGGAATGGCTCAGATGTTCCCTGCCTCTAATCAATGTTTTTGGCAAAAAGAGGGTCTGATCACAGACCAGTCTTGGTGAAATTAATGAACTCCTCTCAGACTTAAGAGGTAATTTTAGGTTTGACAAGAGGTTTTTAAACAAGCCACTAGTTAAGGAAGCAATACTAGCTGCGTGGACCTCTGGCTCGAGCTTATCTAGCATTTGTGTCTCGGAAAAAATCAGAGGGTGTAGAAAGGCTTTGAGCAAATGGAAAAAAGAGAATCAGACTAATGCTTTTGACAAGATTCAGCAGCTACAAGATGATTTGGAAAGGGAGCAATCTTCAAATTATCCTAACACGTATCTTGTGATTGGTTTGAAGAGAAGGCTAGTTGAAGCTTACAAAGAAGAAGAGGTGTTCTGGAGTCAAAGGAGTAGAGAAAGATGGTGTAAAGATGGTGATCTCAACACAAAGTTCTTCCATGAATCAGTAAAAGCGTCTAGAGCAAGGAAGAGGATTGAGATGCTGAAAGATATTAATGGCAATGCTCATCGAGGTGAAACTTCAAAAGGTGCTATTTCTGAGGCCTATTTCACTGAACTTTTTAAATCTTCCCATCCAGGAAGCTTTGATGATTTCTTCTTTGGGTTTCAGAACAGAGTGCCAAGTAATGTTAATGATGCGTTGGTGATGGTTGTCACTAAACAAGAGGTTAAAGAGGCAGTTTTTCTCAATTAAGCCATTCAATGCTCCTGGTCCTGATGGGATGAATGCCTTGTTCTTTCATAAATATTGGGATATAGTTGGTGAGCAAGTTACTTTGGATGTCCAAAATTTCTTTAAAGATGGCATTATCCCCTCAGGTTGGAATTTCACTTATCTTTTTTTGCTTCCAAAGACGGTCGAGCCTAAGGTGATGTCTAACTTGAGACCGATCAGTCTGTGTTCTGTCTTATATAAAATCATTTCAAAGATCTTGGTCTTCAGACTGCAACCTTTGCTGCCTCAGATTGTTTCACCAACACAAACGACTTTTGTTGCTGAACGGCTAATCTCAGATAACATTTTGGTGGCTCATGAGTTGGTGCATGCCCTCAGAACTCACCAAGAAATCTCTTCAGAATATATGGCAATCAAGTCAAACATGTCAAAAGCATATGACAGAGTGGAATGGTCTTACCTGAAGAGTCTCTTGCAAGCGATGGGCTTCCATCAAAAATGGGTACAATGGGTCATGGCCTGTGTCTCCTCTGTCTCTTATTCTATGCTGATCAATGACCACCATCATGGTTTGGTGATTCCTGAAAGAGGATTGAGGCAAGGAGATCCTTTATCTCCTTTCCTCTTTGTACTTTGTACTGAAGGCTTGACCCACCTTTTAAATCAAGTTGAGCTAGCTGGGAATATCAATGGAATCAGCTTTGAACCTCAAGGACCATCAGTTCACCATCTGTTGTTCACCGATGACAGCTTATTCTTGTGTAAGGCCAATGTTGAACAAGCTTTTTCTTGCAGTCCATTCTGAAGAAATATGGGGATGCTACAGGTCAAAGGGTGAATCCTGATAAGTCCTCCATTACTTTTGGTTCCCTTTTCGGTCTGCAAGTTCAAGCAAGGATTAAAGTGATCTCTGGTATAAGAAATGAAGGTGGAGCAGGTACGTACCTTGGCTTACCTGAATGTTTTAGTGGTTCAAAGATTCAAATGTTGGAGTTTATAAATGAACGTTTGAAGACAAGGTTGAGTGGTTGGTTTGCTCGTACACTATCTTTGGGAGGGAAAGAAGTTCTTATGAAGTCAGTAGCTTTAGCTCCCCTATCTACGCTATGTCTTGTTTTAAATTACCTAAGACAACGATTAAGAATCTAACTTCTGCAATGTCCTCTTTCTGGTGGGATTCTTTTGAGCACAAAACGAAGATTCACTGGAAGAGCTGGGACAAGCTGTGTTTATCAAAGGAATTAGGTGGTCTGGGGTTTCGTGATTTGAAAGGTTTTAATCAAGCTCTTTTGGCAAAGCAAGCTTGGAGACTTTTGCACCAACCTGATTGCCTGTTTGCGAGGCTTTTCAAGAGTATATACTTTCCCTTTGGCCTCTTTTTGGAAGCTCATATTGGCTCAAGGCCATCTTTTGCTTGGCGAAGTATTGTTTTTGGAAAAGAGCTGCTTGATAAAGGTATAAGAAAGATGATTGGGGATGGTGAATCTACTAAGGTGTGGACTGAACTTTGGCTTTTTGATGGCAAGAGAAGAAATCCTTTGATGAAGAATCCTATAGTTGATCTTGAGCTAAGGGTTAGTTCTCTCATTGATCCGGTTACTAGAGACTGGAATTTGAGCACTTTAAATGATAACTTCTTTCCGACTGATGTGAATCTGATTATTGCAAAGAAGCCAGTGGTTTCAGTTAAGGATTATCAATGTTGGATGCACACCAAGAGTGGTGAATATACTATGAGTTCTGGATATTGGTTGGCTAATCAAATCAAACATGTTGACCTTATTATAAAAGCTAGCATGCTTCCTTCTCTTAATGGGATCATAGCTCATGTTTGGAATCTAAAAACCAATCAAAAGATAAAGTTGTTTATGTGGAGGGTCTTATCCGGGGTTATTTCAGTGGCAGAAAAGTTAGCTCAAAGAGGAATGGACTTGGATTTAAGGTGTCATCCGGTTTGGTTGGCCGAGCTCTTCGATTGTGAGAAAGGCTAGTTGTTTGTCTTTGGTCTTTGATCTTATTTTGTTTTTGATTGTTCTTGTTCTTAGAAGCTTTGTTTATCTTAACTTGCTTTTGTATTATGAAACTAGTTATGTTCTATCAATATACCTAGATGTTCAAAAAAAAAGGAGAAGAATATGAAGTTAGGAGCATCATCACTCTTATAAAATCAAAAGATTCTCAAATTGCAGACATGACAGAAAATGGTATGCCTTTGTTAATTTATGACTTTCTTTTCTTCTTTTTTTTGTTGCTCAAGTTGTGAATGTCTACTCTCTATCTAAGCAAAAGCAAGAATCTCACGCAATAATTTTTTTTTTCATTTATTTAGTTCTACACATAACTTTGACTAATAAATGCATTTCTTTGTTATTGCATTCTAAATTACAATTTTTTTTTTGTAAATATAAATTACAATCTTAACTAAACGGTTTTATTGTCAAATCTTGTTAATCTCATATGTATCTTAATGGAACTGTACAAATACAAAATCTCTAATCTATGAAACAAATTGTCTTCTTTCTTGATTGGAACAATTTATCCAACAAAAACGCCAGAAAAAAAAAACACTAAATCTGATAATTTCATATCAAATGTTTCTAAAGTAAAACTGTACATAACAGAAAAAACAAAAACTAAAATGTACTGTTTATTAAAAAGAACTGTACATAAAAGAAAAAAAAAGAAAAAAAACTAATTTGTACAATTTCATATCATATCCTCCCTTCACTCTCTTGTGTTGTTGGTGAGTCCATCACCCAATCAAGAATCAAAAAGATTAAGCTAACAAGAGATTCAAGAAACCAAAATCTTTGTAATGTGTAGGAAAAAAAAAGCTAGAATTTACCAAAATGTGTTATTGTTCGAAGCATCGGATTTAGGAAACCCTTGAAAAATTGTAGATTGATGTTCTTGATAAGGAGGGTAGTAAGCAATGTCTTGAGCAAATTGCTCACTCAGATTTCCAAAATCAGGATAGCATCGTAAGTCCGATGTCGAACCATCTGACTGTGTTGACGCAAACGGATCAGTGAAAGAAGAGACGATCGAGTTCACTGCTGAATCATTAGACTCAATCCTATGTTCGTGATGACCATGAACTTGATCTTGATGACCATGAACTCGAAATTGATGATCATGAAGGTGATCTTGATGATCATGAACTCGAACTTGAAGTTGTTCTTGATGACCATGATGATGGAGTTGATCTTGATTTTGATGAAGATTACGTTTATGCAATGGTGTAACTACAAAAACATAGAAATTTATAGACTCATGAACTGATTATTAAGTAACAAACTAAACAAGATCAATTTTTCTATGTAATTACGTACCTGGTGAATAAACACTAGGATCATTATCTCTAAATTTCATCATCATATCAATTTGTTTAGCAGCCAAATCGTTGAATGTAACGATTTGACGAAGCAATACACATCTTTTGTAGTATTCTTTGAAGAAATCTTGATTCTCGTTTTCAAGACGATTCCAAACTGAAAACACAAAACAAATAATTACTCCTTTTTTGTTACTCGAATCTGAAAAAGAAATCAAAATTCTTACTTACGTGGTTCAATCAACAAGTGACCAATCTTGTGATTCTCATGCAGATACAAGACGGTTTGTTCAAAACTCATGTAGTTTTGAATACATCTTTCGATTTTTGCCTTGATCTGAAACCAAAACAAACATAGTTAGGTTAAAAATCGTATTAGAGTAACGAATTTGGAAGGATTTTTGAGGAGAAAGTAATCAGAATCATACATGATCTAGGGTCTTCGAATAATCGATCTGGTTTTGATTCATGACTTGAAAATTTGTAACGAGAGAGAGAGGAAGCTTTGATCAGGTGATTAATGATTAATGAAGGTTTTAATTAGGTTAAGTATAATATAATTAGGAGATTGCGGGAAAAGAAATAACTAACTTTTTATGGATTGTTAGTTGAGTTTAAGATTCTTTAAGATTCTCATTTTTGTAACGGATTAGGTCTTTTACATGTATATGATTACAATATCTAAAAGAATATTTTCTTCTTCTTTTTTTCGTAAAGAATATTTTCTTTAAAGCAGTTGAATGTAACATATTCTTAAATACACTGAGATACAATTATATTTTGACGATAAAATATAAATTAAAAATATACTTTTTATAAAGTAAATTTAAAATAACGTAAATTAAAAATGATTAATCTTTAAAACATTATGTTATGTAAGATTTTACGTTTAATTGAATTTAAAATTATACAACATATATTGGTGAACTATGTTATATGAGAATATGTAACAATTTCACCATGGTATGTAGTATTAATTAAAATATTTTGATTGACTAATTTAAATTATGTGTTTCATAAAACATTTTTTGAAGAATCCGCTTTCTTATTGGAGAATGCATGAGACTCAATCACAAGGCATTGTATAGACGAGAATGAAACTCATTATTGAGTGGCAATATGTTTATTATGATGTAAGACAAAATATTCTATAGATTCAAACCAAAACCGTAATGAACATCCATAATGGATGTTATTTTTCATACCCAATTTTTTTTTTTCAAAACCAAAAACATTCAAAACGAACAATTGGATTGAACACCCCCAATAACTACTACTATAGTCAATTAAAATATACTTGAGCGGAGTCGAATAAAAATAATCAATATGATTTAAATAGATTTCATCTTTATACGAAAAATTAAAATTCAAAATTGAATACAAAATTTGATTTAAAACCTATAGAATATATATTTGATTAAAATTGGAGTTCGAACCAAAGCTAAAACCGTATCAAACCATATTAGATTTCACTCTAAATATATATTCATAAACTAAAAATGTATAAACCAAAAGATTTGAAACAAAACCGAACCAAATCAAAATTCGTATTAAATACAACAAACTTCTACATTTGTCTAGTATTTTAAAATTTTAATCTAATTAATTCTCTCTAAATTTAAGCAGATTTGCCTTCTCACCAAAAGGGAGATTGAACCTGAATATTTTCGTTTAAAATGTTGACTGGGCCAATGGCCACCAAAGTTAAATACGAAAAGAAAAAAATTATCATCGATTCTACTCGATTCTGCAGAATCTAGATATTGTTGTGAATATTATATTTATGGTTTAATGTTTATCATCGGGAATATTTAAATTATAAACATATAATAAATTCGATCCTCTAGGAATATTTAAAGAATTTTATACAGTTTTGGGATATATAATAAAACTTTAAAATATACGACCGAATCACATATTTTGGCATTTTCTCCCATTTATATAAAGGCGTGTTTTAAGCGTATAAACCCAATAATATGTAGAGATTGTTCAAAACACTAAAAACAAAACAAAATCTCTAAATATTCAAACATTTCAGCACCCAAAAACACTCAATAAATCTGCAATGTTCAAAACCATATACACAGACCTCTGTCTCTGCCTAAACAAACTGCATTTCACCATTGTCAAAACTAAATAAACCTTTTGTTTCATCTAATGGAGGCATTTCGCAGTTTGCGATTCTAACACACAGAGATGTCTTCATATCTGAGATGATACTATCCATAGGAACGAAACTAGACGAAGACAACCTCAAATTTAGCACAAGGATTGTGTTGAATGTGAGTACTTAGAGTCGAGTTTCCCTCGAATTTGAAGTTGTACAAAGCTTGTCGTTGCGTGAGTCCAAGCGGGTAAATCATGTGTACTCTAAGCTCATCATCTCCTTTTAAGCTTCCAGGTCTTTCCTTCTTCCACACTGGCTCATATTTTAAAGACTTGAACTTGGTGACAACCGCAGATTCTAGAGCTTCCTGAGTCAGATTTTTACCCCTGGATTGGACAATAACGGTATTCGTTTTAATACAGAAATAATGTATGGTGACTTAGATAAGCTTCTTTACCTCAAAAAGATGGATTCCATTTCAAACCGGCCTCTTTCTCTAACGAAAACATGATAAACAGTGTCTGATCCTCCCCTGGTGCACTTGCATGGTCGTTTCTTGAAATTAGCGCCTTTTTCTTCTTGTTCTTGGATCCTCGTGGCTAGGAAAATGCAGAGACGACAAGAAGAGTGTACCGCAGCCATATCGACAAGTGCCTTGAAAGAGTCTGAAGGACCTTCATACTTCCATCTAAAATAAAAACAGAATCATGAAGCTTTCAAGAAGAAGTTATTACGCTTATTTGCAATCATTTACGGAAGAAACCGGACCTTAGTGTCTGATTATAGGCTTCAGGGTTTGCTTCGAGATACTTCATTCTCTTTGCAACTGGCTCCACATCATCCAAATTCTTAATGTGTAGGAAGGAGTCTGAAGAAGGAGCAAATTCTTCTATATTCGGAGCACCAACAACCACAGGGACAGATCCTGGAAGAAGACAATATTAGATAGATTCTTAAACTTAAAAAACACAAGCAAACACGATTGATTGGTCACTGATGTAACATTTCAATCCAGTATTGGAAGAATATGCTCACAAAGAAGAAGAGGGAAGCTAAAACATACCAGCAACTAAAGATTGGAAGAATTTCTCGGTGACATAATCCTCCTCGTTAGTATTCTCAAACGCCAAACTGAATTTGTAACGCTTAAGAGCTTCAACCTTGTCAACTATATGAATTATACAAAAACGAAACACATCAAACTGACAGCACGTAAATCTCCGAGTGCAATTCGAACAAAGTTCTTAATTTCTATGTTACCTTTCCCATCTCGGTTCCGATGACAACCACCATAAGAATCAATCTTAATATCAGTCTTCATCAATGCTTCAAGTGCTTGCAAGCGGAAATTCCGAGCTCCACAATTAGAAATAAAAGCAGCTGCAATAGCTTTCTCGGTCTTTGGCTGTACTGGAGCCATAATATCATATTCCGCCCACGAAAAATACCCGACAGGAACATCCGATGATAGACTAGTTGTCATCACAATATCATAACCTCTCCTGATGAATTAGAAAACATGTCATTCCATTAACATACATTCTACCAAAAACAAATGTCCTGAACCAAAACCGGTAAGTACTGTTAAAAGATTGTGCTTACCCACCGTCGTGCCTGCGCGAGATCGTTTTCTGGATAGTACTGTGCTGATTCCATGGAACGGATTATGCTTAAAGTCCCAGGTTGATGACCTATTCCAAACGCAGCATCTGCTGTTTTACCTGAACTATCTCCAAACGTACAATCCACAGAACATGACTGAAAATCCTACAAATTGAGATTAAAATGATATCAATAACCCCATTCATTAAGCAGAGACTAGAACTTTAACATCTATCACAAGAGAGAACAACAACATATAAAAATCCTAATATTTGAAATTAAAATGAAGTCAATATCCCATTCAGAAGCAGAAATTAGAGCTTAAACATCTATCACAAGAGAGAGAACACAACACCATATGAAACATGTAACGTAATCAGGAGCTAATCATTCATCTCCATTCCATGATTCACTAATTAGCACCTTCTAACATATATCACAAGAGAGAACAACAACATATGAAACATGTAATGTAATCAGAAGCTAATCATTCTTCTCCATTCCATGATTCACAATCACACATTAGCTCCTCTTAACATCCATCACAAGAGATAACAACAACATATGAAACATGTAACGAATCAGAAGCTAATCATTCTTGTACATTCCATAATTCACACATTAACTCCATTTTAACATCCATCACAAGAGAGAACAACAACATACGAAACAAGTAATGAATCATAAACTTTCTCCATTTCCATGATTCACACATTAGTATTAACATCACCAATCAAAAACCCTAAAACTTAGTGTATGTCTAAAGTCAGAATCTTTTGGTCCTCTTGGATCAAAACACAAACCTTTTCACCACCAGAGATAAAAACTGGATCTTTAACAAAATCTCTAGAATAAGTAACCGAATCTTCTCTCATTAACCATTCCTCACAGCTACTATCCTTAAACACTCCAATTTTCCGATCAGATCTACTCGGTGGAGACAGAGAAAGCGAAGACGGAGATTGAGTGAAGAAATCAGTCAACGTATCAACCAAAGCAACTTTATCAAGCCTACCCAGAAACCCAATCTCAGCTATAACTACTAGAAACACACAGATTGGTAACAAATTTGATAACTTTCGTTTGATTGATGAAGATTGAGAAGAAGAAGAAGAAGAGGTATTGGCTAATGGTAATCCATCGTGGGTTGATCCAATTCTGGGTCCTCGTAGATTTGAGAAAACACCCATGAAACTAGAGTATGAATCCTCAGTGAGAAGAGCAAAAAGTTTTGATTTTTATTAATGTTTCAAAGAATTGAGATTTGGGTTTGATGTGGTTTTTAGGTAAAGATTGAGAAAAGTGAATAAAGATTTGATTTTTCAAAGTCAATGCATAATTTTTATGGTCATCGATGAGAGCTATAAATTTGCCACTATAAAAACAATATTGTTATAATACCGTTATTCATTATCGTTATTTTCTAGTTTTTTTTATAAATATTGTTTTATCACTTTATGTTACAAATGGCATGTACTAATATTTTGTTAATAATGATAAAAGTTAAACTAACCAATGAAGAATAGAGTATGTGAACATTCTATAACTCAGCTGCCCATCATGACTAATCCATGTCAAATTCTATCTTGTTTTTTTGTCATCTAGGTCTATTATATTAAAAAATAAGCTACAAATTAGATTACACAGAAAATAAAAATCAGTAAGGGACAAATTCGATTGAATCAAAAGCCCAAAAAGAAAAACTTTAGCCCAAACGAATATCGTTAAACTTTACGTATAAGAGAACCAATCAACTGAAATATACAATCCAAAACAACATTTGAATAGAACAAAAAGCAAACTAGCACCAACCAATTGCTTTTGATGAAGACTACAGAACTGGTTTAAAACGAGAAATGAAACTTAAATGTCCGTAATTACCTTTCATGAAAACATGATTTTATAATTATTTTTAGATGTATAAAAAATTTATTATACTATTACTCAATATCGTTTCCTTATTTATAAAATAAAAATATAAAAAAAAACTATATATTTTTGAAATTTTAAATGAAATAGATGAATTTGGTTGCGAAGAACCGTTAATCGAAATTCAAAAAGTACACTGTTTTTAGAAGTTAATTTAAAAACATTTGAGAATGTTTTGAAATATTTCTTTTTGTTTTTTGCATTTCATGATGTTGATAAGTTGAATACTCGTATATTATATATACAACATGTGTGGTACTACGGAACATCCACTTTTGACATCAGATTTCGAGTCCATTTGAACTAGGCAAAATCGAACAACCTTTAGATGTAATTAAGGAAAAAAATTTGATCGAGTATGGCCAGTTCGTGCACATGATCGTCGAGGCATTGTTCCTATCTGGTCTCAGATTCTCTCTGACATCACTATGTTTCTTGCCATATGGTTTGTGGGCTACGAAATTTAGCGAATGAAGCGTTCCGACTCTTTAACTTGGTTGTTTGTACGGTATTGTCAGGTTTTGGGTTCCATCACCACTTTTCCCCCAAAATTTTGTAGTATACCCTTTGTTACACATGATATTCACATTTCTCCTTATCAGATATGAGGTTCTTACCACGGTGGTGTTAATCAGAACATGGTCTACTCGCCGAGTACTTAATGCAACAATCGAACATCATCCCGTGTTGGTATATATTCAACAAGTCATCTCTATTAGCTTTGTATTATGGATGTGGAGTATAACACTCCTGACAGACGACTACCTATTAGGATTAGGCATTGGAACCCTAGTGGTTCAGGCACAATACTTTGCGTGTTAGCAAAGTTGCAATATACGACTTAAAATCATAATCATTAACTTAATCTGCTTGGCAGGAATGATTGTTTATCATGAATGAAATAACACCTAAGTCCATATATTGTTTTGCCAGGTGTGGAGTTGTTGTTACTGTTACAATTTTTAGATGATTTTAGTATAAAAGAAATTCTGTAGACCAATCTTATGAATATAATTTATTAGTTTTACAAATCTTATTTATTTTTCTTCATCTTCCTCTTCGTTTGTATTTTGTTCCTTCTTAAAAAAAAGTATCCATGTGTTAATTACAAAAGAATACATCAGGTACAAAAGCTAATTCCACTGATACTTCTCTAATGTTAAGTATAAAACATCAAACACAACACACAGTTAACTCTACCAAATAGTAACAAAGGTCTACAAATAACACCAAGTTAACTTTCAAACAGGTTTAATTAATGAAAATTCTGTTCGACCAAAAAAAAGGGTCTATAATAACACAATGAACCACACCATACCTTATTTTCTCAACAATCCATTAGCATCGTTTATTTCTGCTTCTTTTTCGTGAACAAGTTTTTCCATTTTATGTTACAAATGGCATACTAAAATTTTATAAAAATTTAAATAATTTATGTTTATAGACCAAAAATATTAGTAATAAAACAAACCAATGGAGAATGAAGCATGTGATTCTGATGTGAACATTCTATAACCCAACCCAACTGCCCGGCTAATCTATGTGAAATTCTAGATATTCGCTACCAAAATTAGATCGACTGACTTAAAAAAGAACATTTGCAAAAGAGTTCATTGTCGACTTTGAGGTATCGGTGTCACCCGAAATCGTTAAGTATGGTGATATTCAGTGTTTTCTATATATATTTCATACACAAGCCAAAATTTTCAATGAAAGTTAAACAATAGAGAGAGGGTTTTCGTTGTTTTTAACACAGATATATCATGGTTACTCTCGTAACTCCATCCTCTTCTTTGTTAATACAAATTTTTATAATATTTAGTTTTCTAACTTCTGGTTAGTATAAAGTTGATTTTTTACAATATTCTTTGAATAGTAATTGAATATTGTGCTCTTCAAGAAAGATAATATAAAAATAGAAAATCAAAATTTGGTATTCATCAATGATTACATGATGCATTTATATATAAACGATGGAGGTGGGCTCTATCATGGTTTGATGCTCATTCTATACGTTAATCCAACGTGACACAAAAGTAGACAACATTAATCCATTAATTAAGCTATCAGATTACATACTAAAGTAGAAATAAACATAGTGACAATTCTAATTACCAAATGAGGAAACTGCAAATTTCCATATTTTGAAGTGAGTGTATTAAACTCGACGCAACAATTTTCTGTTTTTTGGTTGATAATATATATCATTGCGTGAAATCAAAATTCGCACGCCATGGGACCCGAACAGGAAGAATGGCTAACCACTTCTGCCTTTTTCGCCACCATTTATGTATATGATCTCAAAACCAACATGATTAACAATTACATGATTGCAAAAAGAAACTTGGCATATGTAAAAAAATATGTTCTTGATGTAATTCATTGACCGTCATTTTCGATTACGAGGTAAATTTATTTACTATAAGAAAATCGCGCTGTTTGAGATTTGCTCATCTTTTCGGGTTCGCCATTTTATTAGTTTTTTAGGGATTAAGTTGGTTGAAAGCTAGTTGCCTTGTTGCTAAATTTAAACTCTAAATAGCGATGTGCCATACGATCATACCATCCCGCACATAACAATAACAAAAATCTATATTTTATACATCTATATTTTAAAAATATATATTTTTGTTACTATTCGTCTCACACCGCACTTATCCTGTTTCACACCGCAGTATTACCATTCAAAACTTTAGATTATAGTTGTTTCTCTTTTTGTTTGCTAGTTTGGATTTCAATCATATCGGTTAGATTTGTTTTGGTTTTGGATAAAATTGTTTTTGCGAAAAAACTTGTTATTTGTCTAATGAATTAATTTTCGAGGCATAAATGATCAATTATAGTAAAAATGTATTAAAATAAAATTTAAGTGAGAAATTTTATTTCACTGATCAGTCCATTTTTAATCCGAATCCATATATCCTAATTTTTTTAGACAGAATCAACACACATTTCATTTTGACCCAAAAAAAATAAATATCAACACACATTTCAAAATATCTGAATCCGGATAATAATTTTACTCCTAGTTTATTTAACCAAGTGCACACAAAACTCCAAACACGATCTCTTTCAACTATTCACCATTGTCAAAAGCCAAATAAACTAAAAACAACGACTAAAACTCTCACACGTTACACCTCCTTATTGGTTACGAATCAACGTGATTGTCAGCTCAATTAAGTGGACTATTTAATAATTAAACAGATATTTATTAAATTTATACTTAAAAAATGAACATAAAAATATCTGAAAAAATATAATAATAAATAAATAAAAGAAAAAACCCTTAAAAGGAAAAAAGCTTACCCTCTTAAAAATGGCAGTTCGTGTCAAAGCAGTAGCAAACACACTTGTCTTCTCTCTCTGCCAAACAAAAACCCTCTTCTTTTATTTTCCAAATTCAAGAATATTATTTGGTAAGTTAATTTTTATTTTATTTTTATTTTTCCTTTTTAGGAGATCTTTCTTTGTCTGAAATGAATCTTCCAGTTCTTGTCTTTTTTTCTCTCTCTGATTAGTAATATCTGAATCTGTTCTTGTTTCTTCTGTTTATGTTCTATATCAAGTAGTGGTAGTTTAATTTAGTGTTAATTTGTTTACTAATCTGATTTGGGAATCTTGAAATAGATCTTGTTTGGTTATTGATTTTCAAGAAATGGTCAGAGTTTTGATTCTTGAATTTTTTTGAAAATAATGATCCGTTTGTGTTATAAAGATCCAATTTTTATTGTTTCTGTGTAAATGTCCATCTATGGTGTAAATCTTGAACTTTAGCTATGGTGTGTAAATCTTGAACTTTAGCGATGGTGTTGTTTTGTTGCTCTTAAGCAACTATACATAACACACAAGTTTGTCTCATTTGATTCTTGATCTGATTCATTTTGTTATTTTTGATTGAAGAAGAAGAAGTGATTTTGGTGAAGATACAAAGGAGTTATGAATTTCAACAACTTAGGGAATGGGAGGAGTAACAATGACCAGTCAAAGCCATTGGTGAGGCAGTCTTCGTTATATTCGTTAACATTCGATGAGCTTCAAAGCACATTAGGTGAGCCAGGGAAAGATTTTGGGTCAATGAACATGGATGAGTTACTAAAGAACATATGGACTGCTGAAGAAACTCAAGCTATTATGACTAGTTCGTCTTCGGTTGCAGCAATCGCGCAACAACAACAACCTAGTGGTTTTGTTCCGGGTTTACAGAGGCAAGGCTCGTTGACGTTGCCTAGAACACTTAGTCAGAAGACTGTTGATGAGGTGTGGAAACACTTGATGTCTAGAGAGAGTGGTAATGGAAGTAATGTAATGGATGCTGCTGCGCCTGAGATGCAACAGACTTTAGGGGAAATAACTTTGGAGGATTTTTTGCTTCGCGCTGGCGTTGTGAAAGAAGATAACGGTAGTCAACAGAACGGGAACAGTAGTAGCGGGTTTTATGATAACAATGGTGCTTCTGCTGGTTTGAGGTTTGGATTTGGTCAGCCGAATCAAAACGACATATTGTTCAACGGTAATAATAGTTCGATGATGTTGAATCAAGCACCTGGTTTAGGTGGCAAAGTTGGTGGAACAATGCAGCAACAGCAGCCACAACAGAAATTGCCTCCAACTATTTTTCCGAAACAAGCAAATGTAACATTTGCGACGCCTATGAGTATGGTTAACAAGAGTTTATACGAGGCTGGTGGAGACGGTCAAGTTAACAATAATAGTGGTTTAGCTGCTATGGGAGGAGCAGGGGTTACTGTTGCAGCTACTTCTCCCGGGACGAGTAGTGCAGAAAACAATACTTGGACATCACCAGTTCCTTATGTGTTTGGTAGAGGAAGAAGAAGCAATACAGGCCTCGAGAAAGTTGTTGAAAGAAGGCAAAAGAGGATGATCAAGAACCGAGAATCCGCTGCTAGATCAAGGGCTCGGAAGCAGGTAAACTGTTAATCTAAGCTGTTCATTACCATATTCTTTTCAAGAACTTTGATATTGATATCGATTTTCCGGTTTAATCATAGGCTTACACCTTGGAATTGGAAGCTGAGATTGAAAATCTCAAACAACTGAATCAAGATTTGCAGACAAAACAGGTTTTCTTTTCTTACCATTATCTTGCTTCTCCCTATGCTTGGCTCAGTTCTTAAACTGATGTTTCCCTTATGATTGATGCAGGCTGAAATTATGAAATCCCAGAACAATGAGGTACAACAAAAGACTCTTTACATAACCAGACCTGTGTGTAAATGTGTATCTCTATTGTCTATTTTGGTGGTACTGGTCACTGATACTGCTTTTTTAAATTGGCAGCTAAAGGAATCGTCGAAGAAGCGTCCATGTCTGGTCAAAACACAATGCTTGAGAAGAACACTTACCGGTCCTTGGTAAGAAGGCGAAATCAAAGCAAGAAGAGTCTGGCATTGTAATACAACACCAAGCAAAAGAAAGAAACTTGGATTTAGCTTTGGGACATGAGAGACTAAAATGTAATAGAAGATAGTAACTACTGTACAGGAGAGATATCATACAGAGAAGCTTACAATGTACTAATGTAGAAAAATCTTTTGAGCTGGATTTTACTAAGAGTGGAGAGTTTTTCAATATGAATTTATATTTATATATGTAAACTTTTAAATTGAGCTATAGAGAAACAAGAAGTGGCCAACTTAGATAGAGAATCCATTTACTGGAGAGTGAGGTAAACTCTGGCTGTATTGTGACCTTGAAGCTGTACTAGACGATGGACCGAAGACTCGGCTATCACCTCTTTGGAATCTTGAATTGGTTCTCATCCTAGTATCACAACCTATTATCTCTACCTCGACCGCTTTAGCAAAACCGTTATGCAACGGATCACAGCTTTCACATAACAGCCTCAAGACTTGCTTAATCGTTGGCCTAGACCGGCCTTCTTTCTCAGTACACATTCTCACAACCGCCACAGCGGCTTCAAGCTGTTTTCCTTCTTCATCACCAATGTATTCTTTGATTCTCGTGTCTACCAAGTCACGGTGTCTTGCCTTATTAGCCAAAAGCCGCTGAGACACTTCAACAAGATTCCTACCTTCATCCACTGCTGTTCTTCCGGTAATAATCTCTAACAACAAAACTCCGTAGCTGTAAACATCACTCTTCTCCGTCAGCTCTTCCGTTACTACATACTCCGGATCTACATAACCTGAAGACACTTTCAGATTTTTGAAAATAAGTTTCTATCAAAAGTATTTATTAAACTGTTTCTTGTTATGTATCTCTCTCTTGACCTGGAGTTCCGCGTATATCGGTATTCACAGGCTCAAAGCTAACAGAACCATCTCTAAACGTATGTGCAAGTCCAAAATCTGAAAGCTGCATCAAGAAACATCCGTAGTTAGCCACAGTCGGTACAAATGTTCTGTAACTAGTTCGAGGTACGATGTATACATACTTTAGCCACGAAAGTCTCATCGAGTAATATGTTGCTTGATTTAATGTCTCTATGGCAAAGAGGTGGATCACAGTAGAAATGAAGATATTCCTGGAGGAGATAACATTGTGCAGCCAAGAACCAAAAACTGTAAAAGATATATATGCATAATCATATCAGTTTACAGAGAAAATGTATGTGAAAGACTTTGGAATATTTACCAAAGCATTCGCTACATCGATCGCGATTTTCATTCTTGTTCCCCAACTAAGTGGAGCCTTTTCAGTAGCTGCAATGGAAACATTCCAAAAGAAGTTTAAGTTTCAACACTTTGGATTCTTAAGCTTAAGGTATAGAAGAAGCATTTACATACAATGTAAGTGATCTTTTAAGCTGCCATTTTCCATATAGTCATAGATCAAGAACCTGTAAGATTGAGAAACAAAATAGATGAGAATACTTTTAACTAAGTAAACGCAAAAGGCGAAAACACAATGCATGTTTCTTGACCTTTCTTTCTTTTCGATGCAAAAGCCTTTTAAAGCAACGAGATTACGATGATGTAGCTTAGCTAAAAGCTCTATCTCTCTGCAGAAATCATGTTTAGATTGTTCAGATGATTTGTTCATTCTTTTAACAGCTGCAACTAATCCATCGCTGAACTCGGCTTTGTAAACAGTTCCAAAACCTCCGTGACCAATCACCGTGTCGAAATCATTCGTTGCATTTCCAATTTCCTTGTAGCTGAACTTTTGGAAAGGTGAAGAATCATCTGCAAAGAGGAGAAAAGATTTAATAAGTCTTTTTGATATGATAATATAATCAAACAAAGTACTTAAGTTTGTTTTTGTCACCTTTATGAATCTTGAATACAGGCATAGGAGAAGGAAGTGTTTTTGTTGATTTTCTATCCAAACTCTCGGATTCATCGAGTTCCCGGTTCTTTTTACGGATAAGAATCACCAAGACTACGAGCATTGTAAGAGCAATAGCTGTTACAACAATCCCAATGGTTGGAACCAATGTTAAGCGATACGGATTGTTGCTTTGAGTTGGAGACAATAGATAATCACTGTTGTTTGGACTAATAGCACCATCTATGCTTGGAGAAGGTCCTGGACTTGCTACTGGTGGAAATGAATCTGTCGATACACGAATGAAATCATTAGAAAACCGATTACTAAAAACCGATGTGAAACTAACAGTATTGGTGTCTAACCTGAAGCAATGTTAAGATCAGTCACTTGAAAGAAACAACTAAGAAGTTCAAGAGCCGATGCAATATCAATCCGGCTTGCTAATGTAGCGTAAGTCGCGTCACGACAAGTACTCATTGTAATGTTACTATTCTCTACACCTAAGAGGAGATTACGAAGGTAAGTGATACTAGAATTCAAACATTTCCTGCATTGAGGTCTTGTCGAAAGCGGAAGCTTGCAATTTCTTGAAACATGACCAAACTTTGGAGACTGATGCATTTGCGTTACAGTGGTTCGACCTAGGCAACTATACTTAACAAGAATCTTAGTTCCTAAACCGCAGAAACTAGTTGCGGTTTTCGAAACTCCATAAAGCTCCATGGTTTTAGAGATTGAACCAATACATGCTTCAGATAAATCTGATGATACTCCAAGATTAGTTGACACATTAGCGTAACGAGCCACTGATACCGCAACGAAAGCGTTCATGTAACGGCAACATTTGCCTCTATCTGTTATGTTTGAGCACACAGATGCTACTAGAGTGAAATTTGATGATGTGAAATCTAATGGACAATCTGCAAACATAAACACAAACACAAACACAAACACAACAATGCAACATTAGTGTCTTAAAAGAATAAGAATCCATTGAAGTAGTTATAGAGAATTTTGCTTCAAAACCTTAGAAACTTATCCAAGACTTTCAAGATTTAACTCATTAACCAACATAGCTAACAAAATAAGCTTAAATCAGTAATTTTACTAATTTAAACCTTTTCAAGATCTGATTCTATATTCCAAAACAGAGTATTTTTGCATGTAGTTCACCACAAATGAGACACAAACTCAAAATATAATCAAAGAAAGAAATAAAATTTGCAAAACCCATTAGCACAAAATGTGAAAAAAATCAACAGTAACAACATTTTATCCTGATTTAGACAAGAACAAGATAAGCAAAAAACAGAGGAAAATCGAGAAAGTTTAAAAAACCTGTTGCAATTAGTGAAGGCAGTTGAGTTACAACAAGTAATGTAATTAATGTCACCAAGAAACATGCTTGACTATTCATCACCATGACCAAGAAGAAGAGCAAACCAAAGAGAGAGAGAGAAGAGAGAGATTATAAAAGGTGTGTTAATGGAAGGTCCGTGTGATATGTATGACATTTGAGGTTCTTGTATAGTCTCTTACTGACAAGGAAAGAGACAAAGAATCACACTAGTACTATTCAATTCGTGATTCAAAAACTACTAAATTGCGAAACAGTCCCTAACTTTTATCATTTCCTCTTGTTTTTTAGCTGCATGTTGTTTTAAATTACATGATATACCCACATAATATGATCAATCCAACACTAATTTGTAATTGTTTAAAGTAAATGCATGATTAGTAGTACTAGTAGGGTTTAAAAATACAAAACAAATCGAAATGGAGCTTGTATTAACATTACAACAACATCTCCTCTAAACGATGTCACTTTGGAAACAGATTTTACGAAAGCAAAGGCCCAATACGTGTGGAAGCCCAAAGCATCTCCTCCTCAAATCAAAACGCAGGGCATCAAAGCAAGTCAGAGTGTACAACGGTCTTCTTTCTCTTTGCTGAAACAAGACAAAGAGGCTGTTAAAGCAAATTCACCATCTGTGAAGTGTACTGCAAAGGAGAAACAAATTGAATCAGATTTGATGCGCTAGCATCTCTATCTTTAGAGTGATGTCTAGGGTTTTGGCATTTGACTATAAATGGTTGTATTTGGCTGTGTAAAACAATAAGATTGAAATACACAAAATTCAGAGCAAAAGCTCATTTTTATCAAAGTTCTCTCTTCGCTTATATGGTATCATCGACCAGGAACTATGACAAATCAAGTTCTTGAACCTTATACCGCTCCATCTCTGAATGTTTCTTCCTGTGTTACTGTCAAGCTCACTGAGCAAACATATCTTCTCTGGAAGTTTCAATTCGAAACCTATCTCACCAGCCAAGGCTTGCTTGGTTTCATTAATGGAGCTACTCCTCAGCCACAGGCCTCGATCTTGGTCCCTGGAATCAACAACCAAATCGCTGAAGCTCCGAATCCTGACCACTTTACATGGCTCAAAACTGACAACGTTGTCAAATCTTGGCTTATTGGGTCCTTGTCTGAAGAAGTCTTGGCTATGGTGGTCTCTTGCAACAGTGCAAAAGATGTCTGGATTTGTGTTGCAAATCACTTCAACAGGGTCACCTCTGCTCGTCTCCATGAGCTTCAACGCCGTCTTCAGACTGTCACCAAAGGAGACAAGACCATGGCTGCGTACCTCAACGAAATCTACCTCATCTGCGCTCAGTTAAACTCGGTTGGTCATTCTGTCCCTGAATCTATGAAAGTTTTTGCTGCTTTAAATGGATTAGGCAGGGAATATGAACCTATAATCACAAATGTTGAAGGAGCTATGGAAACTTTGCTTTCTCCTACTTTTGCTAGTGTTAGTCAACGTCTCATTAGCTTTGAAGCAAGGCTTCTTCGTACCTCAGCCTCTTTGGATGTTACGCCTCACTTGGCTTTTAATACCACTTACTCCTCTACTCGTGGTAGTGGTCAACAATATCGCCGTGGTAACACACGAGGCAGGGGTTCTTACTCCACAAGAGGTAAGGGTTTTTCTCAGCAATTTTCCACTGGTTCCTCGGCTTCCTCTGGTTCTGCAACTCGCCCCACCTGTCAGATATGTGGTAAGCTCGGTCATGTTGCCCTTGATTGTTGGCACAGAAATGATAACCTTATTCAAGGGCCTCAGGCAATGTCTGCTCTGCGTATCACTGAAGTTTCTGATCAGGGTCATGAATGGTACCCTGACTCCGGTGCTACAGCTCATGTGACCAACACTACTCAGCATCTGAATCAGTCTCAACCCTATCATGGTAATGATGTTGTGCTAGTTGGTGATGGAAATTTCTTGCCTATCACACACATTGGTTCAGCTTCTCTGCCTTCCACATCAGGTAATCTTCCTCTCAAAGATGTTTTGGTGTGTCCTGCTATTGCAAAATCATTGTTGTCTGTTTCCAAACTTACATCGGACTATCCATGCTCCTTTAAATTTGATTGTGATGGTGTTCGTGTGAAGGACAAACACACCAAACAGCTTCTGACTCTAGGCAGAACCCGTGATGGCTTGTATCTCCTTGAGGATCCCAAGTTTCAGGTTTTCTACTCCAATCGTCAAGTCACTACGAGTGATGAAGTGTGGCACCAGCGGCTTGGACATCCTCAGAAGGAAACTCTTTCATTTCTGCACAAGAATAAAGCTATTAGCTTCAATAAAATCTCCTCCAAGACATGTGAATCATGTCAGCTTGGAAAAAGCAGCCACTTACCTTTTGCTTCTTCTACTTTTGTTGCATCTAGACCGCTAGAGAGAATACATTGTGATCTCTGGGGTCCTTCTCCTGTAATGTCCTCTCAAGGCTTCAAATACTATGTTGTCTTCATTGATCATTACTCTCATTTCAGTTGGTTCTATCCTTTAAAGTTGAAATCAGATTTCTTTGCCATCTTTCTTCAATTTCAAAAGTTGGTTGAGAATTTACTTCAAACAAAGATGGTTACGTTTCAATGTGATGGAGGTGGTGAGTTTACAAGCAATAGATTCACCTCTCATCTACAAAGTTGCGGTATACAACAGCACATCTCTTGTCCTCATACACCGCAGCAGAACGGTATGGCTGAACGAAAACATCGTCACTTAACAGAGCTCGGCTTGACCATGCTCTTTCATAGCAAAGCTCCTCAACGCTACTGGGTTGAAGCTTTCTATACTGCTAATTTTCTTAGCAATCTTCTCCCAACAACATCTCATGACGATCGCTGCAGTCCTTTTGAGAAGCTCTATCACAGGCCTCCTGAGTACTCTGCTCTGCGTGTTTTCGGTTGCTCCTGTTTTCCCACACTTCGAGACTATGCTGATCACAAGTTTGATCCTAAGTCTCTCCACTGTGTTTTCCTTGGATACAATGAGAAGTACAAGGGCTATCGCTGCTTGTATCCTCTTACAGGGAAGGTATACATAAGCAGGCATGTAGTGTTTGATGAGTCTCACTTCCCTTTTGCTACAATCTATAACAGCTTTCATCCTCCTGCTACAACGACGTCACTTAAAGCTTGGCAGAAGGCTTTTATTCCTACACCTGCAACACAGCCACCAGGAGATTCATTCAATCCTCAGGTACCACAAGTTGAACCTCCTATTGATGTTACACCTGTGATGCCTGTTGATGATACACTTGTGCTGTCTTTAGAGTTACCTACAAACCTTGAAAGTCTAGAGGCTGTGCCTACTGTCATTGAAAGAGAATGTTCTGGGCGTACGACTGACATTAGATTCAGTTCTATAGGCGACAACATTCTCTCTTCACCTGACAGGCCAGGTACTTCTGATCTTTCAGGCAGTGACACTTCTCCTCAATCTCCTCCTGGTACTTAAGCTCCTTCCAAAACCAAAACGGTGCCTCCTCCATCTCATCTGATGAAAACAAGAGCAAAAGATGGTATAAGAAAGCCAAATCCAAAATATGCTCTTCTTATTCACAAAACAGCATCTCCTGAACCAAGAACTGTGACTGAAGCCTTAAAGCACTCTGGTTGGAATGGTGCAATGGATGAAGAATTGACAAGCTGTGCTGAAGCAGGCACTTGTTCTTTGGTTCCTTATGTACCTGGTATGAACGTATTAGGGAACAAATGGGTTTTCAGAACCAAACTCACATCTTCTGGCAACCTTGATAGACTCAAGGCCCGCATAGTCGCTAAGGGATTCAATCAGGAAGAGGGGATCGACTACTTGGAAACATATAGCCCTGTAGTCAGAACTCCAACAGTGAGAATAGTACTTCACATTGCCACAATAATGCAGTGGGAGATTAAGCAATTGGATGTCAAAAACGCATTCCTCCATGGGGATCTCACCGAAACTGTCTACATGAAGCAACCAGCTGGTTTCGTTGACAAGTCCAAACCTGATCATGTCTGCTTACTTCACAAAAGCTTGTATGGTCTCAAACAATCTCCTCGAGCCTGGTATGACAAATTCAGTACCTTTCTTCTTGAGTTTGGTTTTGTTTGCAGTCTCAAAGATCCATCTCTGTTCATCTACTCTCACAAAAAGGATGTGATCATGCTGCTTCTATATGTTGACGATATGGCTCTCACTGGTAACAGCTCTGAAGCTTTATCTCGTCTCCTAATTGAGTTGAATAAACAATTCCGCATGAAGGACCTTGGTCAACTTGAGTACTTCCTGGGGATACAGATCAAGAAACAAGCTAATGGTCTGTTTCTCTCTCAAGAACAGTATGCGCTTGATATCCTATCTATTGCTGCAATGTCAGACTGTGCTCCGGTTGCTACTCCTCTGCCTTTGCAGCTCAAAAAGGTCATGGATCAAGACAAACCCTTCTCTGATCCGACTTATTTTCGAAGCTTAGCCGGAAAATTGCAATATCTAACCTTAACAAAACCGGATATCCAGTATGCAGTCAATCATGTGTGCCAAAAGATGCACTCTCCTTCCCTCTCTGATTTCAACAATTTAAAGAGGATTCTTCGTTATGTTAAAGGAACTGTTCCCATGGGTCTTGCCTTCACCAAAGATACAGATTGCACTCTAAAGGCCTTTAGTGACAGTGACTACGCGGGATGTCCTACCACCAGATGATCTACCGGAGGTCTCTGTACGTTTCTTGGATCAAACCTCATCTCTTGGTCCTCTAAGAAACAAGACACAGTAGCCAAAAGCTCCACAGAAGCAGAGTATAGGGCTCTCTCTGAAGCTGCCTCTGAAGTTGCTTGGATCTGTATGGTTTTAAAGGAACTTGGAGTCCCTATTCTCACTACCCCTGAGCTATTTGGTGACAATGTCTCCTCGATTCACCTTTCTGCAAATCCTGCCTATCACAAGAGGACGAAGCACTTTGAGACTCACTATCACTATGTCCGAGAGAGAGTTGTGTTAGGTTCTTTGGTTGTGACTCAAGTTCCAGCTCATCAACAGCTAGCTGACATCTTCACCAAGTCGCTAGCCGCAACTCCCTTCACTCACCTAAGGTCCAAACTTGGTGTCTCAGATGCTTCGACCCCAAGTCTGAGAGGGGATATTAACATTACAACAACATCTCCTCTAAACGATGTCACTTTGGAAACAGATTCTACGAAAGCAAAGGCCCAATACGTGTGGAAGCCCAAAGCATCTCCTCCTCAAATCAAAACGCAGCGCATCAAAGCAAGTCAGAGTGTACAACGGTCTTCTTTCTCTTTGCTGAAACAAGACAAAGAGGCTGTTAAAGCAGATTCACCAGCTGTGAAGTGTACTGCAAAGGAGAAACAAATTGAATTGCAAAACAGATTTGATGCGCTAGCATCTCTATCTTTAGAGTGATGTCTAGGGTTTTGGCATTTGACTATAAATGGTTGTATTTGGCTGTGTAAAACAATAAGATTGAAATACACAAAATTCAGAGCAAAAGCTCATTTTTATCAAAGTTCTCTCTTCGCTTATAGCTTGCATGTTTGTATGATGATGTCTAATGAAGTTTCTTTAATGATTAAAATCTTGTTTGTTTTCGAAGATTAGAGAAATTAATCATTGCTTGTAATAAGTAAACAGCTACTATGTTTAACAGTTAATTCAATATTAATTTCTACAACTATTGTACTTTTGTCCCTTTCTTGGAGATAAAGAAAGGTATTGTTTGATTATAAATAATAAACATTAATTTTTTTTTAGTGTTTGGTGAAGAGAAAGCGACATTGGGCTAAAATGGCTAGTGGGATCGAGAGCTTTGGGATTGATTCTAAATTATCCATTTTTGTTTTGTTTTTGAAAATAAATTCTTCAATGAATTTTGAAGAAACAAAAATGCAAGAAACATCAATGTGAACTCAAAATGCTCTACATAACGTTGGTAGGGTCACTCACATGTGTACACCCTGTCATATCTCAGACTTCTTCAACTACAATATTGTTGTTAGGTTTAGATTTATTGTATGTATTTTTATTCTATTTTTGATGAATTTTTATGCATTTTGTTATGCCATATACAAATATCGTTCAATATATGGTTATGTACATTGTAGAATAAGGTATATACATGAGTGCTATGTAGTTCACAAAATCCATAAATTGTAAGAAAATAACATAGGATTATAGGATAGGTATAAAAAATTTACAAGTTGTTACAAATCATGTGAATGTGAACTAGAGCTTGGAGTTTGGGTCTACCTAATAAGAAAAGAGTTATGGGACCGTTTTGAGAAAAAGGAAAACAGGTTTTTCAAACTATACCAAAATGGTCCGTATAAGTGCCAAATTTTCATGATTTATAACTTCGAGTTGGATTCATATTCAAACCAAAACCGGTTTGATAAATAAAAAAGAGAGCAAAATATTTCTGAATTGGTTTAAAATCTGGGAAGAGTGTGCTAGATTGGGCCGATTGATTCTTCTAGTTAATTTCAATGGATTTTTTTAGGAACGGTTTTTAAGGATTAAATATAGAGAATTTGCGCCCAGTAGCAATACGTTATCACTATATTGGCAAAATAACAATGGGTACTGTGCGTTTTTCAATAATACCGTTTTAACCTTATATATATATATCTCTTTCAACACTACTTTCTCTCATTTTTATTTGCTCCTCTCTCTCGTATGTATCTCTCTCTCTCCTTCTCTCTGTCCTTAAAAAGTATACTAGCTGGCGGCTAGTGGATACAACGGCGGTTTCCGGCGATATGTGGCGGCTAGGGTTAATTGTGGCAGCGTCCTGTCAGATATGGTGGAAATAGTGATGGATCTGTGGCAGGTAGGGTTAAGTGTGGCGGCTAGGGTTAACTATGTCGGTGTCCTGAAGCAGTGATGGATATGTGGCGGCTAGGCGGCTAGTGGATACAACGGCGGTTTCCGGCGATATGTGGCGGCTAGGGTTATTGTGGCAGCGTCCTGCCAGATCTGGTGTAAATAGTGATGGATCTGTGGCGGCTAGGGTTAACTGTGGCGGCTAGGGTTAACTGTGTCGGTGTCCTGAAGCAGTGATGGATCTGTGGCGGCTAGGGTTAACTGTGGCAGATCGGTGGAAGCAACGTCGAATATGGTAAAAGCAACGGCAGATTCGGTGGCGAATAACACATTATTTATTTGTAATATGTTTTGTTAGATAACTACAAGTTAGTCTTCAATGTATTTTTTAGATGGCTAACATTTTACTTGACTAATGTGGTAGAGGGTTCAAATCGTCACAAACATTTTTTCTCACTGTTATTTACTTGAGTTTTCCCTTTCTCACTGCTACTTTCTTAAATATGTAAAAGTTCATGATTTTCTAGCTAATTAACTCTTAAATATACTCTCTTTGTTTCACAAAAGTGTTATTCTACAAATTTATTTTTGTTTCAAAAAAATATTGTTTTGTATTTTCAATACAAATTTTTTGAATAAAATTATAGTTTTAATCCTATTGTTTTAATGTATTAATTAGAGAGAACATTATTTAGTATATTAAGAGGTAAAATAGAATTGATCATATTTTTCTTAATTTGTATGAATATGGCTAAAATTACACTTTTTAGAAAACAAAGGGAATATGGTTTTATGAATAATTAAACTGCCCGAATCTGTTAGCATAAAATGGAATCGTCACTTCTACAAAAAAAAAGAAGCAATGAACACGGAAGCTCGACTCTATTTTTCTATAAAGGATTGAGAACAAATGAACCCATTTAATTAAAGATTAGTGATGTGTCACACTTTGTTCCGAAGAAATTATGAGATTGCGTGCAAACTTTGTAATGGAGTTTAGGCGCAAGCACCATCCCTTTTTTCCGAAAAGAAACAAGCACCATACTTGCCTTTTAATTTCGTCAAGACTCTTTAAACTCCAAAGTCGTTTCTTCTTTAAAGGAAAAAGTCGACTTTGCAAGATAATTCACATTTTATTATTCCATTATCATTGTTGTATTATAAATATATATGGACACAGAAAATGATAAAAAGTTTTTCAGTAAAAAGATATAACAACAAATGGCATAATAAGTATAACCAGTATGCTTACTAATGCGGTTTGGCTCAAGAAGACAATATGCAACCTGACGACATTGTATGCTTTACTGATGCGGCTTGGGTCAAGGGAAAAGCACAAGCTGGACTGGGATGGTATTATAGGTACGAATCAGAGGCCACGTTGGAGGAACATCCCCAGTCCTTATCGAGTGTTCTTTCGGCTTTATTAGCCAAGGTTTAGGCAGTAATCAAAGCCCTCAAGAAAACTCGAGAAAAAGGTTGGAATACTTATATGTTTTGCTTCACATGTTTTGATTAACCTGTTACGGAAATATAAACCGGAAATTCACAACTTTCTTTTCGAGAAATTCATAAATTCTACAAAACTTATGTCACCATTTACAAAAAAAAATTCGAGACTGATATTAACTTCTCAATTTAGCTTTTTTTCTCTTTTGTTCCGTGATATGCTAGTAGGTTGGCGGATTCGTTAACTAAACTAGCTTTATCGGTTTCGGCTTGTAATTTGTTAAGATCTATCGTTTTGACCAAAATAACAAAAGAGATATTATAAGTAAAACATATTGGTATAGAAATACAGTTTTCAGGATAATTGGTAACACAGAAATGTTACACTTTTTACTGATGCAGTATAAAAGTAAAGTATTACCAATCCATGATTCGAGGGGGTGCTCTTGGGCCAGTGAATATCTCCTACTTGGTTTATTATAAGTAATCGTAAACTAGGATGCTAGTTTTCTGTTGTTATAAGAGATTTATTTCCATGAGACATGTTCATAACTAAACCAAATTTGAACAAATTCAAATTGTTGAGTAAAAAACTTTCAACAGCAATTAGCTCCATGTGTTGAACAAGTCTTCCTAAACTCAAATGAAGTTCGAATAATTTAATTAGTCCTGCATTTGGAGAAGAAACTCATCTATGATATAATAAGAATTCTCTCTAATCATCATTAGCCAAAATGTTTACGGTTTTTCAGAGTTAAACTAAGCCATTGGTATTTTTCATTTGATTTTTTTTTCTTGTTTTGTTTTGACAACATTCTTCTACATTCCACAAAACTTGTGTCACCATTTAGACCTTTGATTATCTTTCATAAAAATACTTTAATATGTGTATATTTAAAGAGTGTGAAACCCTAAAATAATCAAAGAAGAAAGAGTCCATGGAAAAATAAAGACAAACCAACAAACCCACTTTTGCAGCTTTCATTATTATCATCATGTCTTCACCTACACGTACGCACTTCCATTCACTCAATTTTTCCCTTAAAATCCTCAGATTTTTTATTCTATTTCACACACTTTTTTCTTAAATTTTCTGTTTGCTTCTTGGTCATAAAAAACTCTTAACGCCAATGCAAAAAACCACTAATATAATCCAGCAGTGATCAAGAAGTAAGCTTTGTGTTGCTTTTTCTTCTTCTTCTTGCTAAATTTTGGTTTTTTTGTTTCACTTTTTGACGAAGAAAACTATGTTTCAAAGATTATTACTCTTTCTTCTCACTCTTCTTCTGATTCAATCTTCTTTCCATTTTGAGATTTCCTCTGCTCTCAAGGTAAATCAAATCTTACAACATTTTCTTTGTGTCTCTCTTCTGTTCCGACAAAAAAAAAAACAGAGGATCTTTTGTGTCCACATCTTATTTTTTGTTTGGATGCATGCATATATAATCATGGAAACCCAAGATATGTGTCTCATTTTGAATCATTGGTTTCGATGAAAAATTAGAAATATTTAACCTTTCTCTTTTTGGTTCTTGATTCTTTGGTTTTGGATTTTAGGAGGGACAAACATGTATAGTAAACAAGAACTGTGATACTGGATTACACTGTGAAACATGTCTAGCCAATAGTAATCTTAGACCTAGATGTTCTCGAACACAACCCATCAATCCCATCTCCAAGGTAAAGGGATTGCCTTTTAACAAGTACTCATGGTTAACAACACACAACTCGTTTGCTCGATTGGGAGAAGTATCAAGAACCGGTTCTGTGGTTTTAGCTCCTACTAATCAGCAAGATTCAATCACAAGCCAACTTAATGTATGATTCTTTCTCAAATTCAATCAAAATTTAGTAAATTCCTTTACAAGTTTAATGCAAAATGTGAATAATTTTGTGTGTTTGTTGGTTATTGCAGAATGGTGTTAGAGGGTTTATGCTTGATATGTACGACTTCGAAAATGATGTTTGGCTTTGTCATTCTTTTGGTGGAACATGTTACAATGTCACAGCTTTCGTAAGTTTTTGACACATTTTTGGTTTGTTATGTATTGTATTGTATGTCGAAAATGTTTGTGATTTGTGGTTTTGTTTTGGAGTATAATGATAGCGGCCGGCGATTGATGTTCTAAGGGAGATTCAAGTGTTTCTAGAGAATAATAATGAGGAAGTTGTAACGATTATAATCGAAGACTATGTGAAATCGCCTAAAGGTCTCACGAAAGTGTTTAACGCGGCCGGACTACAAAAGTTCATGTTTCCGGTTACTAGAATGCCGAACAATGGAGGGGATTGGCCAACGCTTGACGACATGGTACGTCAAAACCAAAGGTTGCTAGTTTTTACATCCGACAGAGGTAAAGAAGCAAGCGAAGGAATCGCATATCAATGGAAGTATACGGTTGAGAATCAATGTGAGTTCTATTTCTGTGTTGCAAACCATATTTATACTATGATTTGTATGAACATTTTTGTAGTTAATTTTTATAATATTTGCAGATGGGAATGGAGGATTGAAGGCAGGAGTATGTCCAAACAGGGATGAATCAGCACCGATGAGCGATAAATCGAAATCTCTTGTTGTTGTTAACCATTTTCCTGATGCTCCGGATTTGGTAATAGCATGTAAACAAAACTCTGCCTCTCTTCTTGAATCCATCAAGACATGTTACCAAGCTGCGGGACAACGATGGCCTAACTACATAGCAGTCGATTTCTACAAGGTATAGGTTTTAAGATTAATCTTGTTAGAAATTTCATATCGGAAATAAGAGAAAACCGAAATTAATATATAAGGAACCTGGACTAATCCAATATTTATCGGTTTCATAATAATCAATGTTGACAAAAGTTAACATTTTTGTGATATATATATATATGTATGTGTGGTTCAGAGAAGCGATGGTGGAGGAGCTCCGCAAGCAGTTGATGTTACGAATGGCAATTTGATATGCGGTTGCGATAATTTTGCCGCGTGCAAGGTTGTTTTCTTTATCCGTTTTGAATTCGAAAGCGTTATGTAAATTCTATAGTTTGTGAAAAATTTCGTTATAATTTGCAGGCGGACAGAAGTTGTGGATAGTAACTTAGTAAGATTGAGCTCACTGGATGCCACTCTCATGAACAAAGGCTTTAGTCATATGTGTCACACTTCTTTTGAAAATTCTAGTGTATTGGTTGATTAACTACACTATTCTAGTTTTTGTAACTATATACGTAAGAAGAAACCAAAGGACTACTTAAACATGGCACATTTTATTGAGAAAATTGGATTGTATACCCTTAAACTTGTTGAGCATTGGAAAAGTATACTAAATTTTACAACATTGGAAACTACCCTTAATATTGAACAAATTATCATATAAATATGTTGACAATTAAAAATTGTTTGGTATAAATTATAAAATTAAATTCAATTTATTAACAACTCATATTTATTTTTTTAAACAAAAAAAACTATATGGTTAATTAATCATAATTTTTGCAACTATAATTATAATTAAGTAAGTCGATTTATTTTACACAGTTGATTTATATTTTTCTTCGGTGATTTTTGCTCTATTGATTTATTTAAACTACTGACTTATTTTGTCATGTTCGTCGACTTAATTTTCAGTTTGGTCAACTTATTTTCAACTATGGATTTATATTTGTATTGGTTGATTTTTTTATTTTGTCGACTTATATAACCATTGACTTATTTTTTATGTTCGTCGACTTAATCATCAGATTCGTCGTTTTATTTTCAACTATGGATTTATATTTGTATTGGTTGACTTTTTCCTTTGTCGACTTATATAACTATTGACTTCTTTTTTTGTGTTCGTCGACTTAATTTTCAGATTCGTCGACTTCTTTTCAACTGTTGATTTATATTTGTATTGGTTGACTTTTTTCTTTGTCGACTTATATAACCATTGACTTATTGTTTTTAAGTTCGTCGACTTAATTTCTTCTATTCATCGTTTTATTTTACACTATCGATTTATAGTATGCTTTGTTGACTTTTTACTTTGTCGACTTTTTAAACCACTGACTTAATTAACATGTTCATGGATTTAACAAATTAATATCTAAATTAATTAAAATGTAAATTATAAAGTTAATTTTAAATTACAATATTTAAATTCCTAATTATTAGAATAATTAATGAATTAACTAATAGTAAAAATATCATTTCAAACAAAAAATATGATAGTTTTCAAATGTTAACAAATTTGGTATAGTTTTCAAATTTTCAAACAAATTTAGGGTACTTCTCCAAATCACCCCATTTTATTTGGTGTTTAGTTATTACTAATTAGAAAAAAGAAGGATCCGATCCAATTACTTAGGTCATCTAGATACTTGCATGGTCAGTGATGAATGTTGTTAAATTTAAGTCATGAAAAACAAATTCTTACATGGTTTCAAACATTTTAAACAGTTTCAAAAAAAAAAGTGTATTAAGTTTATAAATATTAAATAGATCATGTTGTTCTAAATAGTTAGAATATTTGTTTTGGGATTAGAAGATCAAGATTCGAGTTTATGTATTGTGATTTCAAAGGCAGTTTTGACCGTCATAAACCCCATAAATTAGTTTGAATTAAGTTTTCATCTCGGGTTATAATTAGAGGATAATCCGATCTTTTACCATCCGATTAGGTAGGTATAGCTAGCGAGTATGTAACTCACACGAGTTTTCTAATGAATAAAATGTGGTATCTTTTCGACTGAGTAAATAGATATAGATAATTTTATACTTAAGGAAGCCTAAACCAACAAGTATACTCTTCCTCCCATAACCACTAATCCACCATTACATATATTACAAAACTTATTTGTTAGTATTATATTTTTGTCATTTGTTATTGCTCTAAAAACACATAAGTATTCAAAGACAAAAGAACATGTATATTGATATTTGTTCAGCCCCTTGTGTTACTTGGTGTGCCCTCTATTTAATGAGAAAAGAACAAATGAATACAAAAGTAAAGTTGTCAATGAGTGTGCCCTTTGCTTTACGATATATACACATGGCTCAACTTGTTTCTTTTTACACTAGTTGCCAAATATTAGAGAATATAACATTTCAATCTCATTTTCACAAAAAGAAAAAATTCACAAAAGGAACCACATAACTTGAGTAAATCCATTGGAAAAACTCCAAGATAAAAATAAGAACACATAACTACATGTTTAATTTGATGTGAGGATTTGTCACGATTGACGATTAATGTATATATTTGCTTTGCAACTCCAATTATACTAAATTTATAATATTTGGAAGAAAAAAATTTCAATCAATTGCTCTTATTTTCTTCAAAAGCAATTATGCAACTACTTAGTCTAGATTCCAAGTGTTGGATACTATAATCAAAAGTCTTAATCTATGGATTTTTAGATATTAAACTGATTGGTAGTACTTGAAAGTTTTATATAACGTAGATAAGGCAATGGACACATTCCATGGTTCAAAATAAATGTGAGAAACATATGTATGTACTAAAAAAGAATGACTAGAAAATGAGAGATGAAGGAGTTACTGAATCTTAAAAATGGGTTTTAGAAGAAAAAATTTGGACTCTATAACCATAAAAGATACATGTATATATATGTTGTACTCATGATTCGAAACTACACAACAAGTGCTTTTATTCAGCTATATATTGTATTAAAAATCACAAATAAAACTATAAACAACTTGGCTTATACAATCATTTTCTCACATCTTTGTAAAAAGATGGTTATAGATTCCGGTTCGGGTTAAGCGCACTATAAGATACCGGAGTAGAAACTTGAGCTTCTTCGTCGTCCAATCGTTCTTGATCCGATTTAATCCGGTGTGGATTCTTACCACAAGGGACCAAAAACATAGAATGGGAATTAGGACAAGTTTGTTTCTTCATGAAGAACTTAGCACATTCCATTGGCGTTTTCTGGTTTGGAAGATCAAGTATACAATTCATCCGAACGTCAAGAATATTACTCTTGATGAGTGTTCGACATTTCGGACCGACTTGAGTGAAGTAATTGTAGGAAAGAGAGAGGTTCATGAGACAAGAAAGCTCGCATACTATCTCCGGTATAGTTCCATAGAACTTGTTTCTAGCTAAATTGAGTTGTTCCATTTTGTCTAAGCAACCAAAAGAATACGGTATTGGACCGGTTAACTGGTTAACCTCAACATCGAAAACCGTAGCTTGGTTTAGGTTTCCGATTTGATACGGTAAGCATCCGGTTAGCTGGTTGTTCAAGAAAAGAACTTCTTGTAGGTACTTGATGTCGCCAATAGTGTCGGGAATTGGACCCGTGAACCTAAATCACACCACAATAAATATTTTAAAAAATATTTAGCAAATATATATATATATATTTAAAAAAACATTTAAGCTATTTAATAACCACACAATAATTGATAAAAATAATAATATGAAACATAACCTGTTATTGGCAAATGTGAGGAAAAGAGCAGTGATAGATCCAAGAGTTCGTGGAATATTCTGAACAAGATTGTTGTTGTTGATGAACAATGCATCAACATCAAGATTAAAGACTCGAGGAGGAACAAAACCTGAGAAACTATTGAACCTAAGATCAAGAAACGTGAGTTGTTTAGCGTCTATGACGGTAGTTGGGAACTTTCCGGTGAGTTTGTTGTTGCTTAGATCAAGCTCGTATAAGTATTTCAAGTGGCTTAGTTTAGGAACAGAACCAAGGAAGTTGTTGGAGTTTGCGTGGAATATGGAGATTTCGGGTAACTTGTCGATGAAGTTATCTAACCGGAGATTCTTGCCTGATAAGTTAAGCCCGTTAAACTGGTAGCTCACCACCGCGGTTTGGTTTTTTCCCGGGAGAATCGCGCATTCGAGTCCCCGGTATTTGTTACAAATGTCACCGCCTTTCCAAGAATCAAAAACTCCCTTTGGTTCTTCGACTAGGTTCTTGAATCTTTGGAGGACTGGATATGCTTTCGCTACTAGTTCGCTCTCAAAGAATATAGGCGGATTAGGGACTGGTTTAGGTGGCGGTGGTGGTGATTTTGGAGGCCTAGGCCTCGGCGGTGGACTAGGCGGCAGACTAGGTGGCGATTGTGGCGGTTCTGGAGGAGGAGGTGGAGGAGGGCATGGAGGAGGAGGGGGAGGAGGGCATGGTGGAGGAGGGAGTGGAGGAGGACAATCTTCGGGTTCTGGTGAAGGAGACGGTGGTGGATTGTCGTCGGTACCGCCCCCGATGATGATCTCTAAGGATTTTCTGTCGGTGAGGTGGTTGTTTCCGGTAGGTAGAGTGAAGTGAAGATGTGAAAGTGAAAGAAGAAGGAGAAGAAATGGAATAATTGAAGCCATTGATTTTGATGAGATAATGTGGTGAGATTGGAGGATAAGTTTGTGACTATGTATATATATAAAGATTGTTGTAAGAGCAAAGAAAATGTGAAGACTTATAAGTGATAGGAATCTTGTGAAGTCAATGGGACATTGTCTTTTTTGGGTAGTGGGAGATACCAATAATAGTGGGATTAACCTTTTTTGTCTTAACTAGTCTTAATCATGGTATTAGCTTTTGTTTGTCTGAATTCTGGTATTAAGCACTAAATGTTAGTATTACTATTTACATATGTATGACTAATTATCATATTCAGATGTTTGTTTCTTAGTATGCGTAATTTTTTTGATTTTTAATAATTTTACTAAGCTTTTTGAAATTCAATTGATCATGACATAAATTTCAATAATTATTAAAAAAAAAAATCATTTTTAATAATTTTAATAATATGGCTTGGTTATTTTTGTCACTTTATTTTGAACACTTTATTTTATAGGATAGCGCTTTGGGAATGCATTCAAAGTGTATGCGAATAAATAGACATAGCTAATCTTTTGATAGAAGATTTTTATAATCTAAGAAGAAATGGTAGCCTACTAATAACGAAATTTGTATGTGTAAATTGGAAAATCAAATTTATGAATCATAAACCTCAAATCGATGTTTTTGGAACAACAATCTAAGTTCTCACCTTTCGATTTTTTAGGCAGAATTCCCAGAAAAGATAAAAAAATTATAACAAAAGTTTTTGAGTTAAGAATTGCTTTGTATATAACTCATATCTTCTCTAATTTTAACACGCTTAAGTCACGTGCATTCACTTTTCTTCTCTTTATTATCTTCAATTCACATTTTTAACTTCATCCCTTTTACTATATCACCTACACTACAAAGTGTCGAGATTCATTACAATATTGTGATTCTTATGAACTATATTTGCACACTTATGATCTGAAATCTCATCACTAGAAAGCACTGTATTAGGGAATGTATCCACTCAAATTAGTTTTTGTTCAGAATTTCAATTTTTTTGACGAAGTCATTTATACCAATTTCACTTTCACTCTAAGTTAGGACTAGTACGATAGTAATTTTATCATTTTTCAAAAGTGATAGATTTTATATAGTTTACCAACAATACAAAGAAGTTCAAACCCATCTATGGATTACTAATAGGATCAAGGGTGGCATTGCTACTTGGGAGAACTTTTTAATATGATAAGACATCTTCATATCTTTCAGGTCCAACCATTTTCATAAACCAAAATAAAATCACAACATTTTGTGAAGAAATAACAAACGATAGAACTTTTGATCCGATCAAACTGATAAAAATCATTCAAAATGGGGTTGAACAAGATCACATTGTTGGGTAACTTTTTTGTAATGCAGGACACCATGAAATATAATTTTGTACTTTAAAATCTCTGATAAGCTTTGTATTTACGAATCTATAAAAACTGCATTTTCTTGGAATCAAATTCATGAAAATCTATAAACTGTTGACCACTAAACAGTCTAAACTCTAAACCCATACTCCCATATAGCTTCCCACTAGATAAATCAATTGTGAAGTCAAATGGAAGAAAATATCGGCCTTTTTGTTTTTTAATAACTGAACAACAAACATTTCAACTAAAATAAAACATTTATAATTTGATCCGTAAACCAATTGGGTTATGATTAGGCCCATTTCAGTATCTAATATCTTTAGCTATGAAATTGCAAAACTTTTCCAATAATTCTCAAAAGCAAGCTAGAAAAACAAATACTTTATGATCTTTGTGTGTAAACTAGAATCGTATTTCCACGCATTAATTAAGTGATGTTTTATGTTTTCCCTGCAAAAATCAATTGAATTTACCTTTCCAAAAAAATATTTATCATAATATTGACCATCAACTATTCAATTATTACATAGTCCATATTAATCAAAACATTACTTATAGTAAAACATTTGTTTCTAATCTTATTTTTCTCCTCTTTTGTCTGAATACGGTTATGAGAAATTTACTCCTATAGATACTTTTTCATAAATTTATTTTGCTCAAAGATATTTTGACAAGTTGCCATACTTTCTTTATGGCTATTCTCAATTTTAACCTCTAATTAAAGTTAAAGTAGAAACTAACATCTACATCTCTTTACCTCTTTATTATTTACTTTTTTTTTTTGATAAAACATTTTTATATAATTTTTTTCTTGTTTCTCTCCATATTGAAACGAGAGACTATGCAGGAGAAGAAGAAGAGAATCTCTCTTCTACATGATGCTTTTCAAATTCACATCATAAACGAAACTACCGATTCGAAAGCAAAAACTGATTTTAAACTTTTAATTTTGTCAAATCTCTGGATTTTATTTCGACGGTAACGAAATCATTCTTTTGGGGAATATGATGCCGCCGTAAGGTGAAACAAGAACGGTGGTTGAGATGATTGGCGGCGATGGCCTACCATCGTAGCAGCAACAATGATTTCCCTTTTTTTTATTGCTGAAGAGTTGAGAGCTTTCTAATTTGAAACTAATGTTTGGGGTTAATCGGTTGTAGTTATAGGGTTTAGATCTTGAGTTTTAATGGATCAATTCAATTTTTTTTTACCAAATTTTTTTTTCCTAATTTCTACTGTGAGGTGTTTCTAAGTAAAATGAAAGTTTTGGTTTATGTTTTGTCTTGAGAAACTGTTTTGTTGTTTGATTAAGCTTTTTTGATTTAATATTATATTTGAAAGCCATTTAATGAATGTTCTGAGATTTTGTTTCTCTGGGTTTTGGAAAAACAAACTGCATGAAACTTTGCTATTTGTTCTTGACAAGAATTTGTGGATAAATAATTGTGGATACGTTCTTCACAAAGTTTTAAGGAACCATCCATATTAGGTTGTTCAATTCGACATCGTAAGGTTTTCCATTTTTAATATCAACTGATTACAAATTGCAAAGATCATTGAAGGAAATACAAGTGTTCAAACAAAAACTGAATTTAATAAACTACCATCGATATATGACCACCCATATGTGACCATCAACACATAAACATTTATATGCGACCACACATACGTGACCATCAACACAAGAACAAAAAGTTTCATTCAGAATCCACAAGGGTTTTTATGGTTATGATATCAGAATGGTCAGATCTACCTCCACTCGTTCCTTTTCCTCCGCCGTGAAACATCCCACTGCCACCGCCACTAATCTCAATATCTTCCTCCAAAACTCAACTATACAGTGAATCTATTGTCAAGAGGATGCATCAATAAGATTTCGATGACGCAAATAGAGAAATTTTTGATCTTGGAGAACATGATTTTTGAGAATCTCGAACTGATTCGTCGTAGTAAACCTCAAACAACGATTTGAGATGGAAAAGGCGTAAGGGAGTAAGAAGAAACAAAACAAGGAAAAAAGAAGAAGGAGCAACGGAATTGTCGTCGGAGAAGAAGAAAGCATAAACTTTGTAGATGTATAATTACATCTTTACAATCTGAACCATCCATTCTTAATTCTTTTTTTTATCCAATGGTTGAGATCTAACTAATCTAATTACATATATTTGCTCTCTCAATTCTCTTTCATCATATGGAAGGACTTTTTTGTCATTAAAATTTAAAACATTGCAAAAAGTACACAATCCTAATAAAGTATCTATTTTGTAAAGAAGTTTTCACAAAGTACCTATAGAGGAAGCTTATTAACTTTTTACATAATTATAAAAAAAATATAATAAAGGCATAAATCAACCAAGTGGGACCCAAAACACTACACTAGTAATAGAGTAAAGATCCAACGGTTGAGATTTAACAATCTCATCAAAGCATTTTAGGGTTTGATGAAAACCTTCCATATATAAACACCCAAACCTCAAAACTAGCTTCTTTCCTCTTTGCAGTTTTTCCTTGTCTCTGATAAGATTAAGGTCACTTCTTCCTCCGACCCTTTTATCAGTCTCATCACTGCAACACTCTCCACCCTTCATTTCCCATTTTCCGAGAAAAAGTCTCAATTTTTATCCTCTGGTGTTGAAACCATTTTATCTGGGTTTGTTTCTTTGTATGTGTTGATTTGAGCTTAATTCGGTAATAAGAAGAAGAGGGATTGAAAAGATTGAGAAAAATGGCTCAGATTCAGCATCAGGGTCAAAATGCTAACGGTGGAGTAGCTGTATCCGGTGGTGGTGGTGCGGCTGCGGCGGCTGCGGCTGCGGCGGCGGCGCAACAAGGGACGACGTCTTTGTATGTTGGCGATCTGGACCAGACAGTTACGGATTCGCAGTTGTTTGAAGCGTTTAGCCAATCTGGTCAGGTTGTTTCTGTTCGTGTTTGTAGAGATATGACTACTCGGAGATCTCTTGGTTATGGTTATGTTAACTATGCCACTCCTCAAGATGGTAACTTTTCTTCTCTAGATTGGTTTAATCCAACGAATTTGCATGCATTGATGTGTTTAATAATGTTTGTGAGATCTAGCTTGGAGGATAGGGTATAATGAATTGGTATGGTAATCTAAATTTGGAAACTTTCTTTAAAAATTGAAAGCTTTTAAGGTTAATTTGGAGTGGTTTGCATTTTGATAACACAGCGCTAAGGAGTTTACTGTTGTGTGAGAAGTGCAACATTGTCGCATGTGTTATTTGTTATATGACTTTAGTCTTGACAAAATTTGATGTATTAAAAAAATTGATTGTTAGATTTTGGTATTGTTCATGTTTTGATGATTGGTTGGGAGGTAAAGCACTTAGTTTGATTTTTAGCGTGGAATCGTGTAAGTAGTAGATTCAGTAATTTTCTTCTTATAGGATGTGTTGGAATGATTCTGATAGTATGACTTGGTTGGTGACAGCTTCCAGGGCACTGAATGACTTGAATTTCATGTCTCTGAATGGAAGGGCTATTAGAGTTATGTACTCTGTTCGTGATCCAAGTCTCCGTAAAAGTGGAGTTGGTAATATATTTATCAAGGTATAGATTTTCAAATCTCCTTTTTTCGCATTGTCGATGCAGTTTGTTTTCATTGATTTTTCCTGTTTGACGTTGTTGATTATATTTGTGTCTCAGAATCTTGACAAATCAATCGATCACAAAGCACTCCATGAGACGTTTTCGGCTTTTGGTCCGATTCTATCTTGCAAAGTGGCTGTTGATCCCTCTGGCCAGTCAAAAGGCTATGGGTTTGTGCAGTACGACACTGAAGAAGCAGCTCAGAAAGCCATAGAGCAATTGAATGGAATGCTTCTTAACGATAAGCAAGTATATGTTGGACCTTTTGTTCACAAGCTGCAGAGAGATCCTTCAGGTGAGAAGGTGAAGTTCACCAATGTTTATGTCAAGAATCTCTCTGAGTCTTTGAGTGATGAAGAGCTGAACAAAGTTTTTGGAGAGTTTGGAACGACTACGAGTTGTGTCATCATGAGAGATGGTGAGGGAAAGTCTAAAGGCTTTGGATTTGTCAATTTTGAGAATACGGACGATGCAGCCAAAGCAGTTGATGCTCTAAATGGAAAGACCTTTGATGACAAGGAGTGGTTTGTTGGGAAAGCTCAAAAGAAGTCCGAGAGAGAAAATGAACTGAAACAAAAGTTTGAGCAAAGTTTAAAGGAGGCTGCAGATAAGTCTCAGGGGTCGAACTTGTATGTTAAGAACTTGGATGAGACTGTTACAGATGATAAGCTCAGAGAACATTTCGCTCCCTTTGGAACTATTACATCATGCAAGGTCTGTGTCTGAAACAATAGAAAGCTCTTCTTGTTATATTATCTTGCGCATTTTCGGATTAAAGATGTTACCATTTGAATGTGACAGGTGATGCGTGACCCTAGTGGAGTGAGTAGAGGATCTGGATTTGTCGCATTTTCAACTCCCGAGGAAGCATCTAAAGCTGTAAGTTGTCTACAATAGTAAGACGACTATTGTATTGTTTTTCTGTGGAAGGATCTCAATAATTAAAACCGTCTTCTTTTCCTTGGTTCAGATTACGGAGATGAATGGAAAAATGATTGTTACCAAACCTCTATATGTTGCTCTTGCACAGCGTAAAGAAGACCGCAAGGCTAGGCTACAGGTCTGGTTAACTTAATCCTGTTGTAATATTAGTGAAGGATTTACATAATCGTGTTCTCATCATGCTCAATTATCCTCTGGCATTTTAGGCTCAATTTTCACAGATGAGACCCGTTAATATGCCACCTGCGGTTGGTCCAAGGATGCAAATGTATCCACCCGGTGGTCCACCATTAGGTCAACAACTCTTCTATGGTCAAGGACCTCCTGCTATGATTCCTCCTCAGGTATATAGTAATGGAAAGCTCACAGATTTTAGCAAAACAATGTGAAAAACCAATTTATAACTCTTCTTCTCTAATGGGACATCAAACAGCCTGGATTCGGGTATCAACAACAGCTTGTACCAGGTATGAGACCTGGTGGTTCCCCAATGCCAAACTTCTTCATGCCAATGATGCAACCAGGCCAACAACAACAACAACAACAGCAACAACAGCAGCAGCAGCGACCTGGTGGTGGTAGAAGAGGAGGTGCTCTTCCACAACAACAACAACCTTCTCCTATGATGCAGCCGCAGGTAAAGTATCGTTTGCAGTAATTGTGGCTTTTGGAAAATGGAAACCATTAGTATCCTTACATTTTACGTTATTTGTGTTTCCTTCAGATGCATCCAAGAGGTAGAATGTATAGGTATCTACAGAGAGATGTTAACACAATGCCTGGTCTTACTCCAAACATGCTTTCGGTTCCATATGACGTGTCCGGTGCTGGTGGTGGTAATGTGCATCTTCGTGATTCACCTTCTTCTCAGCCTGTTCCTAATGGAGCTTTGGCTACATCACTCGCAAATGCAGCTCCAGAGCATCAGCAGCTAAAGTCACGGGAATGCTTCTCGAGATGGACCAAACCGAAGTACTTCACTTGCTTGAATCTCCTGATGCACTTAAAGCTAAAGTTGCAGAGGCAATGGATGTTCTGAGGAGTGTAGCTCAGCAGCAACAAGCTGGTGGTGCAGCTGATCAGTTAGCTTCTCTGTCACTTGGAGACAACATCGTACCTTGAGTTCTAAGTTATATCTGAAAGAGCTCAGTTTAGAAACTACAAACAAGTATTATAATAATACTTTAATTAATATACTGAGTCTACTAGAATGTACTTTCCAAAAGGTGGATTACACGACGAAAAGTATATACATTACTATCGGGATGAACAGTAAAAACGAAAAGTATATACATTACTATTTGAAAACTGAGATAAGGATTGATACAGAATTTTGAAATTGAAAATTTAAATTTGAAAGGTTTACAATTTTTAGAGAGAGAAAGTTTATAGAGAGAAGGCAGAGAGAATTCTTGAAAATTGCTCGTGTCCCCTTTGCTTGCTATGGCTTGGTTATTTATAGGCAGAGTTGCCTGATTGTTGCGTTGATACGTGTCCTTCATCCAATGGTGCCGACATGTCTTTAACAGGTGTCCTTCATCCAATGGTGCCGACACTCTTGAGTGCTTTGTTACGTCATTGGTTACGTCATTGCTTACGTCATTACTTACATCTTGCTTACGTCATGCTTTGGTTGCGTATGTCTTTTTATCTTGATTCGTTTTATACAGAGTGTATACTCCGTATATTATTTAGAAACTACAAACAAGTATTATAATAATACTTTAAATAATATACTGAGTCTACTAGAATATACTTTCCAAAAGGTGGATTACACGACGAAAAGTATATACATTACTATCGGGTTTTTTTTTTTTTTTTTTTGATACAGTAATCAGAACTGTCGTCCCGGATACAACAGTGGTTTGTCAACGGGCTTACGGCCTTGCAAAGGACTTGCTGCCTGGAACACCGGCTGTGTCGGTATCGGGGTGGAAAGTTAAATTTTTTTTTTTTTTTTTTTTTTTTTTTTTTTAACAAAAGAAAATTTATTGGTACTCCATTAGATCAAGATCGTCAGCATAGGGATCTTGAGAGAATTGATCATCGTTGGTAGGGTGGATAGCGGTATCGTCATCGTCGGAACCGTCGAGCTGATCGATGGCGGCGGCGAGGATTTCCTTGAGTTTGGTAGAGCGGGATTTTTTGGAGGAGGTGGAGCTAGTGGAGGGAGATGGACTAGAAGGTTTGGTTTAGGTAGGAGATTTGGATTTGGGTTGGATAGGTTGAGGCTTTGGTAGGGTAAGTTGGCTTGGAGTAAGAAGTGGAATGGATTTGGATACTGTCTTGACGTGATGGTGAAAATCTTTATTTTGCTGAAAGAATTTTTGAATATTGGATAAGGAACAACGGTCTAAGTTATACTTACCCCACCATTTGACGCGAAACTCGCGTACAAGAGAAAATGGCATATTGGGTAAAAATTCGGTAAGGTTGAAGTGCCAACAACATATCCATGGAATACCCATGTCGACATGGAATTGGATTTGGTTTTTTGCTACAATGGGTTGTTTAGGTAGATGTTTGAGATAAAAGGGACGAGAGGTGTTGAGGAGTTCAGTTGGGTAGATGGAGTCAACGGGGCCAAACCAGTGCCACCATTCATAGAACCAGCCAGGTATGGATATAGGGAATAGGTGGTCAAAGGAGATAAACCACGAGTGGGTATAGGAGCGTAAGTAAAAGGTTTTGAAGAAGGCTTCGTGATAGTCTGTGTAAGTATAACCAGGAATATGGTACCCTGGCGTAGAAAAGGACATTTGAGTATGGTGGTTTAAGAAACCAAGGTCTCGAATAGTGGCGACACGCAAAAAATTGCATGTCGAGTAAGAAATGAGATTTGGATTATCTTTGTCGGGGTAATGGATAATTTCAGCAGACTTAGAGTCTACTAGAATGTACTCATAGAAAGTACGGTTTTTGATTACATTGTCTGTTGGGTAAAGAGCGTCTTCATAGAAGACTGAGGATGTGTAGGTCTGTAGCTCTTTGAGTGAGGCTTGTTTAGTGACATTGGTTGTCATGAGGTGTTGTTTATTAGGTTTAACAAAATATTGGGATTTTGGATTAGGTGTTTGGCTGGATTGACTAGATGGTTGCCCTTTATCTGGGTTAACCGCTTTTGAATACGAAAGAGGAGGATATTCAGCAAGGGCTGAAAATCTGTTCGGAATAGATAATGGTTTTCCTTGTAAATGTGGTTGATTTTTGATGTAGTCCGATGCGGTCATCGGTTTCTTGTTTTTGTGATCAGTCATGTTGAATATTTGGTGGAGATTCTTGAATTTTACCCTGCAAATATTCTCTTGTTAGAAAATCAGGCAAGGAATTATTTTCTCCTTTTATATGTTGAATATCAAAATCGAAAACAGATAAGATGGCTTGCCATCTTGCGAATATTTGTTTTGATACTAGGTTTTTAACATCTTTTTTAAGTATTTCTTTAGCTGATTTACAATCAACTCTCAATAAGAATTTTTTGTTTATAAGATCGTCCTGAAATTTGGATATACAGTTGACTATTGACAAAACTTCTTTTTTGACTGTTGAATAATTTCTCCGTGGTTCTATCCAGACACCAGAGTGAAATCTGACAATAGTTTCTTGGCTAGAATTGCGTAATTGTTGTTTTAATATTCCTCCGTAACCTAATTCCGAGGCATCGGTTTCGACAACCATATTTGCTTCAGGATTGGGTATGGTCAAACATGGAAGTGTTTTAACTTTCTGTTTAATTTGTTGAACTAATTTTGTATGTTGAATAGTCCATGGTTTTGGATTCTTTTGAAGTCGTTGAAATAAGGGTTGAATAGTTTTCCTAAGATTAGGAAGGAAGTCTGAAACATAGTTTAGACATCCTAGAAATCTTTGTAATTGCGTTTTTTCCCTTAATTCATCAGGGAATTTATCCGCAAATTCTATGGATCTTGAAATAGGTGTAAGTGTTCCTTGATATATATGATGGCCTAGAAATCGTATTTTTGTTTGAAATAAAACCATTTTCTTGGCTGATAAAACTAGACCATGTTTTTTGACAATGCTTAAAAATGTATTTAAATGACTAAAATGTTGATCTATAGATGTTGAATATACTAGAACATCGTCAATATAGACTATTGTAAATTTAGAATATTGATTAAATATATCATTCATGATATGTTGGAATTCGGATGGTGCATTCTTAAGTCCGAATGGCATTACGTTCCATTCGTAATGGCCAAAAGGTACGGTAAATGCTGTTTTATATTTATCTTTTTCGGCTATCTGGATTTGCCAGAAACCGCTTTTCATATCAAATTTTGAATATATTTTTGCATTGTATAAACGTTTGAGTAGATCTCTTTTATTTGGTATTGGATATCTAATCCATTGTAAGACATCATTAAGTGGTTTATAATTGATAACTAGTCGTGGTACACCACGTTCTTTCTCGGCTTGATTGTTAACATAAAAGGCCGAACAACTCCATGGGGATTTGGATGGCCTGATTAGTTTCTTTTTAAGTAAATCATTTATCTCTTGTTTACAAGTTTCTAACAACTCTTTATTCATTTGAATAGGTCGTGCTTTAGTGGGTATATTTCTTTCACTAAAGTCTTGTATATAGGGAAGTTCAACAGTGTGTTGTTTCCTTTCCCAAAATGCATTTGGTAAGTCTGAGCATACTTGGTTTAGTAAATTATTTTCCATTGTTTTTATTTTATCTTGCACATATTGAGTATTAAGTTGTTCTTCAATTTTTTATAAGTTATTTCTTCTTGTAAGTGTTGAATATGGGCTTTTTTACCTTTTATTAAATTAATTGTTTTATGAATAGTATTTTGTTGAAGACTATGTATTTCTTTAGTTTTCATTGGAGATAAAAAGTTGAATAGTAATTTTGTTCCTACAACCTTTGTTGTTAACCCGATATTTGTTACTTTAAAAGGGTATATTTGTGTAAAAAATGGGGTTCCTAAAATTACCTCTTGTGATAAGTTTTTTACTAACATAAATTGATTTTTAAAGCAATAGCCTTGATTGCATATTTTTGCACATGGTAATTTATATTGTACTTTTAAACTACTACCATTAGCACCGCTTAATCTTTCTGTAGTTTTTTCATAATATTTAGTTGGAATAACTCCTTCACGGATGCAGTTATAATCTGCACCAGTGTCCATTAAGGCGATTATGTTTATTTTAAAATCATGACCTATATGTAGCGTAATATTTGTATACCATTTTTGGTAATTAATTTTATTTATTATTTGAATATAGTCTTCAATATTTGATTCCTGATTATCTTCTGTTATTTCTAACGGTGGGTTACTTGATGATGCATTATTATTTTTTGATTCTAAGAAGGATATTCTTTCAATTAATTGTGCCTGGTGCGCATTAAATTGTAACTGTTTAAGATCTTGATCATTCACAATTTCTTGTAAATGTTTAATTTGCAATTTTATTTGTTTAATTTCGTTTTGTAAGTCTCCAGTGGAGACTTGTTTAAATAAATTCTGAGTTGGATATTTTTCAGATATTTTATGAAGGCTAAAAGGTTTTGGTGATTCTTTTTGACATTCTCGGTTAATCATATCCTTTAATTTTATTAAGTATTCTCTTTTGATATCTGAATCTTCAATTTTATCTATAAGTTCTAGCAGAAATTGTTTATCTTCTTCTTTAGTTACGACATTGATTATTTTGCAATTGCATAAATTATCAGATAATTCTTGTATATCTTGGGAAGTATCGCTCGAATTGCCTATTTTATTTATTGAATTATCATCAGAATCTTCTGATGGTTCAGTATCAGATATTAATAATTTAGTTAATTTTTCTTGCATATCTGGTTGGTCTTGAAATATTTCATTAATTTTCTTTTTCATTTTACATTCCGTGGATCTATGTCCCGGTTTTTTGCAATTCCAACATACTATGTTTTGTTTATTTGTTGAGTTATATCGTTTATTTTTAGAATAATGCCTATTTTTTGTATATCTTTGATTATCTGGTTTTTTATAAAAATTTCCTTTTTTATTATGATATTCTATTTGATTATGTCTTCTATGTCTATGCTTTATTCGTTTAATTCTTGATGGTGGATTAAAGTTTTCGTAGCCATATTGTTCACAGAATGAACTCATGGTTACTTTGAATTTGAATTTATCATTTCGTTTTTTATCCTTTTGTTCTTGACATATTGATAATCCTATTTTTTTGATAAATGCAAATAATTGACCATAAGTAATAGTATTCCAAGGGACTGGTTGTCCACCTGAAATTTCTTTTAATTTATTGATTACTTTTTCTGCAAAGAAATTGGGTAATCCCGAAATAAATCGTTCTTTCCAAAAAGGTTGATTACAGTCTGGTCGTAAGAATATATTGGTTACGAAAACATCTTTATACCACTTAAAATATCCTAGTGTTGGACATCTTAAATTGGTTAATATTGTTTTTTTGCTTTCTAATTCTTCTGTTGGGTTACCTACAAAGTGCATTAGGATGGTATGAACTAGTACTTCTACAGCATTTTGTTTAGAGGTTTCAATTACAAAACCATCCTCATCTTCTGTTTGAATAATTTCTGTATGATTGATTATATTATTTTGTTGTTGAGAATCGAGTGAGTTATCCCACCAATATTTCAGTGATCCAGTGAATCCTGAAACTAATAATATGCATGCACCTCTATCATCTAGTTCTCGATCATTGGCTTTAAAAGCCGCTGATGCCATACCCATTTCTTGTAATAAATTCATTATTTCATATTCAGAACGTCCATCAATATTCCATTCATATATGCCGTTACCGGAGTACATATGATGAGAATATTTATGATGTTCTTCAAATAGCATATCTGGTGGGGTATGTCTTGAATAATAAGGTTGAGTTGATCTCATTGTTCTATTTTTTATTCGATTGATTTCTTGCATATCGCTCTCTGATGTTGCGGATGTGTGAATAGATTCATTGTCATTTTCATCTATGATATTGATATTTTTTCCCTTATCTAGATTTTCAAGTCTAGTGGCTATAGATTTTAGTATTTCATTTTGTCCAAATTTAATTGGTCTTGTTATAGGTTTGAATATTGGTGGTGATACGGATGAAAAGGGATGTTGAATAGTTTGATCATAAGATAACTTATCATGGTTGCTAAGTTTATTATCTATATGATCTATTTGTTTGGATATAGTATGAAGTAATTGACTTTGATAATTGTTTTATTGGTATACTGCTTTAATATCTTGTTGGGTTAGTGGATTTTTATCTTCTTGATTAGCTCCTGTTTTAAAGGGTGTTGCTTTAACTATTAGATCCGTTGTTTTTATTGTTAAATCCTTTAATGGTGGATGTACCGATCTAATTTGATTATCGTCGGTAGTTTCCCATATTTGACTTAATGTTGCACTAGTATTTATTGATTTAAATGGATATTTTATATTATTAGTACTTGTATGCAGTTCAAACCAGGTAAAGAATGAGATATCTGTTTCTTTTAAACTCATTGTATCATACCATTCTTGTCTAAATTTTGTTGTTTCTTGGTTTGAGAATGTTTTGAAATACCATTTTCTTTTTTCTTCATTTTCTTTTGAATAAAAATCTTCTTTAATGTATTGTTTATTAATTGTATAGTCTTTTCTTACAACATTAATAGTTCTAAAGTCTGATGGTGAAGGGGAAGTTGGATATGTAGTTTGAATAGGTTCTGCAATAGGAGCGTTAAATTTAATAGTATTATTTTGATTTTCATTTTGATTTATGCTTTCTGTTTCTGATTCATTACTGGAAGGACCAGTACGAAATTCAGAAAAAGAAGCTCTTGAAGGCATGGAAAACGAATTTCTTGAATAATAAGAACTTATTCTTGGAGGGAGTGGTTCTCTGAAAGAGCCAAATTTTAATAATATTCTCCCATCCGGTTGTTCACATATTTTTGAAATACTCCTTTGTTCGAAATTTCTTGGTGGTTGAGTAATTTCTATTTTCCATTGATCTGGAATAGTAATTTGATTCCAATTTAATTGTTTAGGCGCATAGGTAGCAGTTGGTGTATCTTTACTGTGTACTGCTAATATAGTTGTTTCTCCTTTATCATCTTGTAATAAACATCTTGGATTGAATTCGGAATTTGATTGTTTGAAATATATTCGGTAAAGTAATAAGTACCCGTGTCTTTCATTGTGGAATTTTAGTTCCGGTAAATGGACATTTAGTACTAGAGTATTAAGTATTGTTGGATCATGTAAACTTATTTGATAATTAGGAGCGCAGTTAAAGTAAACTGCTCCATTGCATAAATTCGATTGTACCACTCCGAGGAGTGAATCTTCGAATTTTAATAAAGTTTTGTCTCTTAATAGCATAAGGATAGGTTGATCTATTCCAGTCCTTGATAATGGTTTAATTGCTATTTGTATAAGCCCGAAGTGTAGATAATTGAATCCTTTTTGTTTATACTTATCTAGGGCTAGAGAAGATAATAACTTTATTTCTTCAAACTCATGTTGAAGAGAGAGGGTTTGTTCATGCTCTTTTATGGAATAAGCTGTCTTAAAATCAAATGTTCCTATTTGATACATTAAGTCTGGATTAATATGTGGTAAACTATTCTGTGTTATTTCTTTATTAAATGATGATATTTTTGATATTATTTCTCTTGAATTTATAGTTGATGCAGAGGATGATGCTTGATTAGATTTAAACCATTTTCGAAACGATAATGTCATAATTAATCTAATTTTAAACTTAGTTTAGAAGAGATACTAACCAGTTCAGGGTTGACACATCTTTGGCTTGCCAACGGTCTTACGGCCTCTGGAGGGACTTGCTGCCTGGAACGCCGACAGTGTCTTGCTGGAATGGTGAGAATCGGTCTAAAACGGGTTTAAAATCGGATTATATTACTGACTAAATCGTTTTAATAACTTTAAAACTTTTAAGGATTTTAGCATCTGATACCAGTTGATTAGTTTTCGCGGTTACTATTTGGATGAACAGTAAAAATGAGATAAGGATTGATACAGAATTTTGAAATTGAAAATTTAAATTTGAAAGGTTTACAATTTTTAGAGAGAGAAAGTTTATAGAGAGAAGGCAGAGAGAATTCTTGAAAATTGCTCGTGTCCCCTTTGCTTGCTATGGCTTGGTTATTTATAGGCAGAGTTGCCTGATTGTTGCGTTGATACGTGTCCTTCATCCAATGGTGCCGACATGTCTTTAACATGTGTCCTTCATCCAATGGTGCCGACACTCTTGAGTGCTTTGTTACGTCATTGCTTACGTCATTACTTACATCTTGCTTACGTCATGCTTTGGTTGCGTATGTCTTTTTATCTTGATTCGTTTTATACAGAGTGTATACTCCGTATATTATTTAAAGTATTATTATAATACTTGTTTGTAGTTTCTAAATAATATACGGAGTATACACTCTGTATAAAACGAATCAAGATAAAAAGACATACGCAACCAAAGCATGACGTAAGCAAGATGTAAGTAATGACGTAAGCAATGACGTAACCAATGACGTAACAAAGCACTCAAGAGTGTCGGCACTAATTTTCTATCCACTCAAATTAGTTTTTGTTTAGAATTTCAATTTTTTTGACGAAGTCATTTATACCAATTTCACTTTCACTCTAAGTTAGTACTAGTACGATAGTAATTTTATCATTTTACAAAAGTGATAGATTTTATATAGTTTACCAACAATACAAAGAAGTTCAAACCCTTCTATGGATTACTAATAGGATCAAGGGTGGAATTGCTACTTGGGAGAACTTTTTAATATGATAAGACATCTTCATGTCTTTCAGGTCCAACTTTTTTCATAAACCAAAATAAAATCACAACATTTTGTGAAGAAATAACAAATGATAGAACTTTTGATCCGATCAAACTGATAAAAATCACACAAAATGGGGTTGAACAAGATCACATTGTTGGGTAACTTTTTTGTAATGCAGGACACCATGGAATATAATTTTATACTTTAAAATCTCTGATAAGCTTTGTATTTACTAATCTATAAAAACTGCATTTTCTTGGAATCAAATTCATGAAAATCTATAAACTGTTGACCACTAAACAGTCTAAACTCTATAAGTAGTAGATTCAGTTTTTACACGATTCTATAAGAAAATTACTGAATCTACTACTTACACAATTCATGAAAATCTATAAATCAATTGTGAAGTCAAATGGAAGAAAAGAAATGGATTTTGTTTTTTTTAATAACTGAACAACAAACATTTCAACTAAAATAAAACATTTATGATTTGATCCGTAAACCAATCGGGTTACGATTAGGCCCTATACGGGTTAAAAATTCAGTCTATATCTTTTCAAACCCTTAAGAAACCGGTTGTCAAATTCTTGGCCCATTTCAGTATCTAATATCTTTAGCTATGAAATTGCAAAACTTTTTCCAATAATTCTCAAACGCAAGCTAGAAAAACAAATAATGTTTTATCTTTGTGTGTAAATTAGAATCGTCTTTCCACGCATTAATTAAGTGATGTTTTATTTTCCCCGCAAAAATCAATTGATTCTAAGATCAATTAGATTCGTGATTCGTCATAGACTCTTCTTCGATTGTTTAATTGCTTTGGTTACACTGATATAGTTTTATACATTGACAAACTTCGATTGATAATTATATTCTTAACTTAGTTCATACTATATGATTGTAGTCTTGTTGGTTTGTTTGTGTTTCAAATGCACTTTACAGGTTTTTTTTTAGATTTCGGATATAAACACATTACAAAACTCAGACTCGAACTTATATTAATGAAGGAACTTGTAAAATTTAGATATTTAAAAGGTTTAATAAGTTGGAACCTGGACCTGAACCTGTATTTTACAGAAATCTGTATGAGTATGTTTTTATTATACTCGATGGAACATGTACCCGTTAGGACCCGAACCTGTACCCGACCCGAAAACCTGTATGCCTAGGCCTTGTCCTAGTCCTAGTCCATTCTAACTAAAACATTACTCCCTCTGTTTCATATTAGTTGTCATTCTACGCTTTTTGTTTTGTATCAAATTAGTTGTCGTTTTACATTTTCAATGCATATTTATTATTGATTTTTCATTTCTATCCGTACCCTTTTAACTTATTAATTATATATATCAAATGAAAAACACATTAATTAAGGGTAAAACAAAAATTTTAAATACTCCCTCCGTTGCAAAATAGTTGTCATTTTAGGTTGTTTCACACATGTTAAGAAAACATAATAAAATTTCTAGTATATCCTTAAAAATGAAGTTAACTCTTGGTATTCTTCATAGAACTTAAGGTTAAATTTGGTAATTAAAGCCAAAATTTACATTGAAAATTGGAAACGACAACTAATATGAAACAAGAAAAAGAGTGTAGAATGACAACTAATATGAAACAGAGGAAATACTTTCTTAATTAACGTAAAATCATCTAAAACGACAACTACTAAGGAGTAGTACTTATAGTAAAAAACATTTTTTTGTTTCTAGTCTTATTTTTCTCCTCTTTTGTCTGAATACGGTTATAAATAACTTTTAAACAATTACGAAGCATTCCACAAATATTTATTTCACAATGCATTAAAATCACCCCAAGTGGGACCCAAAACACTACACTAGTAATAGAGTAAAGATCCAACGGTTGAGATTTAACAATCTCATCAAAGCATTTTAGGGTTTGATGAAAACCTTCCATATATAAACACCCAAACCTCAAAACTAGCTTCTTTCCTCTTTGCAGTTTTTCCTTGTCTCTGATAAGATTAAGGTCACTTCTTCCTCCGACCCTTTTATCAGTCTCATCACTGCAACACTCTCCACCCTTCATTTCCCATTTTCCGAGAAAAAGTCTCAATTTTTATCCTCTGGTGTTGAAACCATTTTATCTGGGTTTGTTTCTTTGTATGTGTTGATTTGAGCTTAATTCGGTAATAAGAAGAAGAGGGATTGAAAAGATTGAGAAAAATGGCTCAGATTCAGCATCAGGGTCAAAATGCTAACGGTGGAGTAGCTGTATCCGGTGGTGGTGGTGCGGCTGCGGCGGCTGCGGCTGCGGCGGCGGCGCAACAAGGGACGACGTCTTTGTATGTTGGCGATCTGGACCAGACAGTTACGGATTCGCAGTTGTTTGAAGCGTTTAGCCAATCTGGTCAGGTTGTTTCTGTTCGTGTTTGTAGAGATATGACTACTCGGAGATCTCTTGGTTATGGTTATGTTAACTATGCCACTCCTCAAGATGGTAACTTTTCTTCTCTAGATTGGTTTAATCCAACGAATTTGCATGCATTGATGTGTTTAATAATGTTTGTGAGATCTAGCTTGGAGGATAGGGTATAATGAATTGGTATGGTAATCTAAATTTGGAAACTTTCTTTAAAAATTGAAAGCTTTTAAGGTTAATTTGGAGTGGTTTGCATTTTGATAACACAGCGCTAAGGAGTTTACTGTTGTGTGAGAAGTGCAACATTGTCGCATGTGTTATTTGTTATATGACTTTAGTCTTGACAAAATTTGATGTATTAAAAAAATTGATTGTTAGATTTTGGTATTGTTCATGTTTTGATGATTGGTTGGGAGGTAAAGCACTTAGTTTGATTTTTAGCGTGGAATCGTGTAAGTAGTAGATTCAGTAATTTTCTTCTTATAGGATGTGTTGGAATGATTCTGATAGTATGACTTGGTTGGTGACAGCTTCCAGGGCACTGAATGACTTGAATTTCATGTCTCTGAATGGAAGGGCTATTAGAGTTATGTACTCTGTTCGTGATCCAAGTCTCCGTAAAAGTGGAGTTGGTAATATATTTATCAAGGTATAGATTTTCAAATCTCCTTTTTTCGCATTGTCGATGCAGTTTGTTTTCATTGATTTTTCCTGTTTGACGTTGTTGATTATATTTGTGTCTCAGAATCTTGACAAATCAATCGATCACAAAGCACTCCATGAGACGTTTTCGGCTTTTGGTCCGATTCTATCTTGCAAAGTGGCTGTTGATCCCTCTGGCCAGTCAAAAGGCTATGGGTTTGTGCAGTACGACACTGAAGAAGCAGCTCAGAAAGCCATAGAGCAATTGAATGGAATGCTTCTTAACGATAAGCAAGTATATGTTGGACCTTTTGTTCACAAGCTGCAGAGAGATCCTTCAGGTGAGAAGGTGAAGTTCACCAATGTTTATGTCAAGAATCTCTCTGAGTCTTTGAGTGATGAAGAGCTGAACAAAGTTTTTGGAGAGTTTGGAACGACTACGAGTTGTGTCATCATGAGAGATGGTGAGGGAAAGTCTAAAGGCTTTGGATTTGTCAATTTTGAGAATACGGACGATGCAGCCAAAGCAGTTGATGCTCTAAATGGAAAGACCTTTGATGACAAGGAGTGGTTTGTTGGGAAAGCTCAAAAGAAGTCCGAGAGAGAAAATGAACTGAAACAAAAGTTTGAGCAAAGTTTAAAGGAGGCTGCAGATAAGTCTCAGGGGTCGAACTTGTATGTTAAGAACTTGGATGAGACTGTTACAGATGATAAGCTCAGAGAACATTTCGCTCCCTTTGGAACTATTACATCATGCAAGGTCTGTGTCTGAAACAATAGAAAGCTCTTCTTGTTATATTATCTTGCGCATTTTCGGATTAAAGATGTTACCATTTGAATGTGACAGGTGATGCGTGACCCTAGTGGAGTGAGTAGAGGATCTGGATTTGTCGCATTTTCAACTCCCGAGGAAGCATCTAAAGCTGTAAGTTGTCTACAATAGTAAGACGACTATTGTATTGTTTTTCTGTGGAAGGATCTCAATAATTAAAACCGTCTTCTTTTCCTTGGTTCAGATTACGGAGATGAATGGAAAAATGATTGTTACCAAACCTCTATATGTTGCTCTTGCACAGCGTAAAGAAGACCGCAAGGCTAGGCTACAGGTCTGGTTAACTTAATCCTGTTGTAATATTAGTGAAGGATTTACATAATCGTGTTCTCATCGTGCTCAATTATCCTCTGGCATTTTAGGCTCAATTTTCACAGATGAGACCCGTTAATATGCCACCTGCGGTTGGTCCAAGGATGCAAATGTATCCACCCGGTGGTCCACCATTAGGTCAACAACTCTTCTATGGTCAAGGACCTCCTGCTATGATTCCTCCTCAGGTATATAGTAATGGAAAGCTCACAGATTTTAGCAAAACAATGTGAAAAACCAATTTATAACTCTTCTTCTCTAATGGGACATCAAACAGCCTGGATTCGGGTATCAACAACAGCTTGTACCAGGTATGAGACCTGGTGGTTCCCCAATGCCAAACTTCTTCATGCCAATGATGCAACCAGGCCAACAACAACAACAACAACAGCAACAACAGCAGCAGCAGCGACCTGGTGGTGGTAGAAGAGGAGGTGCTCTTCCACAACAACAACAACCTTCTCCTATGATGCAGCCGCAGGTAAAGTATCGTTTGCAGTAATTGTGGCTTTTGGAAAATGGAAACCATTAGTATCCTTACATTTTACGTTATTTGTGTTTCCTTCAGATGCATCCAAGAGGTAGAATGTATAGGTATCCACAGAGAGATGTTAACACAATGCCTGGTCTTACTCCAAACATGCTTTCGGTTCCATATGACGTGTCTGGTGCTGGTGGTGGTAATGTGCATCTTCGTGATTCACCTTCTTCTCAGCCTGTTCCTATTGGAGCTTTGGCTACATCACTCGCAAATGCAGCTCCAGAGCATCAGAGAACGGTGAATGATTGAAAATATTTGTTTTAATGGTGTAAAACACTTTCGACAAATTTGTTATACTGACCACTGCTCTGTTGTTTTGTATAACAGATGCTTGGTGAGAATCTATACCCGCTTGTGGAGCAGCTCGAGCCAGAATCAGCAGCTAAAGTCACGGGAATGCTTCTCGAGATGGACCAAACCGAAGTACTTCACTTGCTTGAATCTCCTGATGCACTTAAAGCTAAAGTTGCAGAGGCAATGGATGTTCTGAGGAGTGTAGCTCAGCAGCAACAAGCTGGTGGTGCAGCTGATCAGTTAGCTTCTCTGTCACTTGGAGACAACATCGTACCTTGAGTTCTAAGTTATATCTGAAAGAGCTCAGTTTATAATTTCCCACTTTAGTGTTTATGTTGTCCTTTTTGGAGAATCGGAAACAAAGAGCTGTTTTTGAAAGTTTTGGATTTTGAGTTTTTGTTTTTGGCGAGAGTTAAGCATTTTCCTTAATGTGTTTTTTTATATTTTCTTAATACATTGGGAAGTTTTGGATCATTTCTCTCACTTTTTTTGATAGGTCTTGTTTGGTGTTTCTGTTGAGTTTGAAGCGTTTTAAGCCTTTTTCAGTACAAAACGTTTGGTTTTAAACGTTTGAGAGCTGTCTTTGCATTCACGCGTTTGCAAACAAGCTAAAATTTGGAAGGAAAGAGAAATACAAAAACCAAAAAATGAGAAAGTACAGTTTATTTGTTGGTATGTATTTACAATATTGAAAGAATCTTAATTCAACAAACCATAAATTTCAACAATTAGTAGCAGAGACATAGTGTTATAAAAAACACTTTTTAAGCACAAAAAACATTTGGTTTTAGAGCGTTTGAAAGCTAAATTTGCATTCACGCGTTTGAGGACGAGCTAAAATTTGTAAGAAAAGAAAAATACAAAAATAAAAGAGAAAGAAAGTAAACATTTTAAGTTTTTTTTAGAACAAAACGCTTGGTTTTAAAGCGTTTGAGAGATGAATTCTTTTTTGTAGAACATAACGTTTGGTTTTAAAGCGTTTGAGAGATGATTCGCGTCATATCGTTTGAAATCAAGCTAAAATTTGTAAGGAAAGAAAGAAGGTAAACGTTTTAAAAAAATTCAACACAAAATTTTTGATTTAAAGTTTTTGAGAGTTAAATTCGAGTTCACGTGTTTAAGAATACGCTATTTTGAAGGAAAGTGAATTAGATAAACAGAAAAAGAGAAAGTAAAGTTAATTGGTTGGTGTGTGCTTACAAAACTGAAAGAATCTTATTGCAACAAACCATAAATTTCAACAAATAGTAGTAGTATTATAAGAAAAACATTTCATAGACCATGTAATAATATGAGAATTAGCTAAGCTTTGACTGACTGAATTAAGTGGAAAGAAAGTAGAGAGCTATAAATAATTTAAAAAAAAATCTATAATGCCTTTAACATAACTTAATTGTTGAAAATTATAAGTTCAAAAAAAAAACCCATAATAATGCCTTTTTCATCACCATTTAACAAAACTTACTCTTAATGTTTTATTTTTCTTTTCGATGAGCTAAATTCAAAATTTGGCTCATGAACATGAATTGTGTGAATGATTGCCACGTTACTCAATACAAGAATTACTCAATTTTGTCTTGTACAAGTAAATTATTATTAGAAAATCCAGTCCGTTTTCATTTGTTAACATAAGTTCAAAAACTCGTAAATGTAACTTGACAAATCTAATTTAATTCAAAAAGTTTTTTTTTCTTTCTTTATTTACGTAAAAATGAAAGAAACTGACACTGCAAATCTCTGGCGATCAATGATTACTGGCACTGAAAACCATAAAGATAACGCTCACTTTTACGACCCCATAATTATTAGACAGTTAAGATAATCACATGTTAATTAAGGATCCTAATTTCCCCTTTTTTGTTGTTCTTTTTAACATCAGAGTAACAACTTCTTTATAAAAATATTAGACACAACTTATAAATAATTAAAGGAGAGACCATATAAAATGTTTGATTAGTGAGATAATAGAATTTGGCTTTAAGTTATAACAATTTAAAAGTTTTAGCATTTAATCTGTTTAAAATTAAAATATTCTCCATTTAGTATATCACCTCAATAAATATTTATCAGTGTGAAGTTTTGTTTAATCAAACTTACGTACAAACTAAGTACTAGACCTCTTACGGTGGATATACAAAACTGATAAATAAAAAGTAATAATATATGTTATTCCGTTATTTTAATGGTATAGTTGTATATATTTGATGAAACGTTAGTTTAAAAATATCATTTCCAAGAAGCTTTTTTTGTGTTATATATGTCCAATTTAGAAATTTAGAGTCATCTCTTTTTATATTTTCTTTCCATGTAAATCTAAAATAGACAATCATTAAAATGTCATTCACCACAAAATTAAAATGTTACAACTGAAAGGAGAAGTTTTTAAATAAGAATTGAATGTAACGTATGTTCTTCTGTATTTTATTAATAAAAATAGATTTTATGCCATGTGTCAAATAACTTTTTATTAAACAACTAATAATTTATTCACTAAATTTGACTGATTTATTTTTTGTTCTTACAACAAATTTAAATGATTTCTTAAAAATAATCTATGACAGACCTATCATTTACTAGATTGTAAAATGTAACAATTGTTTTTGTTTGAATGTAATCAACTAATCATAAAATGATAACTACATTTAAATAACCAATGCAAATAAAATTTATTTTCTTAAAATATAAATCATGGAAAATACTGTATACATAAAGAAAACTAACAAATTAATTAATGATATGTTATGAGTAATTAAATCTCAATGTTCTAATCAAAAATTAACAACATATATGTATATATACTTATTATATACAAAAATAAATTAAGTATAATACCATACACAGTGCCGAAGAATTGAAATCTATTGGTTTTGTATTAATCTTGTCAATGTGTCAGTGATTCAAATATCCGTATAATGAATATCGTTATTATCCGTAAGTGTTAATTTTTTTAGCTTATATACATTTTAATGAAATAAAAAATAATACTGAGACAGATAGGAAATTTGGAATGAAGTTCTAAATATTTAATAATTTCTGGATCCTCGGCGTTTTCAAAGAAAATTAAAGCAGAAAACAAATAAGTATGCATACAATGTATTTGCTTTAATCTTTTTACAAAATAAACTTCATTCACAACTGTTATTCTAATTAATTAAACTAATCGACAAATTATTCGACCGTTGAGAACTAATATGCTAAAGACAAACCAAGATGTGGTGGCATAATGGTGCATGCAGAGTTTTTTTTACTATTGATATCACCAAGAAACACTTGAATTTTTGAGAGCTCTCATTTGAAAAAATTGACAGTTAAGTGTATTCTTAACCTACACTTTAACATGGATAGTGTATAGTAAGTTTTAGTACCAATGAAGTGACAACAAAATACATAAAATAAAATTCGTGGTGATTTGCAAAGGCAATTAACAAATAACATTAGAGAAGAGTAGTGCATATATACCGCTAGTACAACAATGGCATGACACTAAAAATGATATATCTTAACAAAAAGAGTAGTTTAGATTACACTAATTCAACACACAAATAACTAAGTTAGTGATATTAGTATGTTAAGTAAAAACAACATGAAGTTACTACACTACTGATTAATATACATCGTTTACTCAAAAGTTTATCTTTATAAAACTTCATGAATGCGTTTCTCGTTTAGATCATAAAACGACAATGCCAGAGAAAAGTTCACTGACATATCTTCAAAGTAAAGGAATTATATTGACCAGTTCAACATGATTTTGATGAGGATAATATGTGTTATTAACTTTTGATTCTTTATATAAGGAAAAATGATTGTCTTTGTTACGCTAAAATTTGGTGACTGCATAAATAAAATCTTTAAAAAATTTACAGTTTTTTTTCGTTGAAATCATGATTCATGAATTGAAAGGAAAACCAATTATTATTATTTTTCTAATCAGAATTAATGTTGTTTGAATGAAAAATTAGCGAGTTTATCTAGTCTTAGAATATATCAATAAGTTCGTATCCTTAATATAAAAAATTTAAATAACCTTTAACTTGTAAAGAATGGCATCACATACAATTTCTACATATATGCCATATATTAATTTATAGTTATCATTAGTTATTACATTAATATTTAATTACATAAATAGAAAATATGTAATATTTTCACTCATTTAAATTTTCCTTCATATAGAATTTTGAATATTACCAAGAGAAATTCAACTTTTTTTTCCAACTGAATATTACCATTTAAATGGTTTTTTTCATTGAATAACAACAATAAAATTGAAAAATTAAGCAGTTACCATTATACATAAATAATAATAGTTTTAATTAAGTGTTTAAGTCATTACAATATGTTTTTATCAATTTAAAACCATAAATTAAATAAAAAAATTGGTTAACTAATACAGAATAGTAACGTTTACACATTTCCTAGTCGTACACAGCCTGGATCATATTGTAAGTATGTATTTGTACAATTTTATTTTGACTTTATCCGATTGTAAATACAGTATAGTGATTACTTACCTAATTTTCTATATATTTAGAGATAAAGAAAACGCGTATGAATTTATGACCGTTACTTTGTAAATATCCGATAAAAAAAAGATACTTTGAAACAATAATTTTTGTTAGATATAACATACATTATTTCCTTTAAGAACTTCATAACAATGGAAAAAGAAAAAAGGTTTTGAACATATATCTTTTTCATTTTGATGCCTTAGTAACGGCCTTTGCCTTATGATTGTATTTTGGGATTTTCTAATGATGTTCACTTAGTTTTTGTATATATATCTCTTCTCCTATTTCTCTTTCTTTCACCATCTCTAAACGCATCTCTTTCTTCTCTTTCTTTGTATAAGTCATTCATAAAAGTTCAATAAATACAACAAGTAAAAGGGGGGTAAAAATGAGCATTCAATTCAATATGACTAATGCTCAAGAGTTGGGGCAAGAGGGGTTTAGGTGGGGCATATCCAATTCTGATGATTCTAGAGGCGACGGCCAAAGAATCGAGAGGCAACCGCCTCTATCGCAGCCTTCTCAGTCGTTCGAAATTCCGATCTCGACTAAGAAGATTGCAAAAAACAGAAAGAGGACAAAGAAAAATGGTAAAAGTCATGTAGAATCACCCGATCATGACATACATATATGGACTGAGAGAGAACGAAGGAAGAAGATGAGGGACATGTTCTCTAAACTTCATGCTTTGCTTCCCCAACTTCCTCCTAAGGTACGCGGTTTAATAATATGAGTACGTATAAGACTAAGTTTTTTATATTAATTATAATTTTTCTGATGGGTGATTCTCATACGAAACAGTGTAATTGTATTTTGTAATGCGATTCTGCATATGAACCATCACTCGTAAAAGATTTTATTAGCAGATCGATGAGATCGACCATATCAAGACTATCGATCTCCCAATATATTTTTTTGGTTACATAAAAATACAGTTCCATGCGAGAAATTTGATAAGGAAAAAAAAAGTCTCATTTTGGTATTATCTTAACTACAAAAATGATATTTCTTTTGTGAGAAATTAAAGAGTATCTCAATTTTATTTAGTTTTAAAGTTTTTTTTTTTGTAAAACCGACCCATTTATTACTCATCGGAGAAAATAGGCGGTATTACTTAACATAAGATACCCCTGGTTGTTGTTATAGTAGTTAATGAAGATAAGATTTCTCTCATATTTTTTTCTTTTCGATTATTATGCTTAGATTTCAACTTGTTCAAGTGTTTATGCTAGCTAGTTCCTTTTGCATGTTTAATTTTCACATTTTTCGCTTTATATAAAAAAGTATATCTAATAATTCTTACTTAAGCCTGGTGTAATTTTGACAGTGCCTTCAAGCTTTGGATTTCTCTTTCTTTATTGTTTGTCTTTGTGCCATTTTTTCCTTGTTTTATGTTTTGTTTTTTATAAAACTTTTATTACATGTGTTATGAGTACATAAAATTCCATATATCATATATGACAATATACTAATCTACAATATATCTTACGTGTTGCAAAACTATAAATCTAATATTTAAATTATGATTCACAGGCAGACAAATCAACAATAGTAGATGAAGCAGTGAGTTCAATCAGATCTCTTGAACAAACTATACAAAAACTCCAAATGCAAAAGCTCGAGAAACTTCACTACTCTTCTGCTTCAAACATAACTCCTACTACAACTCCTACTACAACTTTCACTTTTGTTCCATCTGCATCTTCTTCTCCTACAACTCTCCTCACACCAATCTCAAACCATCCCCAAATCATTCCCGTAGGAGCTGCGGCAGTGGGTTCTCACTCCCGGGAAGCTTTCTTGGCTGATCAGATATCATCTTCCAGCCAAAACCTGCCTTTCCCTTGTAATGACCCCATCACGGTGTTCGATACTTGGATGTCAGGTAACGTTGTGCTGAATATCTGTGGGAATGAAGCTTTCTTCAACTTGTGCTGCCCTAAGGAGAAATCAGGAGTTTTCACAACTATTTGCTACTTGCTTGAGAAGTATAACATTGAAGTTCTGTTTGCTAATGTCTCCTCTAATGTTTTCCGGAACAACTACATGATCCAAGCTCAGGTATATATTATTTACATTACATTTTTTTTTTATCATATGATCCATGTGTAGTATTTTTTCATTTTATTTACATCGATGATCCGAGTCTAGCCCGAAATTCATGTGATAATATTTGTAATGTAACAGGTGAATCCGAGTTATGAGAATCAGTTATTGGGAGATGGGATTGGAGTAGGGGAAATCTTCAAGCAAGCTGCTCAAGAAATGGTCTCATATTTTTCATCTCCTTGAATATAAATGGCTGCTTCGGTCTGAGTTTATTTTCAAGTGATTAAATCATGAACTTTTAAGCATTTTCAGAGTTTGTTTTTCGCAAAGTCCTATCTTTTTCGATGTCTATGCATGCAGAGAGTTTAGTTTGGACCTTTGCACTTTGGATTCCATTATCAGAAAAAAACAAAAAATATGAATAAGAGAAGAAATTTGTAGTTTCTTCGAAGATTGTTGTCGAATTAATGACTTTCAGTAATTTCTATTTTATATTCGTTATCAATGTATTGGCAACTATTGTCCAATGAGATATTTAAGTTTACTTTTTCTCTTTTTTGAAAGTTAATAATTAAAATGTCGAGATGCATTTATATTTACCCAAGTCTCATTTTTGGGAGTGAACAAAATTGTTTTCCCACCTTGTCCTAATTTTTTTTATATTATACATGAATAAGTATTGAATTAATTAGAACATATCTAATTTTTATATTAGAAATCTCACATCGATAGTTCGATGAGGTCTAAAATACTATATAAGAGACATAGACCAATCAAACTTATTACCAATTAGTTTTGAGTTAGAAATCCATAAATCTTAACAAATACCAATTTTTTTCTATAGATTTGATATAACATATAATGTTATCTGAGTATACTTCTTGGTAATAGAATTCGTGGGCACTCTACGAAGATGGTCATATTAAGATTTACAAGTATAGATATTTATTTGAGTTTGACATGGATTCATGGAGACTTTTCCAGAAACCAAAACCGCAACCGCAAGCACTCCTTGCTCAAAATGATCTAGACCGTATAGACATTGCGTGAGGGAAATCTATCTTGCATAACATCCAAGTAGGAATTTTATTTATGTTTCAAGATTCTTGTTTGATCCAGTCTAGTGTGTGCCATTGCACAAGAAGGAATGGGTTATCTTCTCTATATATCACATTGTAAATCAAGCTCAAAGCTAAGTCTTTACGAGACGAGTTGTATTAGGAGAAGCTTTTAGATGTAAATTATACTTTCAAGTATTAATTTCCATCTAGAAGCTTCTCCTAATAAGTTTTGTGACGTGTAGAATCATATTACAAAATTGTACTATACTAAAAGAATTTGAATTATGTTTTTTTTTTCTCTTTTTTTTTGTCACAAATTTGAATTTATGTATATTGCTGTTTTTACAAAAGTGTAAGAGCCCAAATTGTATTAATGGACCAAACCGAAATGAAAGTTGGCTGCAAAACCACATCCACTTGCGTACATAACTTAAGTTGTGCATCACCATTATTCATTAATATATATGCATACTTTACCAGCTAAATTATAAAAATCAACAACCAAGAAACAATACTACAAATATACAGAAAATTACATCTTACCTGTTGATCTCAAGATCGGGAAAATACGTTCGTATATCGTGAGAGGCCGAGATGTCTGTTAAGTAAAAATAGATACGATCGTAGAAATATAAGGTGTTCGTATTAAAGAGATATGAGCGTATTAAGAGAGATGATCGTATAAAAGATGATGATCGCTTAATAATACAAAATGTGGTCGTATTTCTCTGCTCTGAGTATTATGTCATGAGTTGTCACATCAAGTAATGTGACAGCTATTTATAGTTACAATGATCTAAGGTTTAATGCAACTATAGTTGCATAAAGTAACTAAATAAGAAAAGCACTATGGTTTAGTTAACAAATATTGGGCCTTCAGCTTCTGATGGGCTTTGACATAAGAAGTAGATTTGGGCCTCCAAATCTATGCCCAACAGTAGGCCCCCTCCCAAAGCCTGAAAATTAACTGGGCTGAATTTTGCAGGTCGGGCCGAGCTTGGCCCATGACGTTTAAGAAGCCCATCTTGGATGTCGACCTCTGAGTGGTCGCTTGCTGAGGTGCCTAGGGTTTTGAGCCGAGCGCTTTTTCGACTTCCCGCTCTTATAAAAACGAGATCTCCTCCTCCATTTTTCTCATTTTTCTCTCTGCAGCTTCCTCTGAAGGTACTCTCTCTCAACCCCGCTCGTATTTTTCTTAGCTTTAACTGTGATTTTAGTCGATCGTATTTTCGTTGTTTATACGATCGTATATTTTCTTCGCCTGATCCCGACCACCACAAAATGAAGTCTCCGGTCATAGTTTCTTCGAATTCAAACTCCGGTTCTAGCTCTGAAGATTTGGAAGTCTCACTCGCGATCGATCAATCTCACCAGATACGGTTGTCAGATAAAGGGGGTGCATCGTCTTCTAGACCGGTTCATGCGGACCAAGTAAAGGACAATCAGTGTGCGGTCATTGAGAGTGCTGACGGTCTGGACGCCGAACGCTGGAACATCATTCGCAATCTATCGATCGAAGAGAGCGAAGATCTGGAGCTTGAAGGGCAAGCTTTGGTTGAATTTGTCGAAGAGGCAGCTGGTGGTGAAGAAGCCATCGATCATGCGTTACCGGCACGTATACCTCGAGCCTCGGGGCTGTCACGCGATCTCTTCCCCGGAAGTAGTGATGATATCGCGTCCTCCAGTTCCTACGAGACCATCGAGAGGATTCGGGGAGATGACGACTGGTCGGGCGTTGATATCAGAATCCCTCGCCCTCATGAGCGTCCCTGGTCTCCTCCTGAAGGTTTCATGTGCCTGTACGAATGCTACTTCAATCACGGAGGGATGTGGTTTCCGATGCCTAAGCTTGCGCTCGAATATTGCGAGGCTCGACGCGTTGCACCTTCTCAACTCACTTGCGCCTCATATCGCAACATCTGTGCGATCCTGACTATGGCTGCTGAATAGGGACGGTCGGTGAATCTAGCTCAACTCGAAGAGATGGTTGGGATCGCGAAGTCCGGGGATTGTGGTCGTTTTTACGCCTCAATGAGGTCGGGATGTATGATTTTGACCGGGGTTAGCAGTAGAATCGAGCGTTGGAAGAACAAATATTTCTTCGTGAGGATCAATAAATACGTGATCGGAGATTTCACCGGTGTAATTCATGCCGGATGGAGTTCTAGGATTGGTATGCTTTACTTTTTTATATCCGACCTCCAGTCTTAGCTGATAGTTAATCTATCTTTTGTTTTGTAGGTAGGAAACTCCAAGTTCTCGAACCAGTGCCCAAAGGCGCGCTCTCCCTGATTGACGAGTTGAAGAAGCTAGGCCAACAGAAGTGGGGAGATTTTATCGAACAGAGGATCAGACGTTGTCGGCGCCGCGTTACAACAGGTCAGTTTGCGGTCGGTGTGTTTGATTGCTTCTTATTTCAGCGATCGTAGATTCCTGATTTTATTATACTGTATTTCAGGTGACTTTACCACTCCTCTTGCGAAGGTCGGGCCGTATACTCATCGGCCACTGAAGGATAGAAAGAAAAGACCGTCCAAGAAACAGAGTTCAGAAGCAGGAAGCATGAGGCTTGAAGACTTGGACGTTGTAGTTTATAACGTAGGTTCGGGGTCGGCCAAAGTTGCTGCGCCCCCTGCTGTGAGAAGGAAAGAGAAGGGGATCGTGATCGACGATTCTTCGAAGAAAGTTGGTGCTGCTGCCCCGATGAGGCCCGTTGAGGGTTCGAAAGCGATCAGTGGTTCGGAAGCTAGGCGGTCGGAGAAGAGGAAAGATCGCGAGGACGATCGGAGGCGCTCTGAGTCTGATCCGAAAAAAAGCAGAAAGGAGAAAGGTAAAGATAAAGGCTTGGTCGTTTCCGAAATTGCGAACGTCGAGCGTCCTAATCCCGAGGAACGAGATCCTGAGGAACGGGTCGGTGATCAAACGGCGGTCGGTGCGACCTTGTCGTTTGGGAACGATTACGACTTCAATCTCCGGTTCGCTGGTCGGGGCCGCCACATTCTTGAGGACCCTGTAGCATGTGGGGAATACGTGCGCTGTATTCAAGGTCATCCCAGGGGGCCTGTTCCTGAGCCCGACGAAATGGTCGAGCGCGATGAGTTTTTGGCCTTTTCCGTCGACCTGACCAGAGTACGTGTTCCTGATTTTTTTTTTTTTTTTTTTTTTTTTTTTTGCTAAGTGTTGATGGTCGTATGAATATTGGTAGATGGTGAGCAACGTCAACTTCATGAGGAGTAGATACGAGGGGATGTTGCAGAAGAATCATGAGCTCATCATGGAGAACAGGGTCCTTAAGTCGAGGATGAAAAATATGACCATTGCTGCCGAGGAGAAGGTTGGTCGTATTTTGGCGTTGGAGCAACAGAATGAAGAGCTGAAGGTGGAGGCGGCAAAGTGGGAGGACGAGGTCCAGAGCATGATGGGGGAAAAGCAGTCATCTACCAACTAGCCAAGTCGCAGATGAAACGCCTGAGAGTCTCGCGTAGCGACACAGCCACAAACTTCGGGGAGTATGCGATCGAGAAGGTCGGTACCGGGCTTCGGAAGAAGATCGAAGCTAAATTTGGGAAGATACGTCGTCATATTGCTGATTCCAAAAAGATGAATCAGATATCATCGACGGTCGGTCAGATCAAAGCCTTTCTCTCGTTCTATGAGGAGCAAGGATCGGCTCCCGAAGGCGCGGTGGAGAGGTTGCAGGAAGACCTGGAGAAGTACCTGAAGATGGCTGCTGCTCACGATGTTGAGAAAATATCCGAAGAGGATCTTACTTTTCCCGACCGAGCCAGCTGGATTCCAGACGAAGAGCTCGTTTTCCCTATTGACACCCCGAACAGGATTGGTCAGTATGGTTTTGGTGTAGAATGGGATTCTTCGGGTGAAGAAGAGGTTCGAGGTGGTGATGAAGTCGATCCGCGGTCTTCTCGAGTCACAATTAGAGTCGGTGGCTCCGACCCGCCCGAATCTTCGCGCGGTCGTGGAGGGGGGAATGGTTCCGGATCTTCCCATGTGTCTGAGACCGACGAGGACGAGGGTTCCTTGGGAGTCGATGATCATGCGAAAAACGTCGAGCATTGTGGGGGCGTGAACCTGCACAGTTAGATTTGTCAAGGGTTGTTGAAGAGGCGGAGATCTCTAGTAAGCGGAGTCACCTAGAACACAACAGATTATAAAGAAAGTTCTCAGAAAACACTTAGCACAAGACAGATGTATAAAAAGAGTTCTCTTTATTGCTGTTATGGCTTAAGCGTTATTACAAGAGAGTTTCTCTGTTAAAAGTTGTGATCCCTTTTCTGGGTGAATACAATGAACTATATATAGTCTCCCTAAGTGACCTAGGTCAACTAAAAGAATGGGCCAGGCCCGTTAAGCAATATATTAAATTTAGGCCCATATTCTTATTAAGCCCATTTTACGTATAGGTTTAATGTCATTTTGGGCCTAGATTTCAACTGGGCCTTTGTAGGCTCGCTTCGATTCTGTCGCTTTGAAGTTGAATTGATCTTGTCGTTATATCGATCTCATAGGGGTGAAATCCGACCCCTACAGTTAGCCCCCCCAGCTTGGTATTATCGAGTGATGATGATGCCAAGGTAGTCGCTGCTGAAGACTGAGATTGATATGATGGACTGCGCCTTTGCCATGAGTGAATGTTTTGTCACCACACTCGGGAAGTTTCAGTTGTTCCATGTCGAGCTAATGTCACCGCGTTTTCTTGGACTTGTGTGTGTTGTTGTTTTCTGTTTCTTTTCACTTAGTGGACTCTGATGGAGTTGATGACTCTTTTTGGTTAATAGGCTTGAAGCCTGCTAAGAAGTTTTTTGAACTTTTCCTAAACACCTGTTTAATTTTTTGGAACTTTTCCCAAACACCTGTTTAGTTTTTTGGAACTTTTCCTAAACATCTGTTTGATTTTAGGAAATCCTCCGGGTATAAATAAGCTCTTTCATTCCCATTGATTTTCATCAATTCACATCTATGTCCCATAGTACAAGGTAAAAATTCTGCTTTCTCTTTTCTCTTGCGTTTTTTTTTATTTTTTTTTTTTATTTTTTTTTTGTTCTTCTTCTTCACCATTGTTGAGCTTTCGATCCTCCTCTTCTCCGATCTGCGACGTCGCCGTCAACCTGCGTTATTGGTGGTTCGTGATGTCTTGTTGGATCGATGAAATCTTAATACAAGACCTCGGTTCGTGTCTTGTATGTTCGTGTTGAAGACGAAGCGTTCGTGTTGAAGACGAAGCGTTCGTGAGTGAGGCGGTGATGTGGCGGCGCAGCAAGTGAGCGGATCAGATCGAAACGAGGTGAAAACGGTGCGAACGGCGAGGAAAACCGGTTGGATCCGAGTTGGACCGAGTCAACTCGGTCAACTCGGTTGAACCGAGTCAACTCGGTCAACTCTGTTGAACCGAGTCAACTCGGTCAACCGAGTTGAACCGGGTCAACTCGGTCAACTCGGGTTTGACCGGTCTGACCCGGTTTGACCGGTCTGACCCGGTTTGACCTGGTCTGATCTGGTTTGACCTGGTTTGATTTGGTTTGACCAAATTTGACTGGTTCGACCAGATTTGACTAGCGGAGTTGACTGAGACTGAGTTTGACCGCGAGTGTGACCAAGTTTTGAATTCTCATCGCAGCGGAGAAAGTTGACTGGCGACGATGACTCCTAGCTCCGCGGATTCGTGGCTCGATCGCAAGCAAGACGAGGATGACTCAAAGACTGTTTCGGACTTCGGCAATTTTGGAGAGATGACTGTTTCGGCAGGTCGGACCAAGACAAATGAGAGATGACTGCTGACCCTTCACTCTTCGCATGGAGAATGATTCTTTCTTCAGAGTTAGTTCGACGAGATCGGCTTCTTGCAGTACTTTGGTTGTAGCTGACGAGGTGTTGTTGGAGAAAAGATCATGGTGGTGAAGAAAACTCAGAGAGCTTTGGTTCGCAGTACATGGTGATGTGCTGAATCTCGATCAACTGCGAAGCAGAAACGAAGATATCTTCTATGGTGAGGTGAGATACAGTTTCGAGGCCGGTGACTCCATGATGAGGCGAAACTTTGGAGAAGAGATCGTGATACAACAACATGAATGATGTCGTTTTACTGAAGCCTTGCAGGCGCGAGTGAAGTTCTCTTAGGGAAGCCTGGTCATGATCAAGTGAAGCCTTGTCAGGATCGAGTGAAGCCTTGCATGCGCGAGCAAAGTCATTTTGGTGAGATGAGGTCTCAAAGTTTGACTTGGTGAGATTGATTTGATGCTTGATTGAAGTAAAGCTTGACCACCAATGTGGTAGAAAATGACTCTTTGGATTATTGGTTATGCCTTAACCCGACGTTGATGCGTCGGAGACGATGTGTGCCTTGTGTTTTGCTAAAGAGGTGTTGCGACCCGTTTGTCTTTACTGAGTTCTCACATTTTGTGGCAAACCGCTAGTGACAAGTTTGCTCGAACTATGTTCTCGCTTCAGATTTTAACAATGATCGTCCTAGTTTGCGAGACTATTGTTGCAGACTGTTTCGCTCCTAAAGACGAACATGTTATGTTGTCGCTGATGATCCTCTTGGCTTCCGGGCGAGTCCGTGTTGCCAAGAGTGATCATAGTATGTTGTTTGAGACCAGTGTTGAGTTAACTGGATTTTTAATGATCTTCTCTATTTACGGGCGAGTTCGCATTAACACGCCCGCTCCAAGAGTGAACATGTTATGTTGTTTAAGACCAGTGTTGAGTTAACTGGGTTTTCTGATGATCATCTTGGTTTACGGGCAAGTCTTTATTGACACGCCCGCTCCAAAACTGACCACGCTATCGCGTAATGACCAACGATTAAGTGTAGTTGGGTTTTTTGAGTGAACGTTTAGGTTTACGACTTTGTATTCAAAAACGTAGCCGTTCCTATAATGAACACTTTGCGATTGTACCAGTGTTGTGGTTAACTGGGTTTAGAATGATCATTTCGGATGACGCAGGTGTTACTCCTTGAACACCTCCGCTCGATAATGATCATTCATTTATTTGTATAGCGCGCTGTTTACCGGAGTGGGTGTAATAGTCAGATTTGGTTTCATCACTGTGGCCAGCAGTGACGTCAAGTCTTTTTTGTTTTTGACTTGAGTAATCCGTGAAGGATGTAAGAGAAATATGAACAAATCTTTGATCTTAATTAATCGTAGAGTTTGTTACAAAAAATGGGAGTATACGAGTATACGTACCCACTCCCCCCCTTTTTACGGAGGAGGACAACTGAACTCATCCGGAGATGAGCTGCCTACGTACCCATTGCAGGGATCAAGTCGCCTCGTAGTTCATGTTTTTGTAGAGCTAGAGTTACTCAGAGATTTCCTCTATCTCGAAATCTTCGAGACTAAAGTCACCTTTGAGTGTTCCGGCTACGAGCTTGGAAACAAGTTTGTGTCCCAAGGTAGGGCAGTTTGCTGTGGAATGTCCGGAGGTACGGTGGTATTCACAATAAGATGTTTCATCGTAGGTGCTTTGTCCTCCGGTACACGGGTTGTAGCTTTCCAGCTCTACTTGGTAGTTGTGAGCTCCTTCGAAGTCGCATTCGTGATGGGCGGAGCCGGAGCTAGTGTTGTTCTTTTTTGAAGTATGAGGGTTAGCGGTCTGCGGTGGGTTATTTGTTGGCTTGGATTTTACCTTTTTTTGCGATGCTCGTATCTCGTCCTCGTTCTTGGCGAAGTCGGTAGAGCGATGAAGAGCATCTTGGATGGTTGATGGGGTGTTCACGGTCATTTCTTGTCGAAAGGGAGAGGGGCATAACAAAGCTCTTCTCAAAGCATCCAATGCAGAGGCATTGCTAATTCCTTCCACTTTGGAAAGTACTGTTTTGAACTTTTCCATGAAGTTTCGCAGACTTTCGTTTTCTTCCTGTCGAATATTCCATAGATCTCCGTCGAAGATTTTTCGCTCCAAGAATATTCCGTAGTGTTGCACGAACATGCCAGAGAGTTGTCTGAAGTTATAGATTGAGTTCTTTTCTAATCTGTAGAACCATTGGAGGGCAGGTCCCTTGAGGTGTTCGACAAACAACTTACAGTATCCGGCCTCTCTTTCTTCCTCATTGAAATTAGCTCTGTCCAATGCTACTTTGAATGACAGGAGGTGATCCTTTGGGTCGGTTTTTCCTTCGTAAGGCTGGATCTTGATCTTTCCAGGGTCAGTAAATTTTGTCTTAGAGATCCGTTCAGTAAAGGGAGTGTTTTGCGCCTCTTCGAGCACACGATCGATTTCTGGGGCCCTACTGGTGACGCGGTGTACTTGGGATTGCACCATTTTTAAGTCAGAGGCGGCTCGTTCCATCTGTGCTCGTAGCTTTTTCATCTCTTCCTGTTGAGCCTGGTGTTGTGCTCTACGCTCCTGCTCGAGTATGTCATGCTCGATCCAATAAGGATCTTCTTCCTCGTTGGCGAGGTCTTGTGTATGTCTTACGTTTGCGCCGCTTTGCTGAGTCTGCGTGCGTCTCTTACCTATAGGTAGGTTGCGGTTTTCAGTGTGAGTCCCGCGAAGGTTGACGAGCTTTGGTCCCGAAGTTAGTGGGTTGACATGCGTTGCATCGTCAACTTGTTCTGGAGCGGCATCCATTGTCTGCGGGGGTGGTGGTAGGTCATTTCTGACTCTTCGTGCTGTGCGCGGTGTCGAGAAGTTGAGGGCTTGTGGCTGGAACCGTTTGATCGATCCTCGTGGTCCTCCCTTCTTGCGTGCCATCGTGAGAACCTTTAGCTTGCCCTTGAAGGTAGTGTTCAGCTTGTCCTGCTTTGCAGTCTTCTCGAGGAGCGTATTCAGCATGTTCTTCACCTCAGCCATGTCTGTTGAAGCTGTTGCGGCGGTGTCCATGTCAGGGTGCGATGCTGAGGAGTTCTTGTTGCTGCTAGTCATTGCGTTGGGTCTGATGCGTGTAGTGATTCCTAAGTGTCAGAGAATTCTCCTTCCCCTTAGTCGGCGCCAAACTGTGGGGGCGTGAACCTGCACAGTTAGATTTGTCAAGGGTTGTTGAAGAGGCGGAGATCTCTAGTAAGCGGAGTCACCTAGAACACAACAGATTATAAAGAAAGTTCTCAGAAAACACTTAGCACAAGACAGATGTATAAAAAGAGTTCTCTTTATTGCTGTTATGGCTTAAGCGTTATTACAAGAGAGTTTCTCTGTTAAAAGTTGTGATCCCTTTTCTGGGTGAATACAATGAACTATATATAGTCTCCCTAAGTGACCTAGGTCAACTAAAAGAATGGGCCAGGCCCGTTAAGCAATATATTAAATTTAGGCCCATATTCTTATTAAGCCCATTTTACGTATAGGTTTAATGTCATTTTGGGCCTAGATTTCAACTGGGCCTTTGTAGGCTCGCTTCGATTCTGTCGCTTTGAAGTTGAATTGATCTTGTCGTTATATCGATCTCATAGGGGTGAAATCCGACCCCTACAAGCATCCTCCGGAGGTTGCTGGAGCTGCGACCAAGGCTGCTGAGGGCCCTTCTATGGCTGCTGATCCTGCTGGAGGGCCGGTCGTGACTTCTGAGGTTCCTGGAATTGATGATGTCAACTTCTAATTTGTGCAACTGTTTCTGGTCGGGCTGATGTAGCCGAAAGTTTATGTACTCTTTTTTTTTTTGTGGTTGCTCATGATGAGCGTGTATGTACTGTTCCCCGATCCCTGATGGTTGGGTTTTTCTTAATTTATGAAATAGTATTTTCTGAATTTTCATCCAGTTTTCGCTTTGCGGAGCCCTGGTCGGTTCGCGCGATGGACGACCAGGCTAATTTGTCTGCTGGTCGGGACCAGGCTTAAGACGGAATCTGTCTCGTGGCTAAGTGTGCGAGTCGTGGTCGGCTTACTGCACTTAGACGTTCTTTAGATTCAGTGCAGGTCGGGGCCTGGCTAACAAGTTTTCACCGGTCAGGGGTTCAAGGTCCCCAGACTACGGTCGTAGGTTTTCCTACTACGTTGAAGCGAACGCGTGTTTGATTTTGAGTCGCGTGCCTGGCCAGGGCACCGACGTGTGGGTGAGCTCGGGGCTTATGATTATTGTTAAAAACAAAGACCAAGTTTTGATGGTCGCGGACCGACCATGTAATAACGATGGTCGTAGTTTTTGAGTAAGACTACGATGATAGGTTTTTTTTTTTTTTTTTTTTTTTTTTTTTTTTTTTTTTTGAAAGTAGCTGAGCCTCCGGAGAGGTTGCCTACGTACCCGAAGTCGGGATCAAGCCGACCGTAGTTCAAGTACAAGGAGTATGGTTTTTTTCTTTTTTTTTTTTTTTTTTTTTTTTTACCAAGTGATTAATATAAAGAGCGACGGTCGTAGTTTGGAGTAAGACTATGATCGTATGGTTTTTTTTTTTGCTAGCCAAGTAAGACTACGATCGTATGTGGAGGAAACTTCGTCCTAGCAGACTCGTGGTCGGGGTTGTACTTCGTTGATTGGAAGTGGATTGTAATAGTATCGTTTTAAGGACATCGCGTTCCAAGACCGCGGAATCATTGTTCCATCCATGGTCATTAGTTCGTATACGCCGGGGCGAACGACTTTAGAAACCTGGTATGGTCCTTCCCAGTGGGCGCCTAGTTTCCCTGCCTTGTACTCAGCTGTGTTTTCGTACACCTTCCTGAGGACGAGGTCGCCGACGGTGAAACTTCTGCTACGAACGCGCTTGTTGTAGTATCGTGCGGCTATCTGCTGGTAATTTTGTATGCGGATGAGAGCCTGACCGCGCTCTTCTTCGATGTGGTCCAAATTGTCTACGAGCATTCTGTCGTTGAGGACGGGGTCTGTTGTCATCATCTCTCGTCGTAGACTGTTGACGCTGACTTCGGCTGGAGCCATTGCTTCGATTCCGTAGGCCAAGGAGAAGGGGGTGCGATTGGTTGATTGGCGTGGTGTTGTTCGGAGCGACCATAGTACGCCATCTAGCTCGTCGGCCCAGGTTCCTTTCTTTTCATCGAGACGCTTTTTTAGTTCGGAGATGATAGCCTTGTTCGTCGCCTCTGCCTGTCCGTTTCCTTGTGGGAAACGTGGTGTCGACTTGTTCAGACGGATTTTCCACTTTGCGCAAAAATCTTCGAAGGTCTTGGAAATAAATTGCGACCCGTTGTCAGCGATAATTTCATAGGGCAATCCATGGCGACATATGACGAATTTCCAGACGAAGTCTTGGACGTCGTCGGCCTTAATTTTGGCGAAGGATTCCGCTTCGACCCACTTCGTGAAGTAGTCGGTGACTACGATCACGAACCGCTTTTGTTTGGACCTCGGGAGTGGACCGAAGATGTCCATCGCCCATCTCATGAACGGGTAGGCGGATGTTGCGGTCGTCAGAGGCTCAGTCGGGGAGTTGATCATTGGACCATGACGCTGGCACTTTTCGCAACGACGGGCGTAGTCTGCGCAGTCGGTGAGCATGGTCGGCCAATAGAAACCGAGCTTCTTGATTTTCATTGCGAGGGTTCGTCCACCAGAGTGGTTGCCACCTTCGCCTTCATGAGTTTCTGTCATAATGGCGCTGATCGTATCGTCATTCACACACAGAAGTAGAACTCCCGCTGCACTCCATTTGTATAGCTTTCCTCCCATTGCTACGTAATGCGCACTCTTTGATTTGAGCCGACGTGCTGCCCACTTGTCCTCTGGGACCTCTCCATCCTTGATATAGTTGGAAATTTCGTCCCGCCAATCTATCTGGTCGGCATGATCGAGATGGTCGGTGCTGTCAGTATGGACGGCCTGGTCGACCGGGTCGATTCGATCGGGATCGTCCTCTATGCCGTCAACCTCGCTATTGTTCATGATGACGCTCATCCGGCTGGTGCCGCACGGTAAATCGATACTCGGGTCGGGGATGGTTTCGACTGGTATGATTCGCTTTAGATCGGAGTCCGAACTTGTTGCTAATGAGGCCAGGGCGTCAGCGGCGAAGTTTTCAGATCGAGGGATGTTGGTGATAACGAAGCCGTCGAAATTGGAGAGGATTAAAGCTTCGGTGAGTTTCAAGTAAGCGTTCATGCGCTCGTCACGCGCGTCGTAATCGTGATTCATATGATTAGTGACGAGCTGGGAGTCGCTGTACGCGTGTACTCGTTTAACCCCGACCCCCTTGGCCAGGCGGAGCCCGGCGATGAGGGCTTCCCACTCTGCCTCGTTGTTGGTGGCTTTGAACTCGAGTCGGAAGCACTGTTCGAGTATTTCATTGGTCGGGGAAATCAATCGTATCCCTGCTCCGCAACCGTGTTGGGATGCCGACCCATCGATGTAAAGGCTCCAGTCTTGGCTGGTCGGTGTGATCGGAATGGCTTCCGGGGGGAGCTCCATCAAGAAATCAGCCAAGGCTTGCGACTTGGTACTCGTGCGGTTACGATACTCGATGTCGTATTCGCTGAGCTCGACCGCCCATTTTGCCATGCGGCCTGACTGACTAGGACTGTGGAGGATTGTTCGCAGCGGCTGGGCGGACATCACAGCGATCGTATGCGACTGGAAGTAGGGACGGAGTTTTCGAGCGGCGACAACGATGGCTAAAGCCAATTTTTCTAAGGTCGGATACCGACTTTCTGCTCCGTCGAGCGACTTGCTGACGTAGAAAATTGGTTTCTGGTCTCCCCGATCCTCTCGAACTAATACACCGCTTACTGCCGTGTTCGTTACGGAGACGTAGAGATATAATGTTTCGCCGTGCTCGGGTTTCGACAGAACCGGAGGCGTTGTTAGATACGCCTTCAACTCATTGGAAGCTGCTTCGCACTTGTCATCCCAAACGAATGCTTTGTTCCCGCGGAGGAGCTGATAGAAAGGGAGGCTACGATCGGTGGATCGAGATATGAAGCGGTTGAGCGCCGCTATTCTGACGGTCAGCCGTTGTACCTCTCTTTTGTTTTTCGGAGACGGTAGATCGACGATTGCGGTGATCTGCTTTGGATTTGCTTCTATTCCCCTTTGTGTAACAATGTAACCAAGGAACTCGCCTGAGGTTACCCCGAACGTGCACTTGGTCGGGTTAAGCTTCATCCCGTACTCGTTGAGAATTCTGAAGCAGTCTCGAAGGTGTCCGACATGGTCGGTGGTGTTTTGAGACTTTACCAGCATATCGTCTATGTATACTTCCATCGTATCTCCCAGTTGGTCGGCAAACATCCTGTTCACCAGTCTCTGGTAGGTTGCTCCGGCGTTTTTCAATCCGAAAGGCATGACTCGATAGCAGAATGTTCCTCGGTCGGTTATGAAAGACGTTTTCTCGCGATCGTCGGGGTGCATTGCGATCTGGTTGTATCCGGAAAAAGCATCCATGAATGATAATAACTCATTCCCGGTCGTAGCTTCTACCACGCGATCGATGTGGGGTAAGGGAAAGCTATCTTTTGGACACGCTTTATTCAGATCTGTAAAATCGATGCAGACGCGCCATTTGCCGTTCTTCTTTTTAACTACGACCGGATTGGCCAGCCATTCGGGGTATTGAACTTCTGTAATCGATCCGGCTTCGAGCAGCTTGGTGACTTCTTCATTGACAGCGCGGGCTCTCTCGTAACCGAGCTTTCTCCGTTTCTGCTTTATAGGTTTGTAGGTGGGATCAACGTGAAGCTCATGGCTCGTGATGGCCGGGTTGATGCCCTTCATATCTTCTATCGACCACGCGAACGTTGCGACATTCTCGTTCAGAAATTCGGTCAAATCTGTCTTGATTGATTCGGAAAGCTCGGTGCCGATATTAACGCGTCGCTCGGGGTGCTGCGGATCGATGTTCACCGGGGTTGCAAGTTCTTGCCTTGGCTCGGTTGCATTCGGCTCTTCCGGATTACTTATGTGTAGGTTGAACTTCTGCAGTTTTTGCCCGGTGATGAAACAGGTTCTAGCTGCCTTCTGATCTCCTCTTATAGTGTGAACCCCGGTCGGGGTCGGGAATTTGACACATTGATGGTAGGTGGAGGCGATTGCTCTGAAAGAGAATAACCAAGGGGTTCCCATGATAATATTGTACACCGCCGGTGTATCTACGACCAGGAACTTGACATCCCTGATCAAGCCTCCAACGTATACCCTTAGCTTGATCGTTCCTACGGTCATCGTGGTGATTCCTTCGAAACCGACCAAGGGCCTAACGCTTGGTTTAATCTTGCCGTCCGGTATGTCCAGAAAATGTGCTGACTTAGTCAGACGATCCACAATCACCCAAATCGCGTCATAGGTCCGAGAAACCGGCAACCCTACCACGAAATCCATAGTGATCATGTCCCACTTCCACTCTGGAATAGGTAGACTCTGCAATAAGCCACTAGGAACTTGGTGCTCAGCCTTCACCAACTGACACACATTGCAAGCTGCAACCCAATCTGCCACATCTCTCTTCATCCCGACCCAATGATAGTACCTCTTCAGATCCCTATACATCTTAGTCGCTCCCGGATGAATCGAAAACTTACTCGCATGAGCTTCTCTCAGAATTTCCTGCCTCAAGTCCTCATCCTTAGGAACACAGACTCGTCCATGCACTAAGATAGTCCCGTTAGCAGAAACCTGATATTCGGAACCAGTAGCCTTGGAGAGATCTAGCAACACCGGATCCTGCTCCTGAGCTACTCGGATCCTGCTCAATAGATCCGCCTGATCTGCCGCCGCTAACCCCAACGGTTCCTCTGAAGTAACACATAACCTCAAAGTACTAAGTACACTCACCAGATTCTCCACATCCCGCTCCTGAGATGAATCATACCTCCTCCGACTAAGGGCATCAGCTACAGTGTTAGCCTTACCCGGATGGTAAACAATGTCACAGTCGTAATCAGCCAACAACTCTGACCATCGCCTCTGTCGTACATTTAAATTCTGCTGAGTAAAAATGTACTTCAGAATATGATGATCAGTGAACACCTGAACTCTGCCACCATACAAGTAAGACCTCCAGATTTTCAACGCGAAGATCACTGCAGCCAGCTCTAAGTCATGAACAGGATAATTGCCTTCGTGCTTCCTCAACTGCCTTGAAGCATAAGCAATCACCTTACCCTGCTGCATCAGCACACAACCCAAGCCAACTCCCGAAGCATCTCTGTACACCACATAAGGCTCACCCGGTTCAGGTAACGCCAGTACTGGTGTACTAGTCAACATCGTCTTCAGCTTCGCGAAGCTCAACTCACACTCAGCCGACCACACAAAAGGAACATCCTTTCCCGTCAGCTTCGTCATAGACTGAGCCATACTCGCAAAACCCTTGACGAATCTCCGATAATAGCCTGCCAACCCAAGAAAACTCCTGATCTCAGTTGCATTCCTCGGCCTAGGCCAATCTCGGATAGACTCAATCTTTGCCGGATCCACAGAAACCCCTTCTGCAGAAACGATGTGACCTAAAAATCCCATCTCTCTCTGCCAGAAACTGCACTTACTCAACTTCGCAAACAGCTTCTGTTCCCGCAACTTCTCCAGAACTTTCCGCAAATGAACCTCATGTTCCTCCAGACTCTTCGAATAGACCAGAATATCATCGATGAAAATGATTACGAACTCATCCAGATACTCCCGGAAAACTCCGTTCATCAATCTCATAAACGCCGCAGGTGCATTCGTTAACCCGAATGGCATCACTACAAACTCAAAATGCCCATACCGAGTCCTGAAAGCCGTCTTCCGAACATCTGCTTCGTCGATCGGAATCTGGTGGTAACCGGATGCCAAGTCAATCTTAGAAAACCAAGTAGCCCCTCTCAACTGATCTAACAACTCATCAATTCGCGGAAGAGGATACTTGTTCTTCACAGTGACTCGGTTTAGCCCTCGATAATCGATGCACAACCGGAAACTACCGTCTTTCTTCTTCACAAACAACACCGGCGCTCCCCACGGTGAAGTACTTGGTCGAATAAACCCCTTCTCCAATAAGTCCTCCAACTGCTTCTTCAATTCCGCTAACTCTGCTGGAGCCATTCGGTAAGGCGCCTTAGACAACGGCGTCGTTCCGGGTTCTAACTCAATCGTGAAAGGATCCGACCGAGATGGCGGTAATCCTTGCAACGACTGAAAGACATCTTCGAAATCCCGAGCGACCCGAATATCTCTCACAGCAACCCCACCAACAGCCGCCGGCATTACAATCGTGGCCAAGTAAGCCTCGCAACCCCTCTCAATCATCGCCTCAGCCTGAACAAGGGAGATCACAAGACTACCTGAAGTCGGTCTCACTCCTTGATAAACCAACCTGCCACCTTCACGTTCGAATACCACCCGACCCCGATGACAATCCAGATGGACTCTGTACCGATTCAACCAATCCATACCAAGGATAACATCGTACAGTTCCACCGGACTAATCACTAAGTCAGCTGGCATTAACTCTCCCGCTACCAGAATATCCACCTCCTTCGCCCGGCCATGCGTAGCTAGAAATTCACCTCCAGCAACCATAACCGGTCCAGTCCGCTCACCAGCGTCACTCCGGATACCACTTCTCTCGGCATGGTCCGGAGTAATGAAGCAATTCGATGCTCCCGAATCAAACAACACGTGGGATTCACACCCACCTACAAACAAGGTCCCTACACAATTCCCAAGTGCTAAGCAACCTAACTTTCTATCACAGGCAAACAATCTAAAACAAGCACCAAGAATTCTACACTACTGAATTAACAAAGTCTGAATTAGAAAGTTACCTGTGATCGGTCTAGAGCTCGGTTCTCCCGGCGCTGCAATAGCCGGCGGACGCTCCATCGCCGCGATCTGATCCAAAGGCTGCACCGGCCCATACTGAGCTACTGGCTGGACCACTGCCACTGCCAACGGCTGCAACTTCGGACAGTTCGGTCTGATGTGCCCCGACTCCCCACACTGATAGCACGTCCGAACTCCTCGAACCTCACTCCGCTTCGGGCAACTCGCCCTCTGGTGGTCTAGACTCCCACAAATGAAACAGCCTCGGCCACTTTGGCCCGATCCCGAAGCGCCTTCCCACTTCCTCTTTTGCCCTTGCGCAGGCTTGCCGCCTTTGCCAGGACCTGCCTGCTGCACCTGCTGCTGCTGAGGCCTCCGAGGCTGAACAACTGGAACCACGATCGCAGCCTGCTCCCTCAGATCCTCCTCGATATGTGCAGCCACCTCTACCAACTCTACTCTGCTCGCGAACCTGATGCCTCTGCACCGAGTCCGTAAATCCGGTCGAAGTCCTCGCAAGAACCTCCGAACCTGAGCCTGTTCATCCTCGAAGCGCCTACCAGCATAACCCAGGAGTCTGTTAAACTCCACGTCATACTCCCGCACCGATCTCGTGCCCTGAGTCAAGTCCAAGAACCTCGCCTCTAAACGATCCAACGCCTCCTGAGGAAAGAACTTGGAGTTGAACTCCGTCACAAAATCCGACCACGCCATCGCAGTCCCGGCCCACCTAGCCGCTACACTCCTCCACCAGAGATGTGCATCACCGTCCAAATAATGGACCGCCAAATCAACCTTGTATCCCTCGGGACACCTAATCGAACGAAAGTTCCGCTCCACTCTCATCCGCCACTCGTCAGCCTCCTCAGGCTTCACACTACCCGCAAAGGAACCCGTACCGATCCTCTGCATCTGCTCCATCATACGGATATAAGACGGAACCTCCTCAGTAACCGCAGCCCTCGGCTGCACCTCTGCCACTCGTGGCACCTCTGGAGCCTGCACTGGCACCGCACCCGGTAACCGCTCCAACAACTGTGTCAGCAGGTCAGCCAAACGGTCATCTCTAGCTTGGGCTACACCCGCGGCCGCAACCGCACCCACAGCTGGACCAACACCACCAGCACCACCAGCCTCAACAGGACCCAAACCAGCCCCTACAGGACCCACACTGGCCCCCACACTGGCAGTCACACTGGCAGTCTGTCCATCATGCACCGACTGCTGACCTGCCGCAGGCCCATGCGCGGAACTCTGAACCTCGCTCACGACTGGCTCCTCAACGAGTCCGCGACCCCGGCCTCGTCCTCCCCGGCCCCCACGACCACGCCCTCTAGCTCCTCTAGCCATCTCACTGCACTCACACGCAGACCAGCTAAGAACTAGAAAGACTCTAAACACAACAATCAACACTTACCGTGGAATCTCTTTAAAGGCTCGAAGGAAGATGATCTAGAACCCCCAACTCACAGAATTGCAATTTACCAAATTCAATCCTAGCAGTTCTAGCCCGTCCTAAAACCGTAAGGGCTCTGATACCAAACTGAAACGACCCGAACCGTTTTTTTTTTTTTTTTTTTAAACAATTAAACCCTTGGTCTCGGACTAGCTTTCCCATAAATGCTATCCTCAACGACCAAGCAACACAGACAATCAACAGCGGATAACCAACAACTTAAACCAATCAACCAATTCCATTAAATATAACTAATCCGGTTCAATAACAAATTCCAATCAAAACCAGCAACCTAGCGGAGTTCTAAAACGGAAAGGAAACAATAACAAAATCACACAGCAACACCCAACACGAGACCCTAGATCATCTCCCTCTTCGTTGCCATGATTCCACGATCACAATTTGCCTTTACCTGCATCACATGGTTAAAAGAGATGCGTGAGTATTATCACAAATACCCAGTGAGACGGTCCTCCCATCTACGACTGCGCACACAGACGCGATGGATCCGCTCAGGCAAACACGCATCAAACAACACACAACGTAAACACAACAACACGGCTCAACCACAGCCCAACAGGCAGCCTGTCGATCGACACTACCACTAGGTGTCGATCGACAGCCCTGTTCACGCCTGTCGATCGACACACCCACGGTGCCTGTCGATCGACAGCTCCACAGGACCCTGTCGATCGACACAACCTCTAGGTGTCGATCGACAGCTCCTCGATCACCTGTCGATCGACACAACCTCTAGGTGTCGATCGACAGCCTCGTGTGACCCTGTCGATCGACACACCCAAGGGCTGTCGATCGACAGGTCGTCGCAAATTCATAGGAGATCGATCAATTATCCTCTCGGATTGATTCCTCCTCTGCGATAACACGAAACCTGCACAACAAACACAATCCAACAATCCATACACCACAAAACACACAGAAACAACATCAATCATCACAATCAACCAGTTTTAACCTACCACCATACAACCCTAACGAATCCACCGGCCCAGAAGCCATGGTCACGCACTCACCTTAGATTTTTCGGATAGAATTTGCTGGATATTGAGGCTAGACACGAATCCACGACAATCTCCACAAGAAACTACTCCAAATCTCTCAAGAAACGAAACCCTAATTCTCAAAAACTCACAGGAAACAGAGAACTCCTCTCAAACTCTGTCTGCTGCGTTTTTGGGACTTTGGTTCGATCAAATGCGGCCAAAAACCCTTAAATACGAAGCCCTAAGGTTTACCCAAACCGGCCCGGTCCAATTGAACGACTTAAATCGAACCAGAAAACCAGCCAATTCGAGCACCTGTCGATCGACAACCACTAGGTATGTCGATCGACAGCCCTTAAGAGCCCTGTCGATCGACAGACACTAAGTGTGTCGATCGACAGCCCCTCCATTTCCTCAAAAAAATGATTTACGGGCGTCACACGATGCATCGCGTCTTCTAGGCTGGTTGGTGGGGTGAGGACGAGATTTTCCCTAAACTTTGATTCGTACCACAATCCTTGCTTCAGTGCTGAGATCGCGGAGTTGTCGCTGACCATGACCCTCGAGAGTACCGCTTTGAATCTGTCCATGTATCCTCGCAGTGTTTCGTCCTCCTTCTGGACTAGGGACCAGAGGTTAGCATCGGAGATGCCCTCTTCGAGGTACATGGAGTAATGCTTGAGAAAGGCTTGGGACACTTGTGGGAAGCTGTCGATCGATCGTGGATGGAGACGGGCGAACCATTCTAGGGCAGGTCCCGAGAGATGCTCGACGAAGTATTGGCAGCAACCAGCGTCTTTTTCCTCTGGGGGATAATGGGTACGTCCCATCGCCAGGTTGAACTTCCTTAAGTGTTGCATCGGGTCGGTGTCTCCGGTGTAATGCGAAATGCGGAGTTTACTGGAGTCTCTGACCGGGGTTGCCATGATGCGGTCGGTGAAGGGAGTTTGCTGCGTCTCTGCCAGCACCCGTTCGATTTCTGGGGCAGAGCTGATTGCGTGGTGCACCTTCGAAGTTATTTCGGTAAGCCTTGCTCGGAGATCTTCCATTTCGAAATCTCGGTCGGTCCTTGGTTCTTGCGACCGGGCTCTGGTCGGCCTTGAGCGTTGCGAGCTTAATGAGTTGATTAGAGCGGGACCAGCTGGTCGGTTTTGGTCTGACGGTCGTCCTAACCTTTCGAAAACGTCCGAAGAGATGATCGGACGGTTCTGTTCAGATGACCGGTCCAATCTTTCGTGAACGTCTGGAGACGCGGTTGGTCGGATTTGGTCAGCTGGGCGGTTCAGTCTTTCGAATACGTCCGAATGGACGACTGGTCGGTTCTGATCAGCTGGGCGACTTAACCTTTCGAACACGTCCGAATGAACGACTGCTTGGTTCAGGTCCGATGGGCGCCCTATCCTTTCGAACACGTCGGTCGAACGGCCGAGTCTATCGAGCACATCCGTCTGTCGTCCCAACCTGTCAAAGATGGTTTGCGACGAGCTGGCTCCGAGCTGTGGGGAGTCGTTATTGGGTCGGCTAGTGCCGGCCTCAGCTCGGTCGCGGATCGTCGTTCGGGAGAGTCGTAAATCCTCAAGCCGAGAATTGGTCTGCCTTGTCAACTGCTCTTGGTCGTCCAAGCGTCTCATGATGGCGTTCATCACTCTAGACAGGTCGGCCTGCTCGTCAGTGACTCGGATTGTTCCCCGCTGGAGGCCGGTGGATTCGATGACGGTTGTCTGTTCATTGACGAGAGCTTGTTGGACGGTTGTCGGATTTGTGTCTACTTCGGTCGGCGTTGCGAATTCGACCTCTTGTGAGGGGAGGTCTGGTTCGGTGATCGGATCCATTTTTGGTGTATAAGACTGTCTCTATGGCCCCCTACCTGGCGCGCCAATTGTTGATCTCAAGATCGGGAAAATACGTTCGTATATCGTGAGAGGCCGAGATGTCTGTTAAGTAAAAATAGATACGATCGTAGAAATATAAGGTGTTCGTATTAAAGAGATATGAGCGTATTAAGAGAGATGATCGTATAAAAGATGATGATCGCTTAATAATACAAAACGTGGTCGTATTTCTCTGCTCTGAGTATTATGTCATGAGTTGTCACATCAAGTAATGTGACAGCTATTTATAGTTACAATGATCTAAGGTTTAATGCAACTATAGTTGCATAAAGTAACTAAATAAGAAAAGCACTATGGTTTAGTTAACAAATATTGGGCCTTCAGCTTCTGATGGGCTTTGACATAAGAAGTAGATTTGGGCCTCCAAATCTATGCCCAACATTACCTTCATAGTAATGAACAAATCAATTACTTAAAATAAACATATAAACAAATAGAATAAAACAATTTGATTACTTTGAAGTTTGAATTACCTTTATCATATAAAAGAATGACTTTGACTAATTTTCGACATTCCAAATATTTGAATGCATGAAATCGACATAAATGTGTGGTATCTCATAAAAATGATTTGATTGATAGGATTTGATATGATCTTTGTGAGATTCATAACATTGTCTCATAATTTTATGTTTTTGGTCGCCTAAAAAAATTGATTTAGATTGTTTAGCAAAAAAAAATATATATTGATTTAGAGCTTCCATTTTGCTTTATAAACAACTAGAAAAATTAATCAACAAGAAAAAAGACAATTAATTTCGTTTTTCTTTTGTTTTTTTTAAACTAATTACATAATTAAAAGTTTAAAACTATTTTAAAATTCCTAACAAAGAATTTAAACAACAAAAACAAAAATAATCAAAACGGCGCCACTTCACTCCGACCAAACTCATCAGAATTACCCAAATTATTTTCCGGCCAAGAATCTCTAAGCAACTTCAATAACATTTGAGCTTTCCTCTTAGCTCTCTCCGTACAATCACTTTGCACCAACAACAACAACTGCGTCACCAATCCCACCGTCACCGCCTCCTCTCTACACCGTTCCTCCGCCGTACATAGCGCTAACAAAGCTCCCGCCGCATACTCCGTCGCTCTCTCCGATACTCTCAATATAGTCTTCACTAAAAAGTCAACCGTCAATGCATGTTCACTAAACGCTGCACAACCTTCCGGTAACCGGCAAAGTAACTCCACCGTAGCTAAACCTCTTTCGGTATCACACCGATCGAAATCCGCCGCTAATCGGTCTATTAAAACCGCGGGAACGCCCGCGGAAACCGCTAAATGCCGACTCTGTTTCACTAAACAGAGCGCGAAAACCGATTTTATCCCGATTTTTAATGCGCGCCTCGACGACGAATTTGGATTCTTGAGTAAATCAAGAACCCCTTCGAATACCGAATCGGATCCTGAGATCATCAATTTCAAATCATGAGATTTAACTCCGGTTAAAACCATCTCAATCAACGCCGCTGCGTTAACCCGGTTATCAATTAACGAATCAAATAATAACCGGGTTATAAACTTTACCCGACCCAGATCCGACGCGATAGACACACATTCAGTCTCAGTTAAATGAAATATAACCAATAAAGCAACCGACTCCGTAACTAACTCCGACGACGGATACGGTGAAGACGACGGCGATGATGATGATTTTCCGGCGTCGACGTCGGAAAATAAAATATTTATTAAAATTTCTTTAGCGTTATGAGCGGCGATCAAAACGCGATTTTTTTCGCTATCTCTAGCTAAACCACGTAAACGACGAATCGCGGCGGCGCGTGAACGAACAGAGACGTGAGTCCCTGAGATAGCGGAGGCTTGACTAAGAAGAGACCGAACAGAGATTGGATCTGCTGGTTGTTTTGGTGTTGGGATTCTTTCAACGCCATTAGAGCGATTAGCGACGCACCATTCTTGGATTAGACGACGAAGAGTGTGGTTAGGGATAAGTGTGAAGTCGGAGAAAGATAGTCTTGTGACAGGACATGTTGTGTTACCCATAGCAATCCATGATTCGATGCTTGTTCTGTCGTATGTTTGACCAGTGGAGATTGTTACTGGATCAGACATAAGTTCGAGTGAGATTGGACAACGGAAATGATATGGGATTTGGATTCCGAGATCTAATGGTTCTAAATTCCCCGGCATTTTTGGAGAAATTTGGAAGCTTTTTTTGGGTTTGTTTCAGAGATTTGAGGAGAGAGAGAGAGAGAGAGAGGAGGAAGACGAAGGAGTCTTATCTCTGTGTGCAGTATGTGTCTGTCACACGTGTGGCTTTTATAAACTAAGTTGATATGGGAAAATTAAGAATTTTAGATGTTTTAAAAATGTTTTTTTTTTCTTTTTTGGTAAAAAGTTTTGGTATGAAGAATTTGAGAAATTGTGTTGAATAATTAAGAAAAACATTATAATTACCAATTTCGAAAAAATTGTTCTAAACGTAATGGTTATGATTTTAATACATATGACACAAATGGGTTATATTGCTAATTACTATAATGTTTTGGAGTTTTTATTTTTTTTTGGTAAAAAGTTTTGGAAAATGTTATATGAATTTAATATGAGAAGACTGTTTAAATAAAAAAATAAATAACGTTATATTTTGTTTCTTCTATTATATAAGATGTTTTGGCTGAATACACGAAATTTAAGAAGAAACAAATTATAAAAAAAATTATTTATTAATAGTTAAAAAAATATAATTCAGTCAAGCATGTAAAAAATTACATATTTAAAAATGTCAAAATAATCAAATAATATTAAAATTTACATAAAAATTAGTAAAACATGAGAAATAAAAATTTCATAAAACATCCTATATAATGAAACAAAGAAAGACAATATAATCAACTGTTCTATATTTAATGGTTATAATTTTGTCATATATGCCAAAATTGGTTGGAATGCCTAAGTTTTTTTTTTGGTTATTCAACGAATTCACCTTATAAATTTTGCAAAATAAACATCTCTTTTTGTGATATCATTTTTTGTTTTCTAAAACATGTTTCCTCCCTTGAATTAAAATTGATATATATTTTTTCTTCGTGACGATTTTTGATTTAGCATAGCTATCGTGGTCCAAATCAAGTAAGATTAACTCAGAGATGAGTAGGATTATTGGTATGAGGTTCATGCAAGTCTACTTCATATAAAACATTTCGACCAGTGTTCAAAAGTGCAACTAGTTATACATGCATCACTTTTATTCAGAACATAATCAATCTATAAGCGTTACGAGTTTATGTTCTAAAACACGTGATTGAAAAAAGTATTCCAACCAAAACTTAAAAGTTTAGAAAGATGTACATGCAGCCGTTTTATTTAGAACAGAATCGAATCTGCAATGTTTATGAGTTTACGCCTTGAACACGTGAATAAAAAAAAGTATTTTAGCCAAAACTTAAAAGTTTGAATAGTTATACATGCATCTGTTTTATTTAGGACGGAATCAAATCTGCAATTTTTACGAATTTACGCCTTAAAATACGGAATTTCAATAGTTATGCTACCAATATAAAGATTTGTTTTTAAAAAATTGATGTTTTATATCTTTTATATACTAGTAGATATTAACAAAGATCAATAAATTAATGAAAGATATTTGACAAAATAAACAACTTAAGTTAAATATCTTAAGTTATAATCACTTGTTCTGTTTTTTTATATTCATTCTTCATTGATGCTAATTAGCACTTATTCCGTTTGCATTATTCATAGCCTTAGGTCCCAATATGATTGAGAGAAATCACGTCTTTTTGGGTCAAATATCACTCTTTATATTGGAAGAAAAAATATACTATAATCTTAAAAGTCAAGCTTAAGGCATCGTACATTCAACTATCTATAATTTCGGTTTCTATAAACAAATATCACAAACAATGAAATATGTAATATATGTTTTCATATATAAATTGTTTGTTGACAAACAATTATAATTATCAACAATCATATGATTTATATCTCCAGACTCTAGTTGTGTTGTTAAAAACAAATATTTATACATCACAAGTTGTACTCACTAACCACAACCACCAAATTTATTAGTATCTACCGTATATTTATATGAAAATAAATCGTGTGTTGTATGTTTATTTATAAAAAAATTAATAAATTTGGTCAAACTAAAATGCGAAAGACTGGGAACGAAATTGGGACCCATAAGACAGCTACCATTTACTTGTGTTACATCAAGCCTTATAATCATATAACCAAAAATAGATCATATCAAGACCCAATAAATAGTTTGACTGTTTTGTCTTTTATAGAAAAACTTTTGACTGTTTAATAAATTTACAGTCGCCGAAGAAAATTACTCTCTCTACAAAAGTCTGTTTATACAACTTTATTTATTTATATCTATTTGTTTATACAACTTTATTTATATATTTGTTGAACAGTCAATCCTTAACTAGGTCAATGTTTAGGTGTTTCATTAGGATTAGAACTTCGAAATTTACTTTTTGTCTAGACTTTGACAATATTCACATTTTAATAAGATATTTCTTAATCATAGTAAAACTAGCCATTGCATCATATGTTAAAATAAACAATAGCGTATTAACATCAACGTTCTAGAGTAATTAGAAGGTAATCAAGACATGCATGCGTAAGCACATGCATACGAACAGTTGCGATTGGTTCGTATAATATTGCATGATAGAAATAGTTAAAATGAAATAAAAATCCAGATTGTAACTTTTGTTCTAGTTTTAATTTGCTTCTGCAATGTCGGGGTAGTACAAGAATTTTCAGAATTATTTGAGATAAAATAAACCATCGAGTGAAGACAAATATTCTAGGACAATAATATACATTCGAAAGATCCATCGACTTGGACCGTATTATTGTCTGTTTTATTTCTCTCTTTTTTGTTGTTGTTGTTGTTTTTATTGTGAATATTAATTTACTTAAATTCAATTTGAGTGAAGAAGAGAAGAATAGAATCTCAATCTGCCTGTCATTGGCTTGGTCTCATGGGAACAACAACTAAGATAAGTTTGTGATTATTGGCTCTTGCTTTTGCCCATCTCTCTTTTCTTTTGGTAATATAATTTTAATTTTTGTTCATGGAAAGTCAAATAATCTTTTACGCGTATATGGTCCATTCCGATAAGTTTTGATGCTAATTGCTTAAGTGTATTTTCTTCATTTTTAATGAATATGAATAAGATCTAAAAAAAATCGTTGATATGATTTTTCAAACTGTTTTGAAGCTATTTTTGTTCTCTCTCTTTGATAACTAAGAAATTCCACATCTTTGATCGATAGCCTTCCCACCCATAACTAATCTTTGATAATAATTTATGAAACATACATATTTCACAAATAAATACATATTTCACAAATGCAAGACTCAACTTTTTAGATGGATCGATCGATGAATGCTACTAGCCCACCAATGATGTGGCGTTTGAAACTATTTTCAAACATGCAAATGAGTATAAATCCAAACATTACAAAACGTTTTAGCCAATATAAAATGTAAACTTACAACCAAAAATCGGATGAGTCAAAAGGTCAAAGAATCTTAATGACCAGTGAGGACATGAATGTTTTAGAACTGGGTCCAGCTTGGTCCTATCTAGAGTACTCATCAATTTACAAAAGAGGTTGGTCCATTATTTATATGTCGTTTATTGTTATAATATGATAAAGAATTGTTTTGTATTACTATAACCAATTTAATTTTAATATTTTCGCAATAAGTTTGGGTTCGGTACTATATTCAATATCATATGATAAAGAATTGTTTTGTATTTTACTATAACCAATTTAATTTTAATATTTTTGCAATAAGTTTGGGTTCGGTACACTACAAGATAATATCGAAGATACTCAGTGAAAGACTAAAACAAGTGTTGCCTTCGATCATCATTGATACGCATGATGCGTTTGTTTCATACCGCTTGATACATACAATATCCTTATAGCTCAGGAGTTGATTTATAGCCTCTAGCTAGACCACCTCTACATCAAAATTGATATGTCAAAGGTTTATGACAGGGTTGAATGAAATTTTATTGAAGTTTTAATGGAAAAATGGGTTTTAAAAGAGTATGAACTGATGGGTGATATCATGTGTGAGTATGGTAACTTATTTGATCCTTTTGAATGAAAAGGAACATGAGTTTATACATGGTATTAAACTCTATTGGCTCCATCGATTTACCATCTATTGTTTGTCGATGACAGCCTCCTTGTGTGTAATGCTTCGATTGAGGAAAGCAGAGAAATCATTCGTTTTCTCAAGATGTATGGTGAGGCCTCAAGTAAAGTGATTAATCAACGGTTTATTATGGTTGATTGACATTTAAATGCAACTGAATTTTTTTACTGACGATTTGGCAATAACCAAAGATTCAACATAAATTGTTAATTTTCACGTGTGATATAAACTAATTTATAAGGAAACTAGAACGAACAACCGACATACACTCCTATTAATAAAAGAAATATGACGAGCGGTTGATATATATTTTTAGTTTTAAATGAATCAATGACAAACGAGATCAAAGCCAATAAGAATTAGGGTTTACAAGAATCCATAAATTAAGAAGTTCCGAAACAAGAACAAACACATAAATTTTAAAACGGACTACCTTTTATTGTTTAACGACGAGCAACGAGAATTAGTAATTATTTTAACGAATGACAAATGATTGATAAGTTTGTTTTCACAATTTCGGTATTTGATTCTTAATTAATAATTCTTATCAATTATTTATCAAAATTCGTTTCCTTAAGATACTATTAATTCGAACTAGATAAAATTTGGTCAAACAACATTCATATGTAAGTAATGAAGTCTAGCCATTGGAGCTACTCACTCACTACTTCAACTAAATAAATCTAAAATCAAAGAGATACATTTTCTTAGGGTTTTTAAATGCCAAAAACGGTGTCGTAAAAGGCGTTGTGTAGGGGACAGTGCGTCTCCCACTTCTCTCGACCCTACGGTCTCCGGTCAACCCTGCACTGTCTTTGTTGCACGTGCTTCTCTCTCCTTCACACGTGCTTCACAGCTCATTCTTCTTTTGTTTTGTTTCTTGATTTATATATCTTGTTTTACAAAACACAAAAAATATAAAAAATAATATTCCTAAATAAAATATGAATTATTCCCAAAATTCCTAACATTTACTGCCACTGTCGGATTGAGTTCCAGGGTTTCTTTTGTTTTCTACTTCTAGAAATTATTTTTAAAATCCATACGAGTTTTAATTTAGATAAGATGAAACAAGACGATGTTTGTGCATGCATGTTTATCTTGTAATTATAATCCAATTTATAAACTAATTTCAAATAAAGGCTACTACTAAGATTAGTTTAATGATGCATCACGAGAAACGTTAGTTGTCATCTTTTTAATAACGAAAAGAAATTCTGGTCAAAAACTTTATTGATATTTAAATTTAAAACACACATGAGAGCGCTTTTGGCGTTGCCTATGTGAGAGGGACTAGTTTGATTTAACCCAACAAAAGTCTAAAACGCTATTTTAAAAAGAATGGAGCCAATTGCAAAAAATGGTCCAAATCTACTTACACTGCCAGCTAATTTATAACCACATATAATGGAACACAATTGTATACAAAGCCATATTGCGATATTGATAAAGCAATCGAAGATGCTGCAGATCGATATGTATATTAATATATTTCGTAAACTTTAATGAACCAAGAAGGCATAATCATTTAGTTGAATAACCGAATTCTAAAAAAGACATTGTCACTTATCACAAAAATATAATGAATGATATAAACAATTAACTAATTCCCTCACCACAAAATTTTGAACAATAAGTTCTTGTAGCAAGATATTACGTTGCGGATGAATGGTTGTAGTTTTAATATTAGCCTTTAGAGTTGAAAACTTATTGAATTTATTAAAAACAAAAAAAAATCGTAAAGACTATTTTTCTTATTATTTGCAATTTCAATAAAAAAAGGTTGAGACTTTCTAAACTTTGATTTTCATTCGTTTTTAAACCCAAGATTTTAGCCTACTCATAAACTTGTGAAAGAAACTGGTTTCAACACCATTATTATTAGAGATACATGTTTAGTTGTTCATGCCTAAGTGTGTAAATCAAAATTTGCTGCGATGGTAGAAGCCTAGTTTTCTAACTGAAATATGTATTAGTTGATTAATTTTCATGTCACGTGATTTCTACTTCTCGGTTTTGTTCACACCATGGAGGGTATTGGTGAAGCGATCATATCTTGTTCATTTTGAAGATTATAGTCTACCGATAAATTTCAAAGATAAATGATAAATAATTTTAGTACGTAATTGGTCACTAATCCAAAATTTAGAACTTTTTTCTCAGCGTTAAAAACCAAACATGTCATTGAACCAAGAACATGATTTAGTCATTAGCAATAATAAAATAGACAATAAAACATGAAGTTGGCCGCTACCGCGCTAGCAACTACAAAACGAACATGGACATCTTTTCCCCTATGTAGAGAGCCCTCATCTAGGAATCAAACAAGCCGTGACCTTCGTTACGTATCTAGGAAAATTATTTTTTGGAATTACATACCCAACAATATTGCTCTAGATACACAAAGATCATTTGACACGGACCACAATCTACGTTGAGAGATGCATGGAATGTTCTGAAATATACTCTGAAAATTCATTGACAATAAGATGTTTAATTCCTAGATTTATTTGCTCTTATATTTATATTTGCAAACGCTGGTCCATTCTAGCTTAGTCCAATCGAAAGGCATCTCATTGTGTGGAAAATCTCTGTCGTTTGGAAAGTTTTAGAAGATATAGTTAGAGATTTGACTAAATTATTATTATTATGTAGAGACAATGTGAAGTAAAGGAAACAAACATAAAGATTGAAAGAAGATTACATCTTAGAAGCTACTACTGATTAACCATAAGTAAAATTATTACATCTGAATTAAGTGCATATAATTTTTTATTGGGTTTGTTTAGTTAGTGTCCAACACCAGGACTAGGACCAGCATCTTTAACTTGTCCAATCTTTGTGTAACCCTTGGCTCGATGATGCCCAACCCCTGGACTTGGCCCGGACTGTTTCACCGTGTCTAACCACGATAAATCTTGGACAGAGGACTCAACTGGTTTAGCCGAAGACATGACACTTCCATTAAACACAGACAAATCTCTTAATTGGTTCAGCGCTCTCGAACCATTCTTAACCGGTCTTCCTTCAATGGCTAATAACACCGATCCCACCATTATCGAAACAACGAGAAACGTAAAGTAGAACTCGCTCCGGGTCTTAGCCACCACCATGATGAAATTATTTTTTGTAGTAGTAGTAGCACTAGTTTATCAATCTCGATATGTAATTAATATGATGATGATGATAAACTCTAGTATAGGGTTTAAGTGTATTTATAGTGTATCAGATAGTAGATGTATAATTTTGGAACTGTTGATTTGCAGCCACCTTTAAGTTTCAACAGTGAAAGATCACATTCACGTAAACTAGTTAAAGTATTGAGTTTGGCTCTTAAAGAGAGTTGACAATTTGACATTATACGATTACGTATACATTTATACAATTTGAGAATTTAACACTATACATTGGTTTTTAAGGTGGGGGTATTCAATTACAGAATTTGAAAGGATTTAAAATTCTATAGAATTCTAGTGTTATTCAAATTGTGTATTCATCAATTCTTTTAAATTCAGCTGTTATTGGATTATGTATTTGTAGTCATTCTTTCAAATTCTATTAAATTCTAATGTTATTCAATTGATTGATTTTCCAATTCCATTAAATATTAGTGTTATTCAATTTTAAAATTCCTTTCATGTTATCGTCATTTAGAAAGAATTTAATAGAATTCACATCCAAAATTGTGAAGAACGAATTCTCTGCATTTTAGGTGAGATTTTGGTGGAATCCATTGAAAATCCCATAAATACTTTGACAATTCTTTAAAATCTATCATTTATGAATTCCTTCCCATTCTTTCAAATTCACTCATTGAATAACATCCCCTAAGTTTTCTTGGTAATATTGCACCAGCTGATGTGATACAATCAATAAAATACAATTTATTATGTTGTCACTAAATTTACTGAAAAATTGAATATAATTAAATTGTCATTTTGTAGAAATGTGATTGGTAGTAGTAATAATCTCTATAATCACGTAATTTTATTTCGCTATCAAGAGCTTTGACTTATTGTTAATTATAAATTCTAAGCCATCAAAATATCACATAATTTGTACTGTTCACTGTGAATCTGTGATGTTCCCACTTCCCATTCATTGTATCATACTATCATTGCTGTGACTTAGGAAGCATTGAGAGTTTGCGTTAGTAACCTCACATTTGTAACTACTTTACGTCTTTAAGTAAAGTTATGTGATTTGTGGAAATAGTGAGATTTTCTAACAAAAGGAATTAAATTTGTGGTTTATTGACTAAAAATTTAAATAGTCAATTAGCTTTAGATGAGATTTGTACATGAACCTACCTTACTTGCTTGAGGTTCACTGATTTTTCAGGTAAGTTTCCATTATTTTTCAAAAGATTCTCTTTTATAATCGTAACCACAACTACAAGGCCGTTCCAAAAATATGATCAAATATAATTTAAAATTTGTGGTACGTTCGTCTCATTTTTATTCCATATACTAATGTTATGAAAAGTATAAAAACAAAAATAATCATATTGATTGTGTTAGTATTAAGCGATGGTTTGTTATGTTCATCTTTGCTTAATTATTTAGCAAAAAAAAAAAAAATCTTTGCTTAATTTGTATTGGTCTTTTTAGCCCTTTCCATGAATTTATAAGTCTCTCAATTTTTTTTCTTTTTTTTCGACAATGATGCACGGACTATCATTTGACACAAAATCTTTTTAGGAATCTTCTAAGCACCAAAGAGAGCATCTCCATCATCTTATGGTCCTTATGGATGTATTTAATTTCCAATTCATAGAAATTTGAAACTGTTGATATTTTTGTAGCCTATGAATCAGAGAACAAAGGGTTATGAACTACGTTTCTTGGAAGCTCAAGAAGGAGATTGTTAACCGCAAAGTAAGTGACAATACCAGCCACATAACCAGCAAAAGCAAACTTCTATATACTATGGAAAATACTTCATTTCGATCGTGCTAGCAAAATTGGCGGAACATAAAGAAAAACGGAGAAAATTTCAATTTCTAAGTATACATTATTAAAAAAATGTTATAAAAGTGTTCAACAATGTAAAATTTGGAAAATAAGCAAAGACACCTTGAAGGAAACACATGTACTAAGAGCATTAGCTGATTTGTTCATCGAACTCTCTAATAAATATAGTTGAGACTCTCTAGTCTCTACAATAATTTAATTAATTATTCACTGTTAACTTAATTAACAGTATTAGTTCTCAATACAGAACTTAAGATATAAAATTGGACTATTTGTTTGGTGGGTTGAGCCAGGCCCATGCAGTAGTGCAACGCATAGGCGACTCGTGAAAGCCCAGATAGCAAGCTATCTTGATGGACTTTCTCCCTTAAAAAATAGAGTTAATATCATGTGACCCGATGGGCCACATATCAGATATTAAACTGATAAGAACAGATACTACACTTGATCTTAGCCAAAAGGCCGAGAAAGGTATGATTTGATTGGTCCATCAAGCTTCCTTTTTATAGTACCAAGTTTACACCAACGCTTCTTCAGCTTACCGATGTGGGACTTCTTGATAAATAGACTTTTCGAATCTTTATGCATAAAACACACAATACGACATCGAATCGTTTTAGTCTTCTTCTTCTATCTCTTAAGAAGTATTTGCTTGTACAATCTGAGCTGATCTCGTGTATCTTTCTGGATCCTGGTCGGAAATTTATGTAGTTAGGGCAGTTCCAAGATTTTAGGTTTTGTTCTTTCTTTGTCATTTCTTTATATCCATAAATTTATGCTCAGATTGTACTGGAGTTCTATACTTTTCTTGGTCTAGATCTTATTAGAAAAATTCCAAAGATATCACGTTTTGTCTACCGTAGAGAAACTTGTGACAAAGAAGATAAAATCAAGAACAATAAGTTAGGTCCATAGAAACAAAATTTCCACTTACAGAAGTTGATACAAGAAATTGGCTCCCAAAATCTTTTGATGGTAGATTGTTGCAAAAGAGTTAACAAGGGATTACATAGACCACACTTCTCAAAGAAGCTCATACTCACACTTGTAACCACTCACCTACTGTGTACTCAGCTTGCTGCTTCACCTTCACAATTACATCAACACCATTGGTTTGCTTGTCTTTCTCCAAAGGCACAAGATGGTCTAAGCCATTGTTTAGGGGATCCAAATATCTCCTTTGTGAAATTATGTAGTCGCGGCCATTCGTAAAGAGTATGCTCGCATTTCGCAAACCTTACTTCAACACCAACGTTGTCTAGATATTGCATTGCCCATGCCAAAACTGTGGCCTTTGTTTCTTGACTCTTACGAGGACCTAAGTTTCGGAATAGATAACACTCCTTCCAACAGTTAAACAAACAAATTGTCTATATCACAGCTTTGCTTCCAACAGTTAAACAAACCAATTGTCTATATCTTCATCTTCATCTTCTTCTCTAATGACTCACCGTTAATCCATTTTTTCAATAACAATTCTATAATTAATACACCAATTCATACACGATCTGTTCTTTTTCAGTTTCCAAAAACAAAATTGTTGTTACTAAAGATAAATGGTATTACTTGTAAATGTAAGAACATATAAGCTTTTACAATTCAAGAAAACAAAAACCTTCAAAAACCAGAGGCACCTTTTAATCAAAAGTATCAAAACTTTCACTTTCTTGTTCAAAGTTTCAGGGGTTTCAGAGTTTGTCTCCTGTCTCCATCTTCTTCTTGCTCAACCTGAAAGAAATACATATGTAAGAAAATATCGAAATTGCAGACACAGAGTATCTTGCGAGTTATTAAAGCCAAGCTTGTGGAATCTCACCTCGACAACTACTCTTGATTTCTTCTTCGCTTTTCCATTATCACCAGACTTCTTTAAAGCTCTTCCCTTTTTATGAATCACAACTTGCTCCTCAGCATCCTCAGCATCCTCAGCATCCTCATCATCCGAGTCTGTAGAGAGTTCAGTGATTCGAATCATTTGATATGAAGAGATAAAAGCTATATATATAGTAAAAACCTAAAAGTTATCATCAAAAAATCAAATGCAAATGCATCAATTTAATTCTTGAGTTAAGCATGACTTTTACCGTGATCATCACCGTCAAGGTGAGACTCCTTAGTTGGAAAACCATAGAAATCTTCCATATCTTCTTCTTCTTCCTCGTCGAGTTCATCATAGCCTTCAACATATTCAATCACTGGTTCCTGAGATTTATTAGTTTAAGACACCAAGATCAGCAGAACGAAGATGCATCTAGGTTTATTGGACTACGGAATTTACATGCTTATACAAAGAGTACCTCCTCTTCTTCATCAACTTCCTCTTCACCATTCTTTAAAGCATCAAGAGCTTTGTCCCACTCACGCTCTGGGTAAATATTGTATATTTCAGTGCCATCGTTGTCAACGTAAATGCCTTTCTTCAAACGCTCTGTCAACTCGGTTATAATAGCCTGTAAAAAGAAACAGCACTACCATGAGAACCTAAGAGCGCTAAAGTGAGACAAGTAAAATCAAAACCCAAGAGAAAAAAAACTCTGACATTATCCACCGCGGCTGCTTTTTCAGCCTTTTCCTCTCTTCTCGATTCTCTCTTCATTTGCCTCCTAGGCGCAGTCATTATCGTCTCCCTATGATTCAAACACCACAAACTCAATCAGAACAAGTAAAACAAAGCCATCAGTAAATCAAATTCCAAGATAGCCTTTGCTCAACCTTGTTTTGAGAGCAAGTTTTCTCATACGAATACGCATTTGAGTCATTTTAGTCAGTCTTTGTTTAACCTTGTGCTGCAACAACTTGGGCCAATACAACTGCCACGACAAACACACACCAAGTTCTTAATAGCTAAACGAGGAACACGAAAGAAGAGCTCAAATAAATCTTAGCTCACCAAGTGTTTATCAATGAGTTCAAGAGCCTTCTCATAGTTTCTAGGCAACTTAACTCTCTCCCACAAGTTCTTTGGCATGTGTGCTCTCTCTATTGTCTTCATATACAAATAAAACACTCCTGAGTTACAACAACAACAACAACACAAAACATCAATCCAAGATCACAACACTGTATTCAAAAGAAACAATCCCAAATGTTCCAAACACACAGTAATCAAAAGAAACATCTTTTCTACATTTTTGCTTTTACTACATCAATCCCAAGTGTTCCAAACACACAGAGAATCGAAAAATGTACCATCATGGTCTCTGATAGTGGCGTAGCGACTATTGGCAAGAGGACAAGAGCTTCGATTACAAGTACCAGTTACATTATAAGGGTTTCTACAGAAGATTCCAGTTTCGATTCTACAAGTAAAAAAGCAAAAGAATCAACGAGGTTTAGATTTCGAAATCAAGGAGATAAGTGAAGAATCAAAAGAAGAACATACTTGGCCATGTAACTGCAGTGTTTGTGTCTGATGACTTGCCATATAACTTCATCGTGTTGCATCTTTCAAATTTCGGCGATTGAAGTTGAGATTCCGGCGATTGAATTTGTCGTCGGAGATTTTTAGGGTTTATGAGAGGAAGAAGGAGGCGCCTGATAATAAAATGTTATTTGGGCTTTAGTGGTTTTTATCTTATGGGCTTCAAAGTAAAACCCAATCAAGATCATGACTATTCTTAATCAAATTTTATGTGTTATTTGACTTATTTCCGGTTAACTAGATTTTTTTTGACCCACATCAAATGAGAGATTAAAATATTTGATTTTTTTTCCAATATATTTAAGAAATTAGAAATAGTAAATATCAAATATCCATCTTCCATGTAAAAAATTTATCTTATTTTATAAATTTAATTGGGATATATGACTATATAACCAAAAAAATTTAATAATTAAATTACTAACACAAATTACTGTGCTACGAACAGTGTCTGTATATAATATGTATATGGACAATTTTACCCTTACTGCCAGGTTCAACTTTAGGGGGTAGGGTTTGGGTTTGGGGTTTAGGGTTTAGTTTTGAATGTTAAATTTTTGGGTTTGGGTTAACTATTCCAAATTAGGGTATAGTTTTAGGGGGTAGGGTTTGGGTTTGAGGTTTAGGGTTTAGTTTTGAATGTGAAATTTTTGGGTTTGGGTTAACTATTCCAAAATAAAGGTATAGTTTTAGGGGGTAGGGTTTGGGTTTTGGGTTTGGGTTAACTATTCTAAAATTAGAGTATAGTTTTAGGGGGTAGGATTTGGGTTTGGGGTTTAGGGTATAGTTTTAGGGGGCAAGATTTGAGTTTGGGATTTGGGGTTAAAAATGTAAAAACACCACTGCAATTTTTGTCCTATTGCTAGTCTTCTAATTATAATTATTACATAGCTATTACACAAATTAATTTTACTTTTTTTGTTATTTTGCTAAAAGACCCAATTTAATTTACATGACATTTAGTTTTTTTTTTAAGTTTAGATTTATGAATTATTACAAATTATGAGAACAGTTAAACAGACGATTATACAACGGACAATTTTAGCCTTGATATGTAGGATTCATCGGCTTTCCTTGCACCACGCTGGAAATCTCCTGTAAATTATTCTTCCAATAATTTGTATTTTCTGGGATTCGAACTTCATACATATGGTGTAGAAGCTTTAAAGCCCTTAGTCAACCACTGGATCAAGGGAGCTTCCATACATGACATTTAGTTTAGATATAAGTATATTTTTTTTTATGTAAGTAAAATACGTTTGAGATTATGAGTTCTTTGAAATTTATTTGAACTAACCAAAACTGAAAAAATATCGGGTTAGTACTTAGAAATATTTTAAAATAAATATAAAAGAAATAATAAAAAGTTAAGCTGTTAATTTTTCTAAATTCATGCATTGATTTTCTTCTATCAGTTTATTTTGCATGAATTACTTGGATTTCACCAATATCAATAAACTATCGTGTTTTCTGTAAAAATATTTTATTTGTAAAGTTAGAAGTTTATAACTAAAACTCAACTTTAAATAGAGTAACATGTAGATAATTAAGCGATATTAAAGAAAATAATGGTATGATCAATCATATTTTCAAATATAACATTCAAATGGACATTAGTACAATTTTTATAAAGTAATTAATATTGGTAATTGATTCATCGTTAAAACATTATTATGCAAATGGACATTAGTAATTGACATTGATAATTGATTCATCGTTAAAAAATTATTATTCAAATGGACATTGGTATAATTTTTATAAAGTAACTAGGGGCTTCTCCCGCACTACGTGCGGGTTTGTGGTTAATAACTTAATATATCTAAATTTTATGCTTTCAAATTTGAGATTCTTTATGTGATTCTATGTAATATTGCTTATCTTCTTGCTCCTCTTCATCTCCTAACACAGCTATGGCCTCGCTCAAATCCAACACCACCTCTTCTTCTTCAAAGAATTGACTAAAAAATAGTTGTGTTAAAACCATGTTGGATTTAAAGAAGCACATAACTGAAAATAAGATAAAACTAAAATCTATTGATTACATAATTTGTTTTTCTAAAAATCTAATTTTTTCTTGATATTTTATTAGTTCTTGGCTTTAATTTATGTCATAATATTTTGGAAAGGTTGTGGCATCACCCTAATAATTTGTGTCTGATTCTGTTAACATTATTAAGATATTCCTTTGGTTGTTGGTTTTCTCCAAGTTAGCACACAAATTGTATATGGAAAATTTATGCAAATTTTCTATTAAAGAACTTATTTGTGTGTTATGGATCATATATGTATTAATTGTGTTGTGTGTGATTGTAATTGAGAGCTTTTGATTATAAAAATATAGTCTCTTTTTTTCATAAGTATAGTTTTATTGCGTGGTGATTGTAATTAAGAGTTTGTAATTGTAGAAATATATGAATATCATTAGATATTCACTATTAGTTGAACATGCTTTCTTTTAATCAAAAGAAAACTATTTTAATTGGATTCCAACACGTAAAGTAAATTTATTTTGAATGCTAAAACAAAACTATGGAGATTTGTTTTTCATATTTTGACTCTATCAATTCTTTAAAATATATAATCTTATAATACAAAAGGGAAGCATGCATGAATTCTAGAAACATAACTCAAACCGAACTAAAACAACAACGATTTAGATAGTAATAATAATAGAAAAAATTAACACGACTGGATCAAACACGACGAAAGCCCAATATACATATATATTCGAGAACTGAAATTGCGAAGATATGCTTCATCGATCAACTAAACATTACTCACATTGATCACGAGTAATTGGTAATTCTATCCCACCAAAATCCGATAACATCGCGGATCTTGAAATTTTTTTAACCGAGAATGCTACTCCAACGATACCATTTGTAATTTCCATCTTGATATATTTTTCATGGTTAGAGTTTATGTAATTTTAGTTTCAAACTCAAATACATCAACCATTTCTACAAAGTTTGGATGTAACAAGAAAGGATTCCTACCCCACAAAGTAAACAATCGAGTTTCTATCAATTATTTTGGAAACATTTTGTATCAGTAAATGAACCTGCGTCTGATGCTATCAATGTTATTAGCATGTCTGTTTGGTTTAAACGGCAAGTCACCACGTTTTCTCATGAGTTAGCATACAAATTAGTAAATATTTATGTGAGTTTGTAATAAAGAACTTGTTTTGGAGTTATGGATTCTCTACATGTACATTCTTTACTCACTACACTGGCATTACCAACCAAACTAATATGCCCACTTTTCTCTGCCTTAATGGTACGGTATTTGCCACAATTATAACAGTTCTCAGTTAATTCAAGTAGAGCTTTGATCTTCATTTTGTTATCTTTGTTTCTTTATCGTCTTGGTTTTGGTCATACCAAAGAATGGTTAAGGCTAAAACCAAAACAACCCAACATTTTGCTTCAAATGTCATTCGTTCAACGAAACCAAATTGGTCCAGTTTAAACATTTTGAAATCAGGACATGAGAAAAAGATTCTTATTTGTGTTACCAACTCGTCTAAAATCATGATCAGAGAATCATTTCTCCGATAATCATCAATCATAAGGAGCAATTCCATAAGGTTTTCATTTGAATACATTGCATCCCCTTTGCAGCTGAACATAGATCTCAACATAGCAAGATATGTCATGTTATCATGGAAAGAAGCTTAGTTTTCCTAGCATAATCAACCACCAATAGTAATCAAAGGCTTAGCTGATACAATCAAACACACTGAACCACGTGAAACAACATTATGAGTCATACAAAAATCGACTCACACACTTAAGGTGAGCTTTCGTCAAGGGCGCCTTTGCCAATATTTTGAGATGCTATAGAAAGTAGAAACTAAGCAAGTACTACTAAAATCGAGCATACAACCAAAGACCCGGAAAGAAATAGAGAACACAAACCCAATATGTATAAAGTAATTGACCTTTGGATATGGTAAACATGAATAGGTCCATGAATCTATCATCGTCGATATGCAACCTCCGCCAAAGAAGCTTCCTCTTCCGTCTCAAGACCTACTTCCATCCGGATCGCCACGGTTTGTACCACTCCGAAACCACCAGCTTCATCGGCAGCGGTAGAAAATCCGAGAATAAATTTAATTTATCTATCTATATGGACAACAAAATTTGGAGAATCAACTAACTACTCTCCAGAAACAAACATTATATTAGCTTGCGCCCAATGCCTCAGCCTCATTTTAACATGTTGAGGATTATCACCTAATAATTCATACAAAACAACATTAGAAGTTTGAAAACATTAAAAAAAAAACTAAAGAAAATGTGTTTTAGAGAATGTGAAAACATGAAAAAACCGTATATAGTTACCTGGAGACATCAATCTCAAACTATTTGAGTCGCTCATAGGACTACCAAAAGAAGAGGATCGGTCTCCAAGGGAAGTGGATCGGGAAGACGAAGATCCACTGCTTCCTGGAGTAGAAACCGGCGATATCTGACGGTTCACCGCAAAGTAAAGATCCAAAGCAGGCAATGTAGTTGTAAGTTGTTGTCCTTGCTCCTCATTAAAACCGAACCCTAACTCAATAGAACCTTTGAGCTCACTCAAGTCCTCGTCGGTTAAATCATCTCCTCCTTCGTTTATCTGATGGAGCATATGGCAACGCTTACGCTCCCACGCGATGTCTCTTCGTGATTTATAAATGGCGAACGAAAAACAATTGAATTACAAATTAGAACCACAAATTGATCAAAAGTTGAACAATGTGACTAATCTCAGAAACAAACATTAGATGAGTGTTTTATTGAACATGTTGAAGAAGAAGTGGCGATGAACATCGTTGATCTCAGCCATCGCTGACGTGACGTTGAAGAGAAGATGTAGTTTAAGAAGATTTGGGCATTGTGTAGTGAAGGAACGTGGTTGTATATATATATATAAATATTTTAAGGTTCCATTAAGTTAAAGCTTTGACAAGTTGCCATGTGTCACTTTTGGTGTTGACAATTAATGTCCATTTTCATATTTAGAACCTACGTTTTACTTAATTATGAGATTTGCCCTTTTAAAATTTAAAATTTTTGTATTGATTTTTTGAAAGAAAAATGTGATATCAATTTTACTTTAAAGTAAACATTTAATATCATATTATCTTCATAAATTAATTGAAAATATGCAAAGCCATATTCTAATAGATTTTTTGTTTCAATATCTCTTCACAAATAAGTTAAATTTGTCTTATTATTCTATGATAAAAATAATAAAAATTGATAGCATGTTCTAATATGTTTTAATTCACGATATGTGTCATAATATCACTATTTTTTTTTTAATCATGTTTCATACATATCATTTATTTTAATAATATCTTAGATTTTTATATATTTTAAAATAATTCACATAAAATAACTTAACATTATTGTTTAATTTTTAATCTTAACTTCACTAAAGTTATAAATTGAGAGCATAAATCTTAAACATCACTTAATTAGCTATATATATATAGAGAGGAGATACTTTGTCATACTATATATCAACAATGTTCCATCTTAATTTGTTTTCTACAATTAATAGTGTATATATCTAATAAATAATTTACTAAGAATATTTAGTCTCTGAACTTAGATAATTGTTTATTATTAACACCAAATTTTTGTAATATTAAATATAAAAATAGTCAATAAGTTAAAAAATTATTTTATATTATACCATGTTAATTTTTAAATCCACGCAACGCGTGGACATACCCTAGTATATAAGATCAGATGGCCGTGTTGATGGTGGAGCCATAAAGCCGATGGATGATCATGTGGGCTTGATTCAATCAAAATGGGCTTTTAATTAAAAACGGAAGACTTGGGCTTTTAGTTAAAAACGGAATGACTTGGCAGTTTCATTGGCCGAGAAAATTCAGCATTTTGCTGATGTGGAGGGTCTTACAGAGCTCTAATTCTTCCCCTTTTATATAAAGGAGATTGACATTGGTAATTGATTGATCGTTAAAACATTTTAAAATATTATAGTTGGAGTTAAACTTATAACACATGTATTTGTGAGTCCAGGTTAAAAATTAATTAAATTGTGTAAATATTTCCACCATGGCATACAAAACTAATCGAAATGTTTTGATTGGTCAATTTAATTGATGTATCCCTAAAATTCTTCTTTGATTGACACGTAAATTTTTTACACTTAGTGTCTCCTCGAGTACACGAATTTTTAACTATATTTTTAGTTATACAATCATGTATTATAACATACTTTTTTTTTTCAGTTCAAAGAACAATCTTTTGATAAGTCAATCCAAACCATGATCTACCCGATTCATGTTATAACATAACAAGCAAAAAGATTACAAAAAATAAGACATATTCATCCCCACATTACAAACATATACAAAATAACAAAAACCACAACACAAACCACCATGTTCTTCAAACCTCTTAGCTTTATCTTACAATCTTGAATTTCTTTCTCAAAACCTCGTAGCTCCTTCTCAAATCCACATACCACAACTTCAAAAACGTGCAAACCCTTTTTTAAGACCAATGAACCTCTTTCAAGTTCATCAGTTTCATATCCTTGAATTCTTCAACCATTGATTCATCAGTCCATTTACACAAATAGTTACGATTTTTCTACAACCTTAAACAACAATTAACTCATGGCCTTATTTCTAGTATAACTTATTACGAGCCAATTCAATAAAGCACAACAATAATCACCTCATCTCCATATGGACAAGCATAAAATAGCCTCCATGGGTTATTCGTTGTTCGTGATTCGAGCATTCTCACACGTTCCCCACATCTACAATATTTGGAATCCCTCTTGCTTTGTCACCCATGGTTCTCGGTTAAATTCGACCCTTCTATAACTCTCAAATTTAGTTCTGAACTCGATAAGTCTTGATTCCTCTTCATCAATTATAACCCTAATATCAATTTTCCCCAATTAGAACACAAATAAGAGTTGTTTTGTGTAAAGAACATAATTATTTAAAAAAAAAAATAGTAAACAATGTCATTTTCCACTAGTTATCCACGTAAACATCAGTTGATCAATTAATCAATTTGTTTATGATTTAATCAATCCGTTTATAGTTTAATGACGATTTTGTGGCAATTGACCGTATTATGAAGCTTTGTGTAGTAAATTTAAATTATTAGTTAGTTCATGTGAGATTTGGCCGAGCTTAATATGTCATTTATATAAATACATGGAATTTTCAGTGGATGGAAAAATCGGCTGAATTCCCACCAGTTTAGCCAATAAAACTTGACATTTAGGGGTTATATGCAACTATCTTAATTTTCATTAATTTGGATGTATGCTTAGTAGCGAGTATATTTGTTGGTTAATTTTATTTGTTAACTTTAGTTTTTTATTTTTATTTTTTTATTATATCTCTATTTTTTTAACCAAAGACCATGATTTGTTTCGAAATGACCCTGTCCATTTATAGTAACTTATAACAATAGGCACACCAACTTCACTTACACAATATAATAACCACATATCAGTTGTGTAACTTCCACTGGTTATGACTAAGTTTATCACCAATTCTTGTGGTTTCAAAATCTAATTATCATTTTCTTCTAAACTATTTTTTTCATATTTGATTTAAAAAAATACTTGTTAGAGAATAGGAGGTAAACATTTAGATGAAAAATAAATCAATTTTGGAAGTAGAGAAGTTTATTTTATATATATATATATATATATTTATTTATCTGGATACTAGTTAAGAGAAATTCGAAAAATATGTTTACTAAATTTTTAAACTTAATTAACTAAATTAGTTTTGTTGACCAATAAATTATTATTTTTTTACTTTTTTTATTTGGAAAAATTCAATCGTTGCTAAAACAAGTTTCATAAAGAAATTTTTGGCAATATATTATTTGTAACGTATTCAACGATGTCTGTAACGTATACATAACTAGTTTAGGATCCGCATAATATGCGGGTATTAGATATTAAAATTGATTATTTATATAGTTATGATTCTTATAATTATATTCTACATTAAAACACATATAAGTATATTCTATATTGAACCCCATATAATCGTATTTTAAGTTGAAACCCGTATAATTATCAATTTATTTATCATAAATTGTATTTTGTTAACCGCAAGATAGAAAATATAAATTAGTTCAAATCACCTCTCCTTTATATAATAAGATTCTTTTATTTTTTCTATAATTTTTGTTTATTTATTTTTTATAATCTCTTTAGGTTAATGTTTTTACTAACTATTCGTTCTATACTTTCAGTTTTTTTTGCCACTTATATATCTTCTCGATTTCTTTCTTAAAATTTTATATATGTAGTTTGGATTATAAATTTTATTTTATTTCCTAATTATTTTAGACTATTATAAAAAAAAATCTAATTAGTTTGAACTATTAGAATTTTTCTTTTCACTATTTAGTTAGTCACTTAACAATTAGTTTTGTTAGTTTTTTATTTATTTTTCTAATTAAGTTAAACTGTTACAATTTTTTCTTTTCACTATTTACTTAATTATTTAACAGTTTTTTTTGTTAGTTTTCCATTTTTATTCTTTTTACACATGTCATCATCTCGATCGATATTAGACACGTGGCAAGATCTCGTGAGTTACAATTTTGACAAACTCTACTTTATATTATAAGATTATTTATCTTGTGGGCTTCAAAGTAAAACCCAATCAAGATCATGACTATTCTTAATCAAAATTTATGTGTTATTTGACTTAATTCCAGTTAACTAGATATTTTTTGACCCACATCAAATGGGAGATTAAAATATTGGGAAAATTGCTGAAAAATACCCAAACTTAATTTTATTTGCTTAAAAAATACCCAAACTTTTTTGGCTATCCGTTAAATACACAAACTATTTAACATTGTTTCTTTAATACACGAACTTTCAAAATTCGTTGGTTTTAGTACATCAACATTAACGACGTTAATTCGACTAACATAAGTTATGAAACGCTGTTAAGTGTTAATGAACACGTGCTCAAAGGTAATAAAAAAATCTCTTTTGCCATTATCTTGTTTTCCCCCAAATCGATTTGGGATTCAAAGGGAAGAACCCTAGATTCTGATTTTTACTGATTTCTTCCTTCTCTAAACAAATTTGAGAGACAAAATCGAGAGACGGAGCAGAGTCAATGTGTATAGCCTAATCGGTGATGACTTGTGAGGAAAATTGGAGAAGATGAGGTACGTTTTGTTCAATTCGAAATCCCTAATTGTTTTGGTCTTTTCTGATTTTGGTGCGATTTGATGTCGTGTTTATGAGAAATCTTGTATGGGTCAAGTTCGTGTATGATATTGTGTGGATTCTCGATATTGAGTTTGTTATTTTGACAAGAAAAAAATCTAAAATTGGCAAATGGTATATCCTTATGCGCAGTGACGAGACATTGAAAATCAATGTGCATTTTGGTGGAAAAATGTATCACAAGGATAATATGTTTAGCTACGAAGGAGGGTGTGTGAAGAAGAACATTATGATGGACTCGGATTACCTTACATGGTCTATGTTTGATACATTTTGTGAGGACAACGGATCGAAGGGGTTGGTGGAACATGTTTGGTACAAGCTTCCACATGAGAAGATGGATACAGCGAGGCCAATTTTTGAGGAAAATTCTGATACTGATCTTATGAGAATGTGTAGTGAAGCAATGAGCAATTCTTGTGAAGTTGATTTTTATATTGAACAAGGTGTGTTACACATTTCTTCCTTCTTAGCTTCACAAATATTTCTTCTTTGTTGTTATATTAATTAAGTTGTTCATAATGAAGGTGTTTGTGAAGGTGATGATGATAAAGCTGCTGAAGAAGAACTAGCGGGGTCAACAGATGATGATGATGAAGGGGATCAAAATGCAGGTGATCAAAATGCAATTGATGATCATGAAGAGGAAATAATAATTGAAGAAGAAGGAACTGATCCACGATTTCAAAGATTTTACGAAGAAATCCATAATGAAGAAGGTGTTGGTCATAGTAAGGCAGTGTGTGAGCATGAAGATGGTGAAAGAATTGGTGTGGCTCAACCCAATGATGCTGATTCTGATGATGATGAGTTTGAGAGACAGTGTAGGGATGCAGCCCATCCCACGCCTGTTGTTGACACGGATGATGAATGGGATGATTTTCATCGAAAAGAGAAAGAGATTTCTAGGAAAACCTGCGAGAAAGAGAATGATGGAGGATACCTGAGGTTACTGCAGGTTTTTAATAGTGGAGAAGAGTTTAAGGACCAGCTTTTGCGCTATGTATTGAAGACCAACTTTGATGTGAAGTTGTGTAGGTGGGAGAAGACTAAATTGGCAGCAATCTGCACAAAAGAGACTTGTAAGTGGAGGATATACTGCTCAATTGAGAGGCCGAAAGGGAAATGGATGGTGAAAAGTTATGTCAGTGGACATAACCATCTAAAGAGTGGGAAAGCTAAAATGTTGAAACAAGGAGTTGTGGCAAGGTTATTTAGAGATGAAGCAAGAAGAAGGCCTGAAATAAAGTGGACTGACATCAAAGATGAGATAATGATGAGATACGATTTATCAGTTTCTAAGTGGATATGCACTAAAGCAAGGAGGATAGCTTTGGACTTGGTGATACAAACTCAGCAGGAGCAGTTTAATAAGCTATATGATTATGAAGCTGAGATTTTGAAGAAGAATCCTATAACAACCACAGAGATTGTTACTATCTCTCAAGATGATGGTACACAAGTCTTTGATAATTTTTATGTTTGCTTTGAAGTGCTACGAAGGTCATGGAAAGCATGTTGTAGGCATATTATAGGACTTGATGGTGCATTTTTGAAATGGGAATTGAAAGGTGAGGTCTTAGCAGCGGTTGGTAGAGATGCAGATAATAGAATCTATCCTATTGCATGGGCTGTAGTTAGGGTGGAGGATAATGATTCATGGGCTTGGTTTGTCGATAAGCTGAAGAATGATTTGGAGTTGGGTTTAGGGAATGGTTTCACTATCATGTCTGACAAACAAAAAGGGTTGATAAATGCGGTGGCAGATCTCCTTCCAAATGCAGAACATAGACATTGTGCTAGACACATTTTTGCTAATTGGAAGAAGGTTTATGGGCAAAAAGAGTATGAAGACTACTTTTGGTCAGTTGCATATAGCTCTTGTGAAGGTGATTATGACTTCAACATGGAAGCCTTGGAAAAATTTGATCCACTTGCTCACGAAGACTTGCTGAAAACACAACCAAAGAGTTGGTGTAGAGCTTATTTAGGACATGATGCAAGATGTGAGGATGTTACCAACAATTTCTCGGAGAGTTTCAATAGAACAATCAAAGATGCCCGTAAGTTACCAATGATAAGCATGCTACAAGAGATAAGAAGGTTAGCAATGAGGCGTATAACTCGGAGGCATGACAAGACAAGGAAGTGTGACACTCCGTTTCCACCAAACATCATGGAGATATTTGAGCAAAATCGAACCGATAGCAAGTATTGCTCAGTCTTAAAAAGCAGTGAAAGGTTATATGAAGTTCTTGATCAGGATAATTGTTTTGAGGTGTGCCTTCCGTATAAGCATTGTGGTTGTAACCAGTGGGATATCACAGGAATTCCATGTCCCCATGCCATTCATGTCATCACTGAGTATTATCGTGATCCAGAAGAGTAAGTCAAATGATGCAGCCATTTTAATGTTATCATTTGTTTAGTTGGACTTCTCTAATGTTTATCTTCATATTTCAGCTATGTTGATCCTTATTATCTGACAACAAAGTGGCAAGCTACTTATGAAGACAACATCATACCTATGAATGGGGACAGAGGTTGGCCAAAGACAGGAAAGGGTCCTATTCGAGTGCCTGAAAAAAGAAAAAGGAGAGGACGTCCCAAAAAACATGATAGGATTAAGGAACCACATGAGTTTTCTTCAAATCCTACAAAAGCGACTAGAGAAGGAAGGACCATGACTTGTAGAAACTGTAAGCAAACTGGCCATAACATAGTTACTTGTAAAAATGCACTTGCGTTTGAAACAGGTCCTAAGAAGAAGAGGGGAAGGCCACGAAAGACACATGTGAGTAATGAGTTTACAATGCAATATACTTTTTTGATTTCTATTGTGTACTCCATTGATTACTAATGTACTATATTGCTTTCTAATGTACTAATTCATAGGAGAATGATCCATGGAACATTCAAAATGCACCTAAAAGGAAGAAAGCAAAAAGTCAATCTACACCAACTGCGGAAACAAATGCTACACCAGAGGCAGTGCATCCTTCTACTGCTCCACCTGCATCAGACTTAGTATCTAGGGGAAGAGGCCGCGGTCGTCCTCGTGGTCGTGGTCGTGGCCGTGACACAGCTCCAACTCCTAGATCATATGGCTGTTTTATTGCACCTTGGAGTGGTCAAGTTTTTGAGCAATGGGGATCTCCAGAAGCAACCACCTCACAAGCAAATCCATCACGAATACCACAACAACAAGCACCTAATCCACGTGCATCTTAAAACTACTTTGTTTAGTTTGCTGTTTTAGTTGTATTTTGGTATCGTAACTTCCCGGTTGAAGTAACTTAGTAGTTCGATTTCAGAACCAATGTACAATCTTATGAATTTATGCTATTTTGGATATCTTCTTTCATGATCATTCAACACAAACTTCTCATTAAACAAAGACAATCAGACATAACAATGAAACCTACTAGTTCATGAAACTTAAACACAAGCGTAAAACAAACAAAAGTACATCATAAACTACTACTTCCTGCAACATAACTAACTAGTACTTGCCCATTGTCAGAATCATGGCTGTCACAACAATGAAACCTCCCCATGATATCACGATGAACTGCCTCAACAATTTCTCCCTCTCCTTCGATGCCATTACTTCGTTTTCAACAATCATTTTCTCTTCAGTCCAATTCTTCACCAATTCCGAGTTCGCCATGTTTGTCTCAACTATTGTTCGACCATTGTTTAGCCTCAATTCTCTAATAGAGTCATTAAGTACCTTAATTGCTTCTTTTTGTTGACGAATTTGATCTCTCGCCTCTAGTAAGCTCACTTTCTGCCACCCATATGGTTTTTCCTGATCAAACCATGTGAAGAAACCGTGTAAATCACATTTGTAAAATTTTCTTCCTGGATTTTCGTTTGACCATGACTTCGAGATAGTTGTCGGTTGATTGCAGTGACAAAGAGGACCCTTACTTGTTTGTCCGAAGCTACGAAAGCTTGAATTCCCATCTGAGGCTGAGCTTTGACTCGGTTCCATGTTGACAGCTCGAGAAGGAGAGGATCGCGATCTTAGGTTCAATCGCGAACTTTGACTTTGCTCCGTCTCTCGATTTTGTCTCTCAAATTTGTTTAGAGAAGGAAGAAATCAGTAAAAATCAGAATTTAGGGTTCTTCCCTTTGAATCCCAAATCGATTTGGGGGAAAACAAGATAAGGGAAAAAGAGATTTTTTAATTACTTTTGAGCACGTGTTCATTAACACTTAACAGCGTTTCATAACTTCTGTTAGTCGAATTAACGTCGTTAATGTTGATGTACTAAAACCAACGAATTTTGAAAGTTCGTGTATTAAAGAAACAATGTTAAATAGTTTGTGTATTTAACGGGTAGCCAAAAACGTTTGAGTATTTTTTAAGCAAATAAAATTAAGTTTGGGTATTTTTCAGCAATTTTCCCTTAAAATATTTGATTTTTTTTCCCAATATATTTAAGAAATTAGAAATAGTAAATATCAAGTATCCATCTTCCATGTAAAAAATTTATCTTATTTTATAAATTTAATTTACATGACATTTAGTTTTTTTTAAATCGTCTAGATTTATGAATTATTACAAATTATGAGAACAGTTACACGGACGATTATACAACGGATAATTTTAGTCTTGATATGTGGGATTCATCGGCTCTCCTTGCACCACGTTGGAAATCTCATGTAAATTATTCCTCCAATAATTTGTATTTTCTGGGACTCGAATTTCATATCTATGGTGTAGAAACTTTAAAGCCCTTAGTCAACCACTGGACCAAGAAAACTTCCATACATGACATTTAGTTTAGATATAAGTATTTTTTTGTGTAAGTAAAATACGTTTGAGATTATGAGTTCTTTGAAATTTATTTGAACTAACCAAAACTGAAAAAATATCGGGTTAGTACTTAGAAATATTTTAAAATAAATATAAAAGAAATAATAAAAAGTTAAACTGTTAATTTTTCTAATTTCATGCATTGATTTTCTTCTATCAGTTTATTTTTCATGAATTATTTGGATTTCACCAATATCAATAAACTATCGTGTTTTCTGTAAAAATATTTTATTTGTAAAGTTAGAAGTTTATAAGTAAAACTCAACTTTAAATAGAGTAACATGTAGATAATTAAGCGATATTAAAGAAAATAATGGTATGATCAATCATATTTTCAAATATAACATTCAAATGGACATTAGTACAATTTTTATAAAGTAATTAACATTGGTAATTGAATCATCGTTAAAACATTAATATGCAAATGGACATTAGCAGTGTTCTAAAACGCGCTAGGCGCTTACTAGGCGGCGAATGAGGGCCTAGCGTCTAACTGTATACGCGGAAGTATAGGCGGGCCTAGACGGATAGTTATATATTAAGTATATATATCTATAAACATGAATAAATCTTATATTTAGAAATGAAAGAGTTAAATATAATCTCAAATAAAAATTTAAATGAAAAACGTATAATTTTTAATATACATATAATCTCAAAATATAATTTCAAAAACCATAAAATATATATATTGATAAATATATAATTTCTAAACTTATGTTTTAAATGAATTTAACTAATAAGTAATAAGTTTAATATTGCTTATAAATTTTTTTAGTATACAATATGATAGAAAAAAATCTTATTTTTTATTTTTCTATATGGCCGCCTAGGCATCCGCGTAGGCCGCATAAACGTCCGCCTACACTGCGTAAACGTCCGCCTAAACCGCATAAGCATCCATATTTTTAAGAAATGCATAAATGACCGTATAATATAAAATCGTGGAGCCCGACATCCGCATAGCGTCCAGGCGCCGCCTAGGCATTCGCCTAGGCCGTGTTTTACAACACTGGACATTAGTAATTGACATTGATAATTGATTCATCGTTAAAAAATATTATTCAAATGGACATTAGTATAATTTTTATAAAGTAATTGACATTGGTAATTGATTGATCGTTAAAACATTTTAAAATATTATAGTTGGATTTAAACTTATAACACATGTATTTGTGAGTCCATGTTAAAAATTAATTAAATTGTGTAGATATTTCCACCATGGCATACAAAACTAATCGAAATGTTTTGATTGGTCAATTTAATTGATGTGTCCTTTAAATTCTTCTTTGATTGACACGTAAATTTTTTACACTTAGTGTCTCCTCGAGTACACGAATTTTTAACTATATTTTTAGTTATACAATCATGTATTATAACATACTTTTTTTTTCAGTTCAAAGAACAATCTTTTGATAAGTCAATCCAAACCATGATCTACCTGATTCATGTTATAACATAACAAGCAAAAAATTACAAAAAATAAGATATATTCATCCCCACATTACAAACATATACAAAATAACAAAAATCACAACACAAACCACCATGTTCTTCAAACCTCTTAACTTTATCTTGCAATCTTGAACTTCTTTCTCAAAACCTAGTAGCTTCTTCTCAAATCCACATACCACAACTTCAAAAACGTGCAAATCCTTTTTTAAGGCCAATGAACCTCTTTCAAGTTCATCAGTTTCATATCCTTGAATTCTTCAACCATTTATTCATCAGTCCATTTACACAAATAGTTACGATTTTTCTACAACCTTTAAACAACAATTAACTCATGGCCTTATTTCTAGTATAACTTATTACGAGCCAATTCAATAAAGCACAACAATAATCATCTCATCTCCATATGGACAAGCATGGAATAGCCCCCTGGATTATTCGTTGTTCGTGATTCGAGCATTCTCACACGTTCCCCACATCTACAATAGTTGGAATCCCTCTTGCTTTGTCACTCATGGTTCTCGGTTAAATTCGACCCTCGATAACTCTCAAATCTAGTTCTGAACTCGATAAGTCTTGGTTCCTCTTCATCAATTAAATTCTAATATCAATTTGCCCCAATTACACACACAAATACGAGTTGGTTTGTGTAAAGAACATATAATTAAAATCTTTTAAAAAATAGTAAACAATGTCATTTTCCACTAGTTATCCACGTAAACATCAGTTGATCAATTAATCAATTTGTTTACGATTTAATCAATCCGTTTATAGTTTAATGATGATTTTGTGGCAATTTACCGTATTATGAAGCTTTGTGTAGTAAATTTAAATTATTAGTTAGTTCATGTGAGATTTGGCCGAGCTTAATAGGTCATTTATATAAATACATGGGATTTTCAGTTGATGGAAAAATCAACTGAATTCCCACCAGTTTAGCCAAAAAAAACTTGACATTTAGGGGTTATATGCAACTATCTTAATTTTCATTAATTTGGATGTATGCTTAGTAGCGAGTATATTTGTTGGTTAATTTTATTTGTTAACTTTAGATTTTTATCTTTATATTATATCTCTATTTTAAACCAAAGACATTGATTTGTTTCGAAATGACCCTGTCCATATATAGTAAGTTATAACAATAGGTACACCAACTTCACTTACACAATATAATAACCATATATCAGTTGTGTTACTTCCACTGGTTATGACTAAGTTTATCACCAATTCTTGTGGTTCCGAAATCTAATTATCATTTTCTTCTAAACTATTTTTTTTTCATATTTGATTATAAAAAACACTTGTTAGAGAATAGGAGGTAAACATTTAGATGAAAAATAAATCAATTTGGAAGTAGAGAAGTTTATTATATATATATGAGAAACTCGAAAAAAATATGTTTACTAAATTTCTAAACCAAATTAACTAAATTAGTTTTGTTGACCAAAAAATTAAATTTTTTTACTTTTTTTATTTGGAAAAATTCAATCGTTGCTAAAACAAATTTGATAAAGAAATTTTTGGCAATATATTATTTGTAACGTATTCAACGATGTCTGTAACGTATACATAATTATTTATTTTTAGTCAAAAAAACCCAAAATCTATTGTATTTCCATTTGAAGTTTGATTTTTTTTTTTCTATATATAATTGTCTTCAGATTCTCTCTAAATCTTCATCTATTTCTGGAACAACTTTAGTAAAATAAAAGCTTTAAAATAAACAAAGTTGGTGGAAAGAAAGAACATAACAAGAAAAAAGTAAGCAGTTATTTGTTTAATGACTTTGTTATATGAGCTTAAAATATTCCTAACTTTTTTGAATTATGTAATTGTATTTTTCTTGTTTGGTGAGAAGAATGAAGAACTACACAACTTTTTTTGTATATTTTAGTAGATCAATAAAACTACTATGTGGTGATAGGTTTTAGATGGTTTAGAAAACTCATTTGTTAGTGTCTGTCAAACAATTGATTTTCTGTTTTTTAATTGTTTCATCTAAACTCATTAACATATATACATATGTAATCATTAACATGATTATACCTCGAATTACAAAAGGCTCAATAATGTTTTGTTTCCGTATAGTTATTAATAGTTATTTTCCGCAAAAAAGAGAAAATGAGACAACCATAGCCAAAAGATTTTGGTTTTTTGTCAGGTTTAACCAAACACTGATGGTGTATATATATATATATATATATCTTAACATATATACCATCATGTCTACTTAACTATCTACAAATTCTAACCATTTGTTGTCTTGTTGATGTTGTTTTAACAAGTAGAGTAGCAAATGTTTCATGTCCTCCAAGACATCTATTTGAATTTATTTACAAACCTAAGCAGGATTAGTGCACCATGTTTACTGTAACTCTATCTTTTTCTTTCTCCAGGTGAGCGTGATGGCGTTGCCAGCTAATGTTCAATATGCTGGTGAGTTAGGAGGTTTATTTCTGATAGATATTCATTTTTTTTGTTATGTTTTCGTTTTCATCTCTAACTTGTTTCTTTGTGTTCTCTATTTGCTTACAGAGACTATGAATGATGCTTTATATACTGAGCTATGGAATGCATGTGCTGGACCTCTTGTTACTCTACCCCGCAAAGGGGAGCGAGTTTATTACTTTCCTGAAGGTCACATGGAGCTGGTACGGTAGTTTTACTTTGAATTTCATGATGTTTGTGATGTATTGTGTCTTGCTTATGTTTCATCTGTCATCATAGAGGAATTGTACTTCTTGTGATATACATGATCAATTGTCATACTACTTTACATTATATGTTGTTTATCAATTCTTTTATTATGGATATGATAATGCAGCTCGAGGCATCAATAAATCGGCCCTTGGAGCAGCAAATTCCTTCTTTCAACCTTCCATCTAAGATTCTTTGTGAAGTGATTGATGTTGAGCGCAAGGTGGGTTAATTTCTATGATATATGATAAGATTTGTTTTTACCATATGGAATTTGCGGTGTGACACATTGTGCTCCCTTTTCTATTCTCAGGTAGAAACTGAAACTGATGAAGTGTTTGCGCAAATTAGTTTGTTACCACTAGTGGGCGTAAGTTATTATTAACTTTTTTTTTCATCGCTAGGTGCATTTTTTTTTTCATAGCTAGGTGCATCAAGAATGAGTGTAATGAGAATCGTTTGACTAATTATGGCTCAATTATTTTGATTTTCGGTCATTAGCCAATTCAAGTCATCGTCCCAAACGTCCCTGTCTCAGAGCCAGAAAAGTGCAACATACAATCTTTTTGCAAGATGTTGACTCCTTCTGACACTAGTACACATGGGAGTTTCACCGTGCCGCAGAGGCATGCAGAAAAATACCTTCCACCTTTGGTCTGAATTGATTATGCATTTGAATCTATTTAGAAAACCATTTCAGTGCTTGTTTGTGTAATACTTTAACTTCTTTTTCCAGAAAATATCGAAGGAATCAGAATCACCAAGCCAGAAATTGATTGCTACTGATTTGCATAAAAATGAATGGCATTTCAAGCACATATATAGAGGTTAGAACAAATGCTATTTATAAGACACAAAGTTTGTTTCTAATCATTTAGTTTTGGTTCGACTGCCCCTAAAGCTAGTGAATCTTTATAGTATTATGTCTTACTTTTGTTATTATTTAATGTTGATGTAACATCAATGATGGTGATGTGTAGGGGAACCAAAGCGTCATTTGCTGACTTCTGGCTGGAGTGCATTTGTTAGCTCGAAAAAATTGGTTCCTAACGATGTTTTGATATTCGTTAGGCAAGTTCTTTAACATTTTTGGATTTTTGTTTTATAGTAAATGTCTGAACAATTAATATAATTTAATTTCTCAGGGGTGCGAATGGAAAGCTCCTAATTGGTGTCAAGAGGGCCATGAGACAAAATGCCTATATGCCATCCTCTGTGATTTCAATTGAAAGCATGCATATTGGGGTCCTTTCTAATATTGCTCACTCAATTATGACAGGATCCAAGTTCACGGTCTTTCTTAGGCCAAGGTTGATCTCACACTTGTCATCCTAATATGAAGCAATTACATTTACACACATGAGCCATAATTTCTAAATTAATATCTTGTGCTTTTAATAAACATTGTTGGATGCATATGCTTTGCTCGATAATCATTTGGTTGCCTTTCTATGACAGGACAAGTATGTCAAATTATGTCGTGGGCGTCAATAGGTATCTTGATTCTAAGAACCAGAATTTCTCTGTAGGCATGCACTTCAAGATGAGATTTGAGGGCAAGGATGCTCATGAGAAAATGTATTATTTCCCTAACCAAATTTGTTTTTAAGTTTTTTTCTTTCACCAAGTTAGATGTTAGTTTTAAATTCTTGAATTCTATGCTCTAACATCACAGGTTTGGTGGTACAATAGTTGGTGTCGAGGAAAATACATCTGATAATTGGCTCGATTCAGAATGGAAAGCACTAAAGGTTAGTGTATATTAACTGTAATATTTTGTATTAGAAAAAATTGTGGAGTTGAGTTCTATTGATCTAATTGTCCAAAATTAATATTTATAAATGCTTCAGGTTCAATGGGATGAGCCTTCTTCTATCCTTAGGCCGGAAAGAGTTTCACACTGGGAATTGGAGGTCCTAGCTGGAAATAATAATACCTATTCCTCACTATCCCAACCTCCACAAAGCAACAAAAGATCAAGACCTCCTGGTTTGCCATCTCTAACCACTAATTCATATACTTTATAGTTTTTCAAACTATTTTTTGTTTAGAGATATCCTTCATGCGTGGAAATCTTAATTAATGACTTCTTTATTGACTTCAGGCGTGAGAAAACCCCTTGCACGAAAGCCATATGATGTGGCATTGTTCCCTCCTCCTGCACTAACTGCAACTTTTGGTTCTGGTGGCTACAATTCATTTATTGGAGTATCAAGTAGCTCAACTCTTTGGTCAAACCGTGTGGATAGTGGAGTTGAACCCTTTCGTTCCGCATTTGTGAAATACTCAGCTGGAAAGCAGCAAACTCATGGAAATGGGATTGAGCAACTTGAAACTAATAACACCCCAGAGTCTTTTTCTCTAGGCACTGTGGCCGGAGGTGCTGGAGTAGGTCAACTTGCGAACGAGATCGACATTAATCACCAAATTGAGCCTATGGTCAACCAATCCGATATTCCTTTAGGTATTGTTGTTCCAGAGAAGTCCTCTCAAAAGATTCCTCAGGAGTCACTGAGTAGACAAATTCGAAGTTGCACAAAGGTGAATGTTATCTCTTAAGATTTAAACATTTTTCTCCGTTTCAGTTGTGCTTGTTAGTCGTTTTTGATCGAACGTGATTCACAACATTCATATATCTCAAATTTTGAATCTCGATGTGTGTATTGTTGATTAGGTGCACATGCAAGGCAAAACCATCGGGAGAGCCATTGATTTGGCAAGATTAACGTGTTACATCACTTTGTTCGAGAAGTTGGAAGTGATGTTTGGCATCAAGGGTGAACTCTTACAATATGACAGCAAATGGCAAGTTGTTTACACAGATGATGAGGGTGACAAGATGATGGTGGGTGATGATCCATGGCAGTAAGTAACTTCTTTAGTTCTAAGTTTTTCAACTTTTTTGTCCTCTTGTGTTGTTTTTTAAACATTTTGGTGTTATATTTGTCATGTAGTGAATTTTGTGCAATGGCGAGGAAGATATTCATCTACACATCTTAGGAAGTGAAGAAATTATCTTCTGGGATCAAGGTTCCCGTTAGTGAAGTGACTCCTTCGAAAATTGATGCAAATAAGATGTGAATACAAAGGAGAAGTCATTGTCTATAGCTGGATAAGATGCAGATGGAGAAGGAGGAATAACAACTGAAGAAAGATTGAAGAAATAACAATAATAATAACAATAATAATAATAATTGTAATGTTTAAACTCTAAAGTATGTGTTTAATAATTTAAGTATGTATTGGGTTTAATTGTTTTTAGTTTTTGCTTTGTCTTGTTAAGAATGACTTTGAAATTCATGTTTTGTTTTTAAATCATTGAAGAAAATGTCTTGTTTGCTTCCTAAAGTTCAGCTCATGAGTATTAAGCAAATTCCCAACCATGAACTTACTTACATATGTAAAAGATTCACAAAAGTAAATAAGATCAATACAAAAAAAACATAGATTTATCACAGTAACGCTTATCTGAAACAATCTATTCTTACCCTTCAGTCCTTAAGACAACACACTATAAGCAGAGATTTTTCTAATTCCCGCTTGTATCATGACTTTCCTCATCTATGAAGTTTATGCCCAATTGCTTTCCAAAGCATTTAATGTTTACAATGCCACATAGTGGATATACTATTGCGGTCACAGTTCAATAAGCCATCTACCTACTTTATGTTCTAGCTACTTTAGTCTGGTTTGGGAAGTTGAAGAACGTTAGAAAAGATTAAGTGCGTCTTCAAGAGACAAACTGAAACCCAAGAAATGTGTACAAAGCATGAAAATTTACAAAGATAAAACAATCAACAAATAATTTTTACAGATTAAAAGTGTGAAATTGGAAAAAAAATTGTCAATCGGATTGAGGCAAAAATAAAATAAAATTATAGTATAATATTTTTGAGAAAATAGACTTTCTACATAGTTAGATATATTTATATATATATATTTATATATGTATATTTACAACAAATATTTTTCTAAATTTTGAAAAAATGATTAAAAAAGTGTACTCCAAATTTTAAATTTCATATTGCTAACAATAAAATAACAAACTATTTTTCAGTAATAATATACATAATATTTTGCTAACTTTTAGATTTTATTTATTAATAAAATATTATAAATAAAAGTGTTTTTTTAGTGTTTTTCGTTGGTTTTAACTATTATTAGGAAATTAGAGCATTTTGGGTCTTAATAGAGCAATTCAAGCATTTTCCAAAAAGTCAGATTCCTTCCACCAAATGTTGCTTCCCAGATGGTGATGATCCCAATAATGGTCTGGGCCCAAATTATGATACACGATAGAGGAGGATCTCAACTTCACAATGAATATTTATTCGCCCAAATCCAATGGTTAGGTCTTGAGATAATCACAAAATACTGAAACTATTCGAGCATATTCTAAGACGAAGTCAGTTCCGCGATATTCACCGGTGACCGATCGATCACCAACTCTCTGGAAATGGAGAACTCGCGCAAATACACAGTGATCGATCCATCACCGATTCGAGAAAAAAATGAAATATTATGTTTTCTTCGTATATTCTCCAAATTTTTAAAGGATTTATCCTAGTCGGCCTCACCACTATAAAAACGAGAAGATTATAGCAGAGGAGAAGACACCATCTAGTTAAGAAGCGAGTTACGGAATTATACAAAAAATCTCAAAGGCAAAACACTTGTTCTTTCAATTCTAAGTTGTGTGTGTTCAAATTCGTAGCTATTTAACTTTTATAAATATTGAAGTCGAATTCAATTTCCCAAAATTCGTGTAAATATTAAATTAGACCTAAACTACAAAGTTCTTAGATATTCTTGGATCAATTGCATCGGAAGGATAAATCGAATTGGATCAAGGTTATGTAGCACTCTAAACATTGTGCTTCTATCTGTATCGTAGAAATCTAATCTCAATTATCAAAAGAAACTGTTTTCTTTTCTCTTAAGGTTTTAGTCGACAACTTTTTGTTAATCAAATTAGCATAATCTCACCTTAATATATATTGCACATGATTAAATGGGCTAAGCCCAATCGTGTAACCATTACCTGAGGAAGAATAGGTAATCATAATTACTCTTTTCTTTGTCTTCACGTGCACTCATATATATATTTACCATATATGTATATGGATTGATTACACATATACACACTTTTTAGAAAGTAATAACTTTTATACACACTTTTTGAGATTGGAGCACTTTTTTATATTTTACTCCAAGTTTATGACCAAACTATCCTTCTTTTTTGTTCCACATGGTTTGGGGACCACATGTGATGGATGTTTTTCTCTTTAAAAATTTATTTTTTCTTCTCTCTCATCTCCTTTTATTTTTTGTCAAAACATCAAATATGAGAAAAACATAATTCAACATTTACTCTTTTTTTTCTTCTTGCTTTTTTGATTTTCTCTTCTTAATTTTTATTTGTTTTCTTATCAAATAATAATTTTAATGTTGAATTGAAAGAAAAACAAATTTTCTTACTAGATCATGCATTTTTTATATACTATTATGAATGATTCAATTTGTATTAACTAATTTGGACAACGAAATCGAAACAAAATTGTTTGATTAATGGACTAACGAACTCAATGAAACGATTTGTAACCATGAAACTATGACCATGTATATCGTCCATATGGATGACATACCTTCTGAATCTAGCAACATGATTTTTATGTCCACGAACTCCAAACGTTGACTTATAATGCGTTTACAAAGCAAAACAAAGTTTGATAAATAAGGTACAAAGTATCATCAATAGAGTTGCAAGATAAGAGAACTACCCATAAAACACTAACCATGAATTACTCATTACATTAACCATAAAACTTTAACCATAAATCATTAACCACAAAACTGTAACCATAAAGTCACTTCTTGTCAATATCACCTTTGTACCTTGATGACCACTATTAATGGTCAAGGGTTCTTAATATACTAAATTTACTCATAAAGTAAATGGAATGTCCCGAATTTGCTACTATTATTAGATGACCACTATTAATTGTTAAAATCATATCATTTTTTTTGTTAACATGCAAAGTTACATTAATCAAAATTAGAAGAAAGATAAAAGAGATAAGTTAAAAAGTTAAAAATGAGAAAAGAGGGAAAAAAATCAAAAAAATAAAGGAGAAAAGTGACAAAAATGAGAAGAGAAGAAGAGAGTGGGACATGAATTTAATAAAAAGATTATAAAAAAGGGTATACATGTCTTTCTCTCCCATGAAAGTGCCTTGATAGTGGAAAGTGCCTCTTTTGACAATTACTTTCATATAAAGTGTGTCTAATAGTAATAATCTCTATGTATATCTCATATAACATATATATATCTCAAGTGCATTAATGCAAATACATATACACATATATCATATATATATATATATTATTAATGTTAAAACCCAATTTATTAGTGATCAGTTTGTTTAGGTGTGTAATCCAATAGGATCATATAATTTTAGTAATAAGCTTTCAAGCCCATAAATCATAAGTGGTATCTAGCCAAACATTATAACCATATAATATTTATACTATTGTCAAACTTTCACATAATAGCTTTCTAGAGTAAAACACAAATGATTCGGGACATTCCCAACATTAAGGGAGAAGAAGATCTCATCTCTTTGTACCATCTATTGAAAAGTTTTTTAAACCCTAATCTTGCTGTTTTTACAAGAATGATTTGTTTCATCTTTATTATGTTTGAGTAGTTTCATTGTTGGGTTGTAAGGGATTCAATTCAAAGGGTTTTATTGGTTTGATAGATATGATTGCATTCCATGGTGATTTTTTGACCAACTATTGGAATTCTTTCGCTTAGATCCATACTTACTGCATGTTTTAGGATTGATTACCTTGAAACTGATCTAGGATATCCTCAATTGTGCTAGCCGTTCTGTTGAGTTATCACCCTTGCACAAATATCATTATTCGAACCAACTGGAACCACAACATGAACCTCATCATTATCATCAAAGAAAGATTTATTCTTTGATGTTGAATTCTCTGACATAAGAGACTCATCCGCAAAAGGAAATACATCCTCGTTAAAAACAACATCGCGAGAGACAAAATACTCTTTGTTCTTCTAATCATATACTGTCCAACTCTTTTGATTTTGTGGATATCCAATAAAAACACACCGGGTAGCTCGCTCATCAAACTTACCACAAGGTCGTGTACCTTTGTGAGCGTAACACAATGATCCAAAGATACGAATATACTTGTATAAAGCTGGTTTCCCAAACAAAACCTCATATGGAGTCTTACCAGCTAGAATCGATGATGGAGTTCGATTAATCAAATAGCTAGCCGTAAGAACACAATCTCCCCAAAATTCAATCGGCAACGACGCTTGAAACCGTATAGAACGAGCCACATTCAAGATATGTCTGTGTTTTCGTTCCACACGACCATTTTGTTGTGGTGTATTGACACACGAAGTTTGATGTTGAATACCTTGAGTGGTAAAATAAGACTTCAAACACATGAACTCTGGTCCATTATCACTTCGAACGATACGTACCTTAGTGTCAAATTGTCTCTCTACCATAGCACAAAAATCTTTTAAACGTGTTGCAACTTCACTCTTAAAATGCATGAGAAATACCCAAACTGCACGAGAACAATCATCCACTATCATAAAAAAATACTGAGATCCACAAGTTGTTGTTATGCTGTATGGACCCCACACATCACAATGAATCAGATCAAAAACTACTTCAGCTTTATTATCACTATCAATGAAAGAACAACGTAGATGTTTCGCCTGAACACAAATATCACAGGGACCACTTACTTCTTGACTAACATCTCCTAACTCAATAACACCTGATAGATTAGAAAACATCAAATTTGAAGGATGACCAAGACGCATATGCCATAACTTTCGACCACGAACAGAACTTGCAAGATTTGCTTGCACATGAAAAACTTCACGAAAATAGTAGATCCCATCACACTCTTCACCCGCTCCAATCAAGATCCTCGTTGTACGATCCTGTAGATAACAAAACTTATCAGTAAAGACAGCAATACACGGTTTCTCTCGAAGCAGTTTAGACACAGAGAGTAAAGTATTTGTCAATTGAGGAACAAAGTAAACAGAAGAAACCGTGACGGAGCCACCGAGATTAAGTTTGCCACACTGTGTAGCCATGATCACATCACCATTAGGAAGCTCAATTGGACACGGTGGAATGTGAAAAACATCAAACAATAACTCCAATTTCCCCGTAAGATGATGTGAAGCACCTGTATCAATAACCAAACCAGACAAACGATCTGAACCAGTTGGTTTTGGTATAGACAGAAGCTGAACCAGACTTGTCCATTGGTCCTTACTCAACGTAAGTCCTTGCCAATCTTCGTTGGAGAAGATGTGGGCACCACCAGCAGAATTAACATGAAAGGAAGATGTATTAGCACTTCCTCTACCTCCTGTACCACGTCTGTTTGACGTACTCCATGCACCATCACAACTACCATTATTGCTATTCGAAGTACCACGACCACTCCATGCAGCACCATCTTCATTCTTTATTTTTGGGAAACCATGTAATTGATAACAATCACGAACTAGATGACCCGTACGACCACAATAAGTGCAAGGCACCACCCTACGAGTTCGAGTTATACTCTGAGGTACGGGCTATGCTTGCACAGACACCCAAACTGCTTCAGGACCTGCAGATTGTGTCCGAATAGAAAACCTAACTGCTTCAGGACGAGATCCATGATTAGCAGCCACACGTTGATGTCGTTCCTTTTGAACTACCATCGAAAACACATTGATACTACCAGAAACGGTCGAGGATTTGCATGTCGAACCGTACATACCATTATTCTCTTTCACACCACTAAAAACGATTGAGGATTTGCCTATCGAATCGTGAACACCACTAGAAACAGTCGAGGATTTGCCTGTCGAACCGTGAACACCACTTATATCATCACCCATCGTGCGTGATTTGTGAATGATAGAACACCAAAAAATTTACAAACGACTAGATGAACGAAATCCTAGCCAAACACAAAAAAACAAAGAAAAGATTTGAGCCACCGCGTATGATGCCATGTCAAAGTTTTAGCGGAAGTTGATTTTATAGGACTACACAGATTTAACCTAGATTACACAATATTGACTTATACAAATATGGAAATATAATATATAAAGATATTCTCCAATAGTAGTGTACTTGAAATGATCATTTCTTTTTCTTGTCTTTTTTTTGTCAAAAATGATAATTTCATGAACATTCACTACAAATTCTAATTTATGATGAAGCCAACGCTGACATATGATTTAACATATTTCTACAAGAGAATGACGTCAAGAATCAAAACGATACAGACCACATAAAATTCAGATCATAAATCAATCAACGTCTGATCATTTGATGAAAGCCATTTTCTAGTTGCAAACTTTATATATAATCTTAGAGACTAGAGTCTAGAGCATACAAACTCACTAAAATACCTTCAAGAACCTTGTTATAATAAAGGCTGTGTTACTTTGACAGTATAATCAAGAACACGTCTATATTTGGTAAGAGAAATATATATGAGAATGATGACAATAGAAAACATTATAACGGGCAAAGATGTTGAAAAAGTTACATGAAGGGTATGAGAAAAACGTTCACAATCTGATGAACCGGAATGTGATCAGAAATGAGGAAAATCCACAACCACCAATGATGAGTCCAATTTTTAAACCTTTTTATTAGTATTCATCTCCGGTAAACTGTAGGTTGTGTCACTACGCAAGTAGGAGAGGAAAGACCAAAAGTAGGAGGATCACCGTTAAATTGATGATGTCTAAATTCTTGGAGAACAAAAATGATGCGTCATTAGGTGGAAATTATATATCATTATGTTCTATTTTAAAAGGTCATTCAAATCTAAGTTTGTTGTTGATGTGGCAACTCCAAAATACTCAAAAATGCAGAGGCATCCTCTTTTGTAAAGTGTGTCGATCGACAACTGACCATCGTGTGTGTCAATCGACACTCATAGAGTGTGTCGATCGACAACTGCTTAAATTTTGCTTCCCCACTTGTAACTTCGACCTCTATTCCATTTATGCTCCAAAATGCATTATAATCATCAAATGAGCTCCCCACGTACAATAACCCATTAAGACACTAAAAAGACTCGAAACCAATAAAAATACTCGATAAAAAGACTTATATCATGGTCGAAACCGGCGAAAACCATGATATATCACATTTGTATTAGGGGTGAATTGCAAGAATAACCAACAAAAAATTAATAATCAATCAAGTAACCAAAACTAGACAAAAAAAAAGAAAAAAAGAATTGGTGTTATTGAGCCCAATTTTCCTTGTATTATTATAGTATTTATTTTATTTCAGTTATATTTTCAAATTCATAGACGTTGAATTTTGGGAAAGAAGCAGAATGAGATTGTGGGCATCATTAGAAATTTATACTAAATGAATGTCTATGAATCTTTTTGAATGTTATGAATAAATATGCTCTTAGTTGATATTTGATGTCTTGTAACACACTCTTCTTTTCTCTATCTATGTTTCATATTCCTCGCCATCTAAACTCTTATGCTGATAGGCAACTCTAAGTAATGTAAATCCCGAAAAAAGGACCTGATCGTTTAAGTAATGAAAGTCACATATTGACCCCCCAAAAAAAAATGAAACTCTTGATATTTTTATAGTCTATGAATCAGAGAGCAAAGGAATATGAACTACATTTGTTGGAAGCTCAAGAAAGAAATTGTGAATCACAAGGTAAGTCGCTATACCAGCAACATAACCAGCAAAAGCAAAACCACTCACCTACACACAAAAGAAAAAAAAACCAACTCTTTGATACCATTTTTTGGATCTTGTTATGTTAAAGCAAGCCAAAGAGATATCTCAGTCTCACCTTGCGAAAATACCAAAAGAAATCGACTTTCTCCATACCCATAAAAGCTACTCCAGAGGCTGATCCAATAATAAGCATGGAACCACCGGTTCCGACGCAAAAGGTAATGAGCTGCCAAAACTCGGAATCTTGAGGGAATGTCGAAAGATCATACATCGCCGTGGTTGCTGAAACCAATGGTACATTATCTATAATAGATGATACAACACCAATAACACTTGCAATGAGTTCAACATTGTGTATACAAGCATCAAGATAGTTTGCTATCTCTTTAAGAATTCTAGCCGCTTCAAGACTGAAAAAAAAAAATTATAATCACTCGCATATCGAATAAAGGTTATCGGGTTTGGCCTTAGCGTTTTACCTGCTGATAGATAACAAGATCCCAAGGAAAAACAAAACTCCTTGTATGTCGATACGAGACAAAGCATGTGGAACTTTTAGGTATTGTCTCTCTAAATTACCATAATGAATTACATCTGTCAAAATCCAAAGAACTCCAAGACCCAACAAGATACCTATGTAAGGAGGCAATCCGGTTAACAACTTAAACACTGGGACAAAAGCCAAAGCTCCAAGACCAACTCCAAATACAAGCTTTGCTCTTGGAGCCATTTGTTCATAAGGTAGTAATACACTATGAGGGGTGTTATATCCCATTCCATTTATCTCACTGAGGAAGAAGAAAAAGAAAACAAAAACTGCATCAACTTCTCGAGTGGAATTACTAAAAGAATGTTAAAAACTTTGCCAATGTAAAAAGAGTTTATATGCAACCTGGTAAATGACATGAGAACCAATGGAACAATGAGAGATACCGCCGAAGGTAAAAGAAGATACTAAAAAAAAAAAAAAACTCCATCATCACACTCGAGTTTTTTCTCAAACAATTCTAATCTAAAACTCTTGAAGAAGAACCTTCATAGTATTAAATGTTGATATTTGACCATGAATCCATAACATAGTTGTAGTAACATCACCAATTGGACTCCAAGTTCCTCCTGCATTTGCTGCTATAACCACAACTGCCCCTAGAAGTCTTGTCATAGGTTATATCGAGCAATAAAAACCGATGTTAATACGACAATTAATACTAAACTCCTTATAAAAAGAAGATAACTTAAACATAAAAATATAATACCCCTTCACAAAACCTTGAACCAAGAAACTAACTAAAGAATGTAAAAGTGTTAGGTTTTAGTACTTGCGGTATTCTGATGGAGGAATCAGTTTTCTTAATAAAGAAACCATAGCAATGGTAGTTGTTAGGTTGTCAAGAACCGAACTGAGGAAGAAAGTCACAAAACCAATCTGTCGAAAACCCGTAAAACCAAAATAAAGAGAATGTTAAGACAAGAGCAAAAGAGAAAACTCATGTCTTTGAAGAAAAAGATTGAAAGAAACAACTTTAAAAGCAGAGATATAGAGTCATAATATTACCATCCATAATAGTAACTTCGGTTTTCTGGTTGTTATACAATTTGTAACCATATTAAATCCTTGGTGAGCATCAATTATCTCCACAATGGTCATTGCACCGAGCAAGTAGAACACTATTTGACTAACTTCAGTTGTTGCATGTTGAAACTCTAAAACAACAATTTCACGAGAAGGAGCCTATAAAACAACATCATTAGCCACATAACTTTAAAGCTATGTTTCATCATTTCATCGACATGTAAAGGCGAAATCATATGAAAAATAGCCATTTTTATTGTGAAAATTATTACATAGATGCTTCGTACAATCCACAAACTCACGGCCATCAAAAGTCCTAGTCCACTTTTATTGATAGATAAGAACTCTTCAAATATGATCATAACATATCCGATTCCAAACAACAATGTCATTACAATATTTTGCATCATGATGTTGTATACAAACAGTTCATGAATTATTGATGCATTTGGTTTATGAGAATTTTTTTATATATCTTCACATATAATAAAGCAAATGTTATGAAAGCCAAAACTGATTATATTTATCCAAATAACAATGTAACATGTCATTTTTAACTATTTTTATCTCTTAATATTTAAATTTATTTAATCAAATTAATTTAAATATCCAAAAGTAAATATTATTAATGATTTTTGTAGATACTGAAACAGATGTAAGAACGAACCAATATTTGTGTTCTCATCATAATTTATAAAATTTTCAAATGTCCAAAAAAAGATCTCTATAACATAAAAATCTTTTCATAATTCTAGACTATTTTTTACTACTCTATCTTTAAATGTCTTAACATATTGATTTATATAATATTTTAAGGTTCCAGTAAGTTAAAGCTTTGACAAGTTACCATGTGTCACTTTTAGTGTTGACAATTAATGTTTATTTTTATATTTAGAACTTAATTTAGAATTTTTGTATTGATTTTTTTTAAATGATATCAATTTTAATTTAAATTAAACATCTAATATCAAATTATCTTCATGAATTAATTGAAAATATGTAAAACCATATTCTAATAGATATTCTTTTTTTACAATATCGCTTCACAAATAAGTTAAAATTTTTTATTATTCTATAATAAAAAATTAAAAAAATTATAAGATGTTCTAATATGTTTTTATTCACGATAAGTGCCATAATATCACTATATAATTTTTTATCATTTTTATTATATCAATATTTTAATAATATGATAGATTTTTATATATTTTCAAATAATTCACATAAAATAGTTTAAAATTATTGTTTAGTTTTTAATCTTAACTTCACTAAAATTCTAAATTATGAGTATAAATCTTAAACATCACTTAATTAGCTATATTATCGTATATATATAGAAGAACAATGTTCCATATTTTTTAATAGATACTTTATCATGATATATTTCAACAATGTTTCATCTTAATTTGTTACATATCTAATAATTTGCTATAAATATTTAATCTCTAAACCTAGATAATTATTTACTATAAACACCAAATTTTTGTAATATTAAATATATAAATAGTCAATAAGTTAACAAATATTGTATATTATACCATGTTAAGTTTTAAATCCACGCAACGCGAGGACGTGGACATACCCTAGTTGATTTATATGACTGATTTGTAATATAAAATTTTAGTGTAAAGCTAAATTTTTTTCCCAATTACTTTGTTTTCTGTTTATTACATCTCTAAGAAAATACTTTTTTTTAATCCTATTACGAATTATCACGAGATTCAATTTTTAACTTTTTACATATTTGAAAATATGGTAAACAGCTCAACGAATATCCCACAACATTAATTATTTTTTCATCACATGGATCCACGTACGATATACACTTCTAACTACACTAAACTTACGATAAAAGATTTTACCCTTAAAATACAGGATTAAGATGAAGATTTTTTCATCACTCTCTCACTCGAGTGTCGGAAAACATTCTTTAATCATGTTTTCTAACAGCCTTCACATATTTGCTAACTATGTAAGAATAAGTTTACCAACAATGAGTTGGCCTAATGGTTAAGCTCCTTAATTACCGAAAACGTAGGGATTAAGGAGGTCACATGTTTGATTCACGTTGGGAGGGATCTCCTCTTCAAAAGAGAGTTAAATTACATGGTCTAGGCCTTGCCTGAGAGAGATGTACGGAACCACGGGCCTTGAACTTCCTAGTCATTAAAAAAAAAAGTTTACTCAGTAATTGTCTGAAAAAAACAAAGAACCATCAATCTTTATCGCTTCCATGTATTGCCATTCAATTATGTTTATTGTTCGGACTCTTTGGCATTGAGTTCTCCACTTCGTCTATTGTAATCGCCTTTTAGATTATGATAATTATGTTTCGACCAAAAAAAACAAAAATCTCTTAAACACTAAACCCACGATAAATGATTTTATCCTTAAAATACATGATTAAGATGAATAGTTGAATCTCATATCAGGTTAGATATTCAAAATTCATACTTGGTGTAAAACCATAAATGAAAAAAATTCTTGGGTTCACCTTCAAAAATGAACCAACCTTATTTATCCCTTCTTTATTGGCCAATCATAATTAAGTAAATAAATCCTTGATCTAAGAGTTTCCACTTTTCTAATAAACATCTTAAAATGGGATAAAATCATAGAAGTCACCAACAAAAAAAATCTTGATCAAAACTCAAAATCAAAATTAAGTTATCCGGTTAAATCCAACCGAAACATAGTGATTCGGTTCGGCAACATTAACAAATTAATAATACACAAGGCATGAATATTGCCCCTTTGGTTGCTACATTCACAAAAACGAATATGAACCAAAACACCAAATCAAGAATCTTGAAAAAAATCGAATCTTTAAAAGTTTCAACGCAACAATCTCTCTACACTCTCTTCTCCACGCAGCTTGAAACTAAAGCAGAGAAGAAATGTCATTTCTCGAGTTTACGCCACTAAACGAGAAGACCCTTGTAGACTACATCAAGTCAACACCTTCACTCTCTTCAAGAATCGGAGACAAGTACGAAGATTTAGTTATCAAAGAAGTTGGAGATGGTAATCTCAATTTCGTCTTCATTGTTATCGGATCCACTGGTTCACTTGTCATCAAACAGGTCCAATTCTCATCTAAAGCTCAAAACTTTATCTCTTTACTTCAACGAAACCATCAGATTAGGAATTAGGGTTTATCTTTAGTAAATTCAATCTCTTTCAAGGTTTTTGTTGATGGGTCTCTCTCTGCTATGTCCAAATTGGTATCTTTGTGTCTTACTCTGCCATGGGAATGAAAAAGTTTTGATTTTTAAGGAAACCAGATTGTTGAGTATGGTAGATTTTGTCTTTGTGTGTATAGGCACTTCCGTATATTAGATGTATTGGGGAATCATGGCCAATGACGAAAGAAAGAGCTTATTTTGAAGCAACGACATTGAGAAAGCATGGAAGTTTATCACCTGATCATGTACCTGAAGTTTACCATTTTGATAGAACAATGGCTTTGATTGGAATGAGATACCTTGAGCCTCCTCATATCATTTTACGTAAAGGACTTGTTGCGGGAATCGAGTATCCGTTACTTGCAGAACATATGGCGGATTACATGGCGAAAACTCTCTTCTTTACGTCACTTCTCTATCTCGATACAACTGAGCATAGAAGAGCAGGTTTTGTAATCTTTTACTGTATTTGGTTTCTTTGTGTTGCCTGTAGTGGTGAGCTAGAATTTGAGGTGGATTCTTGAATAACTTGGTTTTGTTGTATGTGTAGTAACTGAGTTCTGTGGTAATGTGGAATTATGCCGGTTAACAGAGCAAGTTGTGTTTTCGGATCCGTATAGAGTTTCTACATTTAATCGTTGGACTTCGCCTTATCTTGACGATGATGCTAAAGCTGTGCGTGAAGATAGCGCCTTGAAGCTCGAAATTGCAGAGCTAAAATCGATGTATGTGTTTGCCCAATTCCCGGGGATTTCTATTACGACTTGCTACTTTTACTAAACTAGTATTGTGTATTGTGTTGTTAGGTTTTGTGAAAGAGCTCAAGCTCTAATACATGGTGATCTTCACACTGGTTCTGTTATGGTTACTCAAGATTCAACACAAGTCATAGATCCTGAGTTTTCGTTCTACGGACCAATGGGTTTCGACATTGGAGCTTATCTTGGTAATTTGATTCTAGCTTTCTTTGCACAAGATGGACATGCTACTCCGGGAAATGATCGAAAAGTAAAGCATATATTAAGAATTCTCATTTGCAGTTTTTTTTCGTTTGGTTGTGAGTACATTGGTTTAAGCTAACCTAAACTTAACAATGCAGGAATACAAGCAGTGGATCTTGAGAACCATTGAGCAAACTTGGAATCTGTTTAACATAAGATTCATTACGTTATGGGATCAAAACAAAGATGGACCTGGCGAAGCATACCTTGCGGATATCTATAACAATCCCGAGGTTTTGCAGCTTGTTCAAGAAAACTATATGAGGAATTTGTTGCATGACTCACTCGGATTCGGTGCTGCAAAGATGATTAGGTGAGATAATGTAAACCATAGTGATTTCTCTGTCGATGATATACACTCGGAAATTGTGTTGATAGTTTCTTGGTTTGATGTAATAGGAGAATTGTGGGTGTGGCACATGTTGAGGACTTTGAATCGATTGAAGAAGATAAGCGAAGAGCGGTTTGTGAGAGAAAAGCGCTCGAGTTTGCGAAGAACCTTCTTAAGGAAAGGAGAAAGTTTAAGTGTATTGGTGAAGTTGTTTCAGCTATTCAACAACAAAGCTAAGACCCCTTTGTATTATGTTATTTTGTTGAAGTCTTGAAAGTGTCTTGTTTCGATCTTGGAGTTGATTGCCAAGAAAAACATCAAAAATTTTAATAATAAAACTGAGTTTTTCATATTAAAAAATGATACTTATAAAACATAAAACTTGCTTCTTTTTTAATGTGGATATCCATAAATTTGCATTGACAAGTAGTGATGCATCACATTCCGAATTCAAACATGTATTTAGCTGAAAGAAACAGCTTTAACCAAAATTTTATTTGTTAACACCACTAATTTAATTTAGTTTTTGTAAATAACATATTACATTAGTTTACTATTAGCTAGAAATCAGAAGTGGCAATGTAGTGCATGTTGCTCCATAACAAGTCATCTATCCTTTTTCATATTGATTGGTCTGATTAATTGAATTAGTGGCTAGGCTCATCTTCACTTCCATTAACGCGTAACGATATTTTGAACACTGATTTTGAATTTGTCAAGTTTAGAAAATTTTCTTCATATTGAAAAGATTTCTTTAGCTTGATTTATTTATCGATTTTTGAACTTTTGGTTATGATAAAAATTAACATCGAATAATTATGAACAAAATTCATAGATATTTTTATCAAAATTTTCTGAAACCTTTCCCAAATGAAAATCGAACTAGGAGTCTATATAAAACCAACTTTTTTTCAAAAAACATAGCAAAACATCAGAACACAACCAAACTAAGCATTACAAATTTACAATACAAGAATTGGTCAATATAACCACAATTTGTTTATGTACCTTTAAAGGTTTATTACAAATTTCCAATAAATTTTTGGACGAAACTATGTTTGTAAAGCTTAAGATCTACTTGATCATTCTATATATTTTGTGTAGCTTAGAGCATGCACATTGGTAGTATTTTGCAAGTATCATTAGCCCATTATAATTATTTAACAATTTTTGGATTTCATTACAGCCCAAAAAAGATCAGATTGTTGATCCGAAAGCCACAGTAAATTGGAGCCACGTGTCAGCTTTTTATTAAACCGTGTTTTTTAGGTTTCTGAGTAAAGAAAAAAAATTCTTCATTCGCGATTTTGAGTTTCTCTCGATGGAGAAAGCGATTTCGTTCATCACGACGGCGATTGTCGCGATTTTAAGAGACTACTTTGTCATTCTATATACCATATAAGTAAATTATAAATACATTTTTAACCCACGTGAACCCGTAACAAAAATCATATAAATCAAAAGGAACCAAAAAAGAGAGAATGAAACTTTGAAAAGACTTTTCACCTTCTAAGGCTAGCTAGTTCTTGATATGATTTGGCTTTCCATAGTTTTACTGGTTCATTCTTCATTGTCGGTCATAAGATATTAGTATGTGACCACAAATCAGCACCGTTAGTATTCTACACGTGTACGGTCCAGGCTAATGGAACAAGACATAAACCATTACTTGTCAACTCTTTGACGTCTCCGGTGTCTTCGTCGTCTTGAAATCACATCAACTATTCTCATCCTCAAAATATTTTCGACTATTGAAGGTTTTGAAAAGTCGTTCTGAATCATATATGCATGTAAAAAACAAATAGTACTAATTGATAGTAAAAAAATGAGACTGAGAAATTCAGCTTTATTAACATAGATGAAGGCATGTCACCTCAGTATTATTGGACTTTGTTCAGTTACAAAGGTAAATTAGGTGTACATATACCAAATAATGGATGTGGTGGTGGATATAAACTTGTGTTGTGGGTTCTAGAAGATGCTGGAAAACATAAATGGTCCGAAATTATATCGTGGAGAATGATAGAAAGCGGGAACCGTATTGCCACTGATTCTGGTGAGATTGTGTTTTCACCCTACTTTCGGTTAGACCCTTTCTACCTTCTCTACTACAACATCGAGATGGACACTTTTACAAGAGTCAATATTCAGGGATTGGAAGAGTTTAAGCATCGAGTTCGCATTGACACCTTTCTAGACTATGTTGAGAATATGAAGTTTATATAAGTGTGTTCAATGCATCATAAATTGAGATTTTATATTTTTGGACTCTTATGATATGTTTCCTCTTAAGATTGTTTGGATTTATCTTTAAAATAGAGTTATAGTTTAATCGTAAGTAAATGTTGCTTTTGAAAGAAAATCTTATATCTATGGGATTTGTCTTTAAGGATTTTCAACTCTTGTTTATCAAAGCTTTCACTATAACAAAACAAGGTAAATTCCGATAGCAATTCCAAAAGATTTGAAATCTTCAATATTATCCGATGGCGTACTAACGGAGTTCCAAAAAATCATAAAGTGTCGATACCCGTTGAAAACCGTTAGAAAATACTAATGGATTTAGGTTTCTCATTATTTTATTTGAATTCACCAACAAAATTTTCACGATGCATCGACGAATTATGATTGTTGCATATTCCGACGAAAAAACGATTATTCGTCTATAAATACCATTTTTTTCCTCTTTTATAACAATACTAAAGAAAAACATATTTCGTACCAGGGTCGGTCCTAAACATTTCGGGGCCCAAAGCAAAACAAAAAAATATTTAGAGCTTTTAAGATATATTTGGAAAAAATGAGAACAAAAAAGTTGATATTTACAAAATTTAAAGAATTTTTATTGCAAATATAAAATTTTCGGAAACCTTTTTTAATACTATAAAATCAGAAATATTTGAGGGGCCAACGCCTTTTGAGCCTTTGCTCAAGGACGAATTTGTTCGTACCTTATAATAAAAATGTCCAATTCTCTTTCCAGTGATTATTTTTTGCTCGTGGATGACAAACCTCATCAAGTTCCAAACAGCATCTTTTGACGAAAGAGTTTGATACTGAGATGAGTCAGTACATGGAACTTGCGACAAACCAAGATACGGTTTTTAAAACCGGTAAAATGGTATATTTTATTATAATTGTAAAATGGATTTATGCTGGATTACAAAGTTTAGTATACTTGACACATAATCATATAGAATTAATATTTTTTATTACTCTTACATGTTTTATTATTTATTTATTGAAAAGAGTTTGTATACCCTTAGAACATGTGCATTGGAGACACCATTCATGGGTGTCTAAAGTATTTTAGAATTAAATTTAATTAAATTTTATTAGAATGAGTGTCTAAAACCACAAAATGAATTCTATATTAGACACTTTAAATGGTTTTAAACACCCATTCTAATAAAATTTAATTAAATTTAATTTTAAAATATTTTAGACAATGCCGATGCTCTTTGTACATCAAATAATAGACTTATGGTATGAAAAACCATGTATCACATTGAAGGACTAAAAGAGAATATGAGAGTATTTTAGCACATCTTTTCACAACGTTCTTTACAGTTTGGGACAAGTTTACATATACTCAAACAAATTTTTAAGCATATCTTATCGCCGCCTCGTTTCCCAACTTTCCCCCTCCTACTCCTACTCCTACTCCTACTCCTACTCCTACTCCTACTCCTACTCCTACTCCTATATGACACACCAAATTAAGACCACGTACATATGTTAACATTGATATAATGTGATCATATAATTTATCAAAGAGTAACAATTTATAGAACAATTTTCTGAAACATACAAACCTTGACCTTGACCCCTTTTTATTTGACATGTACTCATAAGAATCCATTCCATTGTATGCTTCTGAAGAATATCCCATCATTACCAATGCCATCATCATCATCATCACTATCATACATACTCTTCCTGCCATTTTTCTTACAACTTTTTTTATTAGAGAGATTTGATATTTCTTGGTTTGTATATGTGATTTTTGTGAATACATATGGGAGGATAGGGGGGTTTATATATCCAAGATTTCATTTATTACATATTACATCGTCTCATGAGAGTGCAACACATTGCGTAATTAAAAACTTGGATACCTTGTTAACATAAGAAAATATTTGGTAAACATTTATTTGAACTGCAACTCTTTGTTCTTTTTATGTCCTAAAGTACAAATAAATTTATGATTTTTTTTATATTAGCAAATATTTATACAAATTTGATAATTTTTGTCTTTTTGCTAAAAATATTGTTTTACAATTATATAACATAATAGATGTTTAGGTAATTTTTAAAAATATTTGATAATTTTTGTCTTTTTTTCTAAAAATATTGTTTTACAAATAAATTAGCATTATATTAAATAAATTTAGTTTTAGTTCACTATATCATAAAATATTACAAAGTTCTAATACGTGTCCACAACATATATCTTTTGAATGGTGCTAGATTTTATCACATAAAATTGTCTCTCAAGTTAGAAAACTTTTGATATTTGTTAGATCATAAGAAAACCTAATAAAAAGAGATATTTAATCAGAAATATTTGCATAATCGCATGCAACTACGCAAAATTTTGATATGCGATTTATTTAATCAGATATTGTTTTGACATCATACTATCGAATTTCTGAAGAATCAGAAGTGGTCGATATTTTATCAAAAGCTATTGGAAAATACTGATAGATTTTGGTCTGTCAAAATTTCATCTAAATTCACCGGCAGAATTTTGACAATGCATTGACAAATTTATGATTTGTTGTACACTCTAACGAAAAAAACAATCATTGATCTATAATACTTTCTCTCTTAAAGAAAAAAAATATTTTTACCTTATCAAATTCTCTTCTCAATAATTATTTCCGTTCGTGGATAAACAACCCTCATTAGATTCTAAGTACGAGTTCTTTGTTTAAAGCTATAAGATAAATTAGTTCATAGGATTTGTGACAACCCAATATACAGTTTTGAAACCGGTAAAATGGTATATCCTTATTTAAACTATAAGAATCGTCGAATATTTGAGATAAAAAAAGTTTTCGGATCATTTTTTCAATAATGGATTTATATTGGGTTTTAAAATTTGGTATATTTGGCACATAATCATATATTATTAATATTTTATTACTCTTACTACATCTTTTAAATTTATTAAAAAGAGTTTGTATACACACTTAGTACATCAAATAATAGCCTTATGGTATAAAAAAAACCATGTATCACATTGAAGAATTAAAAGAGAATTTGAGGGTATTTTAGCACATCTTATGGCAAAGTTTTACACAGCTTGGGACACGTTGACATGTACTCAAACAAATTTCAAAGCATTCTCGTTTCCCAACTTTCCCGCCCCTATATGACAAAACAAATTAAGATCACATACATATGTTTTTTTTTTTGTCATCTGAACTATATATACCAAAAGCAGAGGGTTTGTAATACAAGCTATTTTAAAGGAAACACAAGTTAACAAGAGGCAAGTGTTCCTACAAAAATCAATAAAATAGCCACCAAAAGACCAAAGTTAGGATCAAAGGTCTTGCGCCAAACGAGATTGGAGCCAAGAGGGAGCACCAACAGCTACATAAGATTGACTTCTATGGTCACGAATCATGCTATTAGCTACTAACCACGCACCTTTGTTTGAATTCTTTGATCACATACATATGTTAACATTGATATATACCGATAAAATGTAATCATATAACTAATCAAAGAGAAACAGTTTATAGAAAAAAATTCTGAAACATACAAACTTGACCCCTTTCTATTTGGCATGTATTCATAAGAATCCATTCCATTGTATGCTTCTGAATGACATCCCATCATTACCATTGCCAATATCATCATCATTACTATCATACCTACTCTTCCTACCATTGTTTTTACAACTTTTTTTTATTAGAGAGATTAGATATTTTTTGTTTTGCGTACGTGACTTTTGTAAATACAGTAAAAACTTTATAAAGTAATAATGTTGGAATCACCACAATTTATTACTTTAAAGAGTTATTATTTTATAAAATTTTCTTGTAAAAATACTTATAAATCTTTTAAAATTTCTTTTTATATAAAATATGAAGTTTTCTTTTAAACTTCTTATTTTACATTAGTTTTTACAAATAATTTTGTATGGTTTCCATTTTTTTATATTGTATTTGTGAAAAAAAATTATTAGTACACCTTTCACGTTTCTTTTTCTTCTTAGCTACATTTTGGATTTTTTATATAATAGAATATTACTGGGACTATATATTTACATAGAGATTTGGAAAAAGTTTTTATTTATTATTTTATTGAATTGTGTCATATTTTGCAGTCCGATTCAAGATTGGCAAAATTTATTACTTTATCGAGTTTATTACTTTATCGAATATTACTTTATGGAGTTTTTACTGTACACGTGAGAGAATAGGGGTTTATATATCCAATTTGGATACTTTGTTAGCAAAAGAAAAGATTTCGTAACATTTATTTGAATTGCAACTTATTTGATTCTTTTTATCTCCTAAAGTACAAATAAATGTATGATTTTAGTTTATATTAGCAATATTTATACATATTTGATCATTTGTCTTTTTCTAAAAATATTGCTTTACCACTACATTGGACAACAAAAATGCTAAGACGATTATTATAGACGATGTCAAATTATTATGCTTTAAAGCTCTTTAATAAAATATTATTATGTCAGGTTTTTGGGATAGATTGGTCCGCCATTGCCAATATTCTAAATGAGTTTGGAGTGATGCATGCTATTAAGCCCTGGGCATACTAGGTGTTCGGTTTTATTCGGTTCGGTTATTTCGGTTATAGGTTATTTCGGTTTATAAATTTAAGATCCATATAGGTATTTATATATTTTTCGGTTTGGTTCGGATCAGTATCTTTCGGTTCGGTTCGGTCTGGATATTTGGAAAAAATCCAATATGGAACCGAAATAACATAAACTTATTTCAATGTTATTCAATCAACGTATCAAATATATGAAAAGCAACCAAATTAGAGTGCATCTATTTAAAAATAACAACTTCTAAATCCATAAGAGAAAATGAAACGACCACACCCGTTTTTTTTTTTTTTTAAACATTAAACCCTTGGTTTTGGACTAGCATTCCCATAAATGTTATCCTCTACAACCAAGCAAACATGCACAGACAACCATCGGATAACAAACAATTAAACCAGAAATCAACTCCAATAAAATAACCGGTTCTACCACAATTTCCAAATCAAGATTCCACAAAAACCAACAACCTAACAGCCGTTCTAAACAGAAAAGAAAACAATAGAAATCACACAGCAAGAAACCGAGACCCTAGATCATCTCCCTCTTCGTTGCCATGATTCCACGATCACAATTTGCCTTTACCTGCATCACATGGAAAAAAGAGATGCGTGAGTATTATCATAAATACCCAGTGAGACGGTCCTCCCATCTACGACTGCGCACTCAGACGCGATGGATCCGCTCAGGCAAACATACATCAATCAGCACACAAAACACAACAACACGGCTCAACCACAGCCAACCAGACAGGCTGTCGATTGACACTACCACTAGGTGTCGATCGACACCGTCTACATGTGCCTGTCGATCGACACACCCTCTAGGTGTCGATCGACAGCACCTCACATACCTGTCGAAAACAGCAATCCACATACAACAAGCACAATACACAGTCTCAAACAAACACATCAATATCAATCAATTCGTTCTAAACCTATCACCAAACAACCCTAACGAATCCACCGGCCCAGAAGCCATGGTCACGCACTCACCTTAGCCTAATAGTTGCCTCAGACCTCAACCTCTGGCAACTCTCCTCCTTTGCCTAATGAACAAGGCAAATCAAACCAGTCGGTTAACCCAAAGAGAAATAGTCGGTTAAACATACCAACCAAACCAATCCGGTTAACTAAACCAATCTGGTTAACTAAACTAAACCAAACCAAACCAATCCGGTTAACTAAACCAAACCAAACCAAAATAAAACTAAACCAAACCGGTTAACTAAACCAAACCAAACCAATTCGAGTTTCTCCTAAACCGGATTAGGGTTTTCTAAAAACAGAAACGACACGCCGACTTCGAAAGCACACTGAGAACGGATATTACCTCAGAATTGTAATCTAAAACCTGATCTAGAATCGTGAGACCGAGACCTTTCCAACGATATGCAGATCGTTTCCTAACTATTTCTGGTTCGACTGGAAAACGCTCACGAAGTGGACTGATCGCAGATCCAATTCTGCACGAACCTCTCTCGGGAGAACAACAATAAATCTCAGAATACTCATCCAAAAGACAATCCGATTTCGACTAAAGCTAGATATAAGAGTGGAGAACTTACCCTAAAAGTTTCACTATAATCCAAACAGATTAGGCTATTCGATCATCAGTTCTTCTAAAACGCGTCAGAATTGTCTTCATCTCATTCTTTTCTATAAACCACCACAAACGAACCTGTTCTCTTCTCTTTCAATTTCTCAGCCTCTTCCACGTTTAATCTGCACAAAACGGAGGCTGCTCTCTTTTATACTCGAGCCCTAGGGTTCACTTAACCCAAACCAGCCAAACCGAACAATTAAAATTAAACCATTCGGTCCAATTCAATTATCTTTCCTAAATTTTGGTTCACGGGCGTTACAATTCTCCCCCACTAAACATGGATTCGTCCTCGAATCCTAAAACACAACCCACATGGCTAACCACCTGGCCAACCTGCCAGTAACACCGGAGACTACATCTCCCAGACCTTCCCGAGGCTCACATCCGTCCTATGCATATAGACCCGTCTACGACATTGATCGCTCATAGCTCATAACCACACCCTCTAACTCTCGGGATCGTCACCACTTGAGTTCTCGGTGCCACATATCAACCCACCTCAGTCCACGCAGTCCTGACGGTGTTTGATACCAACTATCTCCATACCCCTCGCTTTCAGAACACATAGTCCCTCAAGCTCCCGGTATGCAGGGAACCCACACATCCCCTGGAGAGACACAACTCTCAAAGATCTGCCAGAGATCACAATCTCCATGAACTATCTCCATACCCTCACGTCCCCAGTCCATGCAGTCCTGGCGAACGATCGGTATACAGGGAACCCACACATCCCCTGGACGAACCAACTCTAGACGTCTATAATGCATCTCTGACCGGAACTACCTCCCAAGGTCTCTACATGATACTCCCAACCCGGAATACCATCACAATCGTGATCATCACAGATCACCCGGACCATCCCTCACCCCGGATGTCCCTGCAGAGTCTCTCCGGAACTAGACAGTTCTACCCACAGTAAAACTTCTATTCCGAGACTCCCTATATGCATAACACCTATGCCCCGTTAGAGTTCCACCGAAACTGGCAAGCTCTACCCACTATAAAGCTTCCATTCCGAGGTTCTCTAACCACAACCCGCACACAACCCGTTAGAGAGTTTCCCGAAACTGGCAAGTTTTACTCACTAAAACTTCCATTTCAAGGTCCTCTAACCACACACTCATGACCAAAACCCCGGTCATCTGGACAGCCCATCACACAGGGTGCTCCTGCTAGAGTTTCTCCGAAATAGACAAGTTCTAACCACTATAAACCTTCTATTTTGAGATACTCCAACCACCTACTCCAGGCTACCAAAGCCAAAACACAAGAACCTCATGGCTACACCGCCATTCATCCACACTCATGGCTACCACAGCCATTCATCAGCACTCATGGCTACCACAGCCACCACACTCACATCATAAGAACTACACATCTTATGAAACCGAAAGAATGTCATAATCGTTTCGACTCCAACGAAAATACATAATTCCAACCACATCACCACACCTGGTGATCACTACCAAACCAGACATTGGAACCCATGAGACCCAGTTCACTTCCCGGCTTGCTTCACAAACCACAATCGAACCTTGTCTCATCTTAACCTCTGGTTCTCAAGTCTCTTCCTGGACACCATCACAGTCCCATAAGACGCTCGACAACGGCCCCCTTTTTCCGGCGCAAGATCCTCACACTTCTCTCAAGGATCGTTACCGGCCTCAACTCAACCGCCAAAAATTGAAGATCAGCTGGAGTCCTCACCACTACCTCCCAAGACCCCTGTAGACACTTCCTAAGCTTCGACACATGGAACACTCAAGAAAGTTCTACATGATCTGAGGTAGCTCCAAACGATAAGCAACTGGTCCCACTCGCTCCACCACCCGAAACGAGCCCATAAACCACCGACTAAGCCTATCCTCTACAATGGGTATGTTAGAACCCTGCAACATCACCACTTAAACTCTAGCTCATTCCTCTTTTTATCGGCATAACTCCTCGGCCGATCAAGAGCGTCTTTCAAGTTCAGTTCGCAACACGGATCTTCTCCGTTGTCTTCTGAACAAGATATGCACCATATATGCTTCTCTCCCCCACTTGGATCTAGCATAAAATGTGCGACATGGCCTCCCATACAAAACTCAAAAGGAGCCACACCACTACTGGCCTGAAAGCCCTCACAAACTCAGAAGTGCACCTCGGATCTCTGTCTGACACAAAACTCGCTAGCACTCCAAGCCACCGCACTAACACGCTCACATATTTCATAACCAGAACCGCTGCTCCCTCGGTTTGCCTAATGGTCAGAAAATGTGTTAACCTAGACAGGCGATCCGTAGTCACTCAAATAACAACATGAGTCTAAGAAACCGGCAACCCTGCAGCAATGTCTAAGGAAACATGCCCCACTTCCTCTCTGGAATGGGTAAACGACCCCCACCACCTGGCAACTTATCGCAAACCACTACCTAATTAGCCACGTCCTTCTTCATCCCGACTCAGAGATAGTACCGTTTTCGATCACTATGCCTCTTTGTCGCTTCCGGATGAATAGAGAAACATGCTCTCATTAGCCCCTCACAGAAATCTCCTGCCTTAAACCTCAACCTTAGGCGCACAGACTCACACGTGCCCTAAGATAGTTTCAAATGTCGGGACCTAATAACCAGAAGCTTCAACCTTAGAAGAATCCACGAACCCTGATCCTTCTCCTGAGCTACTCTAAGCCTGCTCAAAAGGTTTGCCTGATTAATTGTCTCCAGCCCCAACGGCTCTCATGAGATAACGCACAACCTCAACGTCTCAATCTCACTTAACCATACTTCCACATCCTGCTCTTGAGCCAAGCCATACCGCCTCCGACTAAGAGCATCCACCTCTAGCTAAGTTCACCACGATGGTAAACCAAAACTGAACCCAACCGCTACAACTCCACCCATCACTTCCGCCTCAAAACCCAAGACCACACAAAAGGAACCTCCTCTAACCGCTTGGTCATAGATTGAGTCAAACTCGCAAAACTTTTGATGAAACTCCTGAAATAACTTGCCAGCCCGAGAAAACTATTAATCCTAGTTGCGTTCCTCGGTCTAGGCTCGAACTTAGGTAGACTGAATCTTAACTGGATCCACAGAAACTCTATCTGCCGGAACAGTAAGACCCTGAAAAACCCATTTCCCTTGCCAGACACTTCACTTGCTCACCACTTCTTCTCTCGCGACTTCCCCAAAACTGCCTTCTCCTAGTTCTCATGTTTGCTCGGGACTCTTCGAATACACCAACATGCCGCTAATGAAGTTAATCACGAACTTATCCAGATACTCCTGAAAGGCTTCGCTCATCAACCTCATAAACGCATCTCGTGCATTTGTCAACTCGGACGGCATCACCACCAACGTTACACGTCCCATACTCGTCATGAAATCCGTCTTCCTGACATTCACCTAATCAATAGAAATCTGGTGTTAACCGGATGCCAAGTCAACCTTGAAGAACCACGTAGCCCCCTCACAATTGATCCAACAACTTATCAATTTTTGGAAAAGGATACTTGTTCTTCACGGTGACTCGGTTAAGCCCTCGATAAACGATGCACAACCAGAAACAACCACACTTCTTTTTCATAAACAACACCGGTGCTCCCCACGGTGAAGTACTCAACAAATCCTCTAGCCGCCTCATCGGCTCTTACAACGCTGCTGGAGTCATCCGGTAAGGTGCCTTAGATAACGGCGTCGTCCCAGGTTCCAACTCAATCGTGAAAGGATCCGACCGCGATGACGGTAATCCCTGCAACGACCGAAAGATGTCCTCACAGTCCTGGACAACCCGAATATCCCTCACTGCAACCTTACCAACATACTCCGCCAGCACAATAGTCTCCAAGTAAGCCTCGCAACCCCTCAGTCATAGCCTCAGCCTACACCCGAGAGATCACGAGACCCTTAGAAGTCGGTCTCCTCCCTGATAAACCAACCTTCCTCCTTCACACTCAAAAACAACACGACCCCGATGACAATCCAGATGAACTCTGTACCGATCAAGCCAATCCAAACACAGGATACCATCATACAGTTCCACTGGACTGATCACCAAGTCCGCTGGCACCAACTCACCAGCCACTACAACATTCACGCCTCTCGCCCTCCATGCTCCTACCAGCATGAACCAGCACAAACCATGAGTCGGTTAGACTCCAAATCATACCCACGAACTGATCTCTCTCGCAGATCCAGTTCCAAAAACCTCGTCTCTAAACGATCCGCAACCTCTCGAGGAAAGAACTTGGCATCACACTCTGCCCAAAAGTCCGCCCAGGCCAACACTGCCTGAACCCTCCTAGCTGCAACATACCACTCACAAAAAATCTTATACCTATTCTCTGCACATGTTCCTTTATCCGCAGATAAAACGGAACAATACCAACAACCGCAGCCCTCAGCCGCACCTCTGCCACTAGTGGCATCACCGGAGCCTAACCGGCACCGCCCTCGGTAACCGCTCCGAAAACTGCTGAAGCCAATCCGCCAGACGATCATCTTGACCCTGAGCCCACCAGCGGGCGCACCCGCACTACCAACCTCATGAGGACCCACACCGGCACCAAGGCCATATTCTCTAGTGCCTCTAGCCAACCTACTGTTTTACCACAGCACACGCTAAGCACTAAAGAACAAAACACAAACAAACAACACTTACCGTGGAATCTCTTTGAAGGCTCGAAGGAAGATGATCTAGAACCCCCAAACTCATAGAATTGAAAATTTACCAATTTCAATCCTAGCAGTTCTAGGCCGTCCTAAAACCGTAAGGGCTCTGATACCATACTGAAACGACCCGACCCATTTTTAAAAAAAAAAACAATTAACCCTTGGTCTCGGACTAGCATTCCCATAAATGATATCCTCAACAACCAAGCCGTTCTAAACAGAAAAGAAAACAATAGAAATCACACAGCAAGAAACCGAGACCCTAGATCATCTCCCTCTTCGTTGCCATGATTCCACGATCACAATTTGCCTTTACCTGCATCACATGGAAAAAAGAGATGCGTGAGTATTATCATAAATACCCAGTGAGACGGTCCTCCCATCTACGACTGCGCACTCAGACGCGATGGATCCGCTCAGGCAAACATACATCAATCAGCACACAAAACACAACAACACGGCTCAACCATAGCCAACCAGACAGGTTGTCGATCGACACTACCACTAGGTGTCGATCGACACCTTCTGCATGTGCCCGTCGATCGACACACCCTCTAGGTGTCGATCGACAGCACCTCACATACCTGTCGAAAACAGCAATCCACATACAACAAGCACAATACACAGTCTCAAACAAACACATCAATATCAATCAATTCGTTCTAAACCTATCACCAAACAACCCTAACGAATCCACCGGCCCAGAAGCCATGGTCACGCACTCACCTTAGCCTAATAGTTGCCTCAGACCTCAACCTCTAGCAACTCTCCTCCTTTGCCTAATGAACAAGGCAAACCAAACCAGTCGGTTAACCCAAATAGAAATAGTCGGTTAAACCAACTAACCAAACCAATCCGGTTAACTAAACCAATCTGGTTAACTAAACAAAACCAAACCAAACCAATCCGGTTTACTAAACCAAACCAAACCAAATTAAACCAAACCGGTTAACTAAACCAAACCAAACCAATTCGAGTTTTTCCTAAACCGGATTAGGGTTTTCTAAAAACAGAAACGATACGCCGACTTCGAAAGCACACTGAGAACGGAGATTACCTCAGAATCATGATCGAAAACCTGATCAAGAATCGTGAGACCGAGACCTTTCCAACGATATGCAGATCGTTTCCTAACTCCATCTGGTTCGACGGGAAAACACCCACGAAGTGGACTGATTGCAGATCCAATTCTGCACGAACCTCTCTCGGAAAAACAACAATAAATCTCAGAATACTCATCTAAAAGACAATCTGATATCGCCTAAAGCTAGATATAAGAGTGGAGAACTTACCCTAAAAGTTTCACTCCAATCCAAACAGATTAGGCTATTCGATCATCTGTTCTTCTAAAACGCGTCAGAACTGTCTTCATCCCATTCTTTTCTACAAACCACCACAAACGAACCTGCTCTCTTCTCTTTCAATTTCTCAGCCTCTTCCACGTTTTATCTGCACAAAACGGACGCTGCTCTCTTTTATACTCAAGCCCTAGGGTTCACTTAACCCAAACCAGCCAAACCGAACAATTAAAATTAAACCATTCGGTCCAATTCAATTCTCTTTTCTAAATTTTGGTTCACGGGCGTTACAACGTCGATCGACGCTCAAGGCCTTGCGTCGATCGATGCGCCATTCTGACGGCAATTGAAAATCCTTCCTCCCGACTTCAGCTCCTCTTTCCTTGATGCTCCAAAATGCTCCATAATCACCAATTAAACTCCATTTATAGAGGAACCTGCCAAGACTCTAAAACACTAGAAAAATACTAAAAAAACTCGATAAAACCGGGTTAAATCATAGCAAAAAAAATGGTAAAAACCATGACATATCAAATTTATTTAGAGTTCATGTTTAAATTAACCGTAAACCAAAATTCACGTCTAAAAATGCCCAATACAACTTTTTGGATCCAAGTTGGCCATTCTCCCTTTTTTTTTACGTGCTACTTTGTTATTTATAAGTTATACTTTAATTTAACTTTATAAATTATTATTTCAGTTTCATGAATATAAATATAAAATTATGATTTAAGTTTGTGAACCCAATATGTGTACGTTACAGGTCAAGGAATCGGCCTCTCGGATGTGATTATATCTTTTAAATAGTTTGTACTCTATAACTTTTCCATCCAATGGAAGAGTTTGAAATCATATTAAAAGTTTCAACGATTATTTTATATAAGGTATATGTATTACTTCCTCGATGTTCTCGGTGAACAAGTCAATTGGAATTTGGAAGTTAACGTTTGTTTTTTTTTTTTTGGCTTATAAGTTTTAGTTTAAGGAAAAACTTTGAAAAGATCTTAGACGATTGAATTATACAAGATAAGCCTTTCTTGGAGTAGACTTCTGGAACCAATGATACTCTCGTACTCATATAATTATCATCTTAAAAATGGACCTTTGATATTTACATAATCTTATTATATAAATGAGACTTCCTTCGACAAGAGCGTGGCACGTAAGCAAAATTGTAATTCATAGGTAACGACACGTGTCTAATATTGATCGAGATAATGACATGTGTTAAATATTAAAATTAATTAAGAAAAAATAAAATAAAAAATGGAAAAGACACAAAAGTATTGTTAAGTAACTAACCAAATAGTAAAAATGATAATTTCTATAGAAAAAAATAGAAAACACACAAATAATTGTTAAGCTTAACCAAATTGTAAAAAAGAAATATTGTTAATAATCTAAATTAATTAGATAATAGTAAATATTTTTGTAGTCTAAATTAATTAGAAAAAGTATATAAAATTTCTAATATTCTAAACTAATTATAAAAAAACTAATAAAAATTGAAAAAAATATAAGTCGTAAACAAAGGTAGAGAGATAATATAAATAAAAATCAATAACTTATAGATAAGTTTTTAATTTATAGTCAGCTATATCTGTAAGTTTTTAACAAATTTATCACATAACTATTATATATGCATGACTGATAAGAATTAGTTTTTTTTTTCTTTATTCTTTGGAATATGAATTGAATTACACTTTTATATATATATATATATATATATATATATATGATTTACATGATATGAATTAAAACAAGAAAATTAAGATGAAAGTTTTACATCTAATAATTTAAAATTATGTTTAAATAGTATTTCATAATGTTTTAATAATTCAACATATTATTAATTAAAATTAAAATATTTTTATGAATAATTTTTAATACTATTCCTCGCATATGAAGGATGTCTTAATCTAGTTGTTACATAAGTATTTTACTAACAATAGAAACAAAATTCAGTTGTATACTGCAAGTGGTGGTTATATTTTTAAATTGGTTGATTTCGTGTCAGTCAAGTTCATGAATCGAATCTTTTCAGACTATATAAATTTTAATCAGATAATGAAAATGACACATTCCTGAAAATTTAGTAATATTTGTACAGAAAAGTCCTCTATGCTTTTTATATATATGCCGGAAATCATAAAACAAAAATATTATTCATCGAAATTTTATTTTTTATATAACGTCTGAAGTAATTTATTATTTTACTACAAACTATAAGAACGGTTACAAAGACAATTTAACCACGAACAATCCACACCGATCTTAATAGATCCACGACCAACGACCTTTCTGCTCTATACTCGTGATGGACACCTTTTACCTTCAATGCGTGGAATCATGGCGAACAGTTCCAACTACGTAACGCTAGGATCTTTTGTAAACTTGTCTCCATTTATCTGCAAATTTATTAATAAATCGTATTATCTGGGGATCGAACCCAGACCTCCGGGGTGTAGAAACTTAATTAAGCCTTTGGTTAACCATTGGGTCAAGGAGCTTCCACCTATTCATCGAATTTGGAGAAAAATAAAAAATAGCAAATATATTTAAAAATTAAAAAAGGAAAACTTATTAGAAAAATATCAAAAATGCCACTTTTGAATGACTTTTTTTCAAGAATATCTCAATGAGCTGTCTATTTTCAAAAATGCACAAATGAATAATTTTCTACACTCTAAACCTTAAAAGTCTAAACTTTAAAAATAGTTTTGACCCTAACAAAACCTAAACCGTAAACTCTAACATAACATAGTTAACCCAAATATAAATAATTTTTTTTATAACTCGAGTAATCCCGTTCAACGAATACCATGAGTAAGTCAGATCGCGGGGACGTTTTTTACTCCATAGCTGGTTCAACGGGTCATGAGATCCGACTATTCCTGTGACCTGAAGCGGCCATGTGAATGCTCCATTGATCAAATAAAAATGACTAGATAGTTCCGCGCTTGAAGGGAATTGATCCATCTCCGGGACCAATAGAACAACTCCTCCTCAAGTGGTGGGAACCACTAGACCAAAACCATTTGGTTATATAAATAATATTTTGAATAAATAATTTTAAAATGGTAGTTTTGCAAATATTTTGAAAATGTGGTATTTTTAAAAAGTTGCATCTCAAAAATAGCATTTTTTTGAAAATCCCCAAAATTATAAAAAAATTTCTATAATCTATTTGAATAAAATTAAACTCTAAAAATTAAATCAATATATTGAATTGGAAACTAATATTGTAAAACTGATATATAATTACAATGTTGTTTCTGAAAAAAAAAAGTTCTTTTAAAATTTGTTCTTTTCATTTATTTATTTTGGCTTATATTCCTCATCATGCCTATTCTTCTTTAACTTGTATAGAGTCCCAAATATACAAGTAATCTCCGACCATATCGATGTGGCCAAATAAATACATTAAGGCTTCAATTAGTGTGTACCCTAAAGTTATATATATTTGACCACTACCAAGTAGAAGTACCCTAAAGTTGTTTGGCTCCGTACGTGCGTCGTTTCCTTCTCTACTTTTTTTTTGTATGTTAAGTTAACTATTTGACCCATGCAACCAATGAAACATATATTAATTTTCGACTCAATAAACTTACTTTTGATGATAAAACAATCATAGTTTAGTTATTAATTTATTAATGTTGATCGAGGTCATAGATTAATACGATATTTGATGTAGTTATTCAACAATTACAGATGTAGTTTTAACTCGAAAGTAACCCAGTAAAACTATACGCGGTTTCTATTGTAGCGACGCGGGTTGCTGGTTCAACTATACACATGTTCACACAGTCACTTTAGATATTTAATTATTTAATTGGTTCAACTATGTGCATAAATTAAGCTTGTCCGATTAGCTTTATTGTTCAAAGCATCTTGACTAAACACAAAAGTCTCAAACAACAATCATCCAAAAGTTTCGTTTTTTGCTTTCTTCCAACCAAAAAAGCTATCTCATGGCTTCTTCTTCATTAACCCCAACGGGGCCTCAAGTGTTCATCAACTTCCGGGGAAAAGATGTGCGCGAAAACTTCGTAAAAGATCTCGCCCCTGCCTTGAGACGTGCAAAAATAAATGTCTTCATAGACGAGTACATGTTCTTTGGCAAACCCCTAGCTGACTTGTTGACGGAGATAGAAAAGTCAGAGATCGCACTCATAATCTTTTCAGAGAGTTACCCCGACTCAGATTGGTGCTTGGACGAGCTGGCCAAGATAAAGGAACGTACGGATCAAGATCGTCTCATAGCGATTCCGATTTTTTACAAACTGGATGCTTTGGTCGTGAAACAACTTAGATCAACGTTTGGCGATAAATTCAGAGATATGAAGCGTAACCATCAACACGAGCCAGAAAGAACTCAGAAATGGGAGGAAGCTTTACTGACTATTCCTGACATAAAAGGCATAACCCGGGAAGAACAAATGTGAGTTTTCTTTTTCTATTAGTCCATCTTTTCTCCGAAATAATTCGGCTTATCTGGACCGAAATTAGACTAATTCTAGGGTGTGCAAGCCGTTGACCCTATATGCATGTTTTTGTTTTCAGTGTTAGTTGAACTAGGAAAAAAAGAGTATACATTTTTCCCGCTTCTCTTGGTCCCTTATTTTTCTGTTTTTTGCTGATAGATGAATATACCAAAATGTAATTTAGACTAATTAAAGTAAGTCATCAAGTAGGTACATCTAAAATCTGATGTTCTTGGTATGTCTAAAGTATTTTGCAAATTGGTATTCTGATTTTCAACCGGACACATGTTTCTTGTCGAACCAAATAAATAGAAACAACAAGCTTTTTGAAATATATCACTTGTATGTCGTCACAGTGACGAGAATGATCCCGAATTTATAGAGAAGTTGGTTGCCGGGATTCAAATATTGCTCGCAGATATGGCTGTGAGAGGGAACCAAGCAACAGGATCGAATCGTCAAGAAGCTGCCATGGTCCCTACAAGACAGCTAGAAAGAGTAGTGAATCATCAAGGAGGTTACATGGTTCCTGCAAGGCTACTAGACATAACTCATTCTACGGAATCTAAAAATTGGGTTTGGAGTTCTATTAGCGAGGCAGCGTAAGATTTATTTGAGTGGACTTTTTTTTTTTATATGCAATCTAAAAAATCTCTTAAATGACCTTTTCTCATATGGAAAGAAAACAACATTAGTTTAGCAAAGCTCATATTTATTGCATACATAGTATCATATTTGTCAACATATTGCATACATCATTTTAGTATTTTACACAAATATTCGTTTGTTTTGCTCATTTTATTGCAGTTTAGTTTCGTAATTAAAAAAAAATCAAGTTATTTTGGTCATATATCTTATACAAGGGGGATACTAATTACAACATTTTTAAAATTTTTTATCAAAAGACCATTTCTGATGAACCTGTTTCTCAAAAATTCGTTGACTTATAAACTTTTAAAATCACTTTTCATACACCAACTAATTGCTCACCTAGGTTAAGATTCTTTTAAGCTTAATATCTTTGAGTTATAAAAATAAATTAACATCTTTGAAGATTAATACTTTTCAATATATTTTGATTTTTCAACTATGTATGAAGATAAAACTGTTTAAACTAATGATAGTTTTGAAAAAGAGCACGAACTTATGGTATTATTTGCAATATATATTTAAATACAGTATTAATTACTGGTATTTTTGCACTTGTCTCTACTTTTTTTTCTTCTTAAAAAATGCTATTTTTTATTTGGTCCTTTCTATTTTTCGTCTATGATTGATTTGATTATGTTTTCCAGCTATGCCTCCGTTGAAGTTGTGACGATGATCAATGTTTACTGGCTAAAAATGGTCGGGAGTTTGGAGACGAAGGATCTAACACCAGAAACCAAGTACGAAGTGGTGTTTGTAGTAAAGTTAGAAAATGGTGCGGCTGGATGGGACCAACCAGTGACGCTAAAGCTTAAGGTGGAACTAGAAGATGGGAGCGAAAAACGGAAAGATCGAACATCGGACTTAAGGAAGAACATAGGCCACGGTTGGGTCGATATTCTAGCCGGAGCTTTCATGACCCCTCCAAAATATTCATGGGGAAGGATAACATTCACCATGTTTCAGCACGTAGCTACTGACAGGAAACATGGGCTCATCGTCAAAGGGGTTGCAATTCGTCCACAAAGCAAATAATATAATTTGATCTTTCTATTTGTATTTGATTCCAAATAATAATATTGAGGTTTGTTTCTTGTAAAAGGTATTTACTTTGTATTCTGTTTTGTTGAATTTGTACTTCTTTGGTTTTTGTTTTTGGTGTTTTGTTGTCTGAAATTCTTATATTTTTATATAAGTTTTCAATCTAATTTGTTTCCTACTTTATATATAGCTTGCTTTGAGAGACTAGTCCCAATCTTATAAGTAAATTCTACATGATTGTTTCGATTTTGTAATACGGTTGTGTTAATGTTTACCGTTGAATTTGTGTAAGTGTACATTGTGTTCAATTTCCAAAAGTACCACATTTTTAAGTTTTTATTCCAAAATACCATTTTTTCAAAAAATTAAAAAATACCACTTTTTACCAAAGTTCCAAAAATACTTTAAAATTAAAATTCACTTTAACATTCACAATTAAACCCTAAACCCCGAACCCAAACTCAAACTCAAATTAAAACCCAAACCCAAACTCTACCCCCTAAAACTATATCTTAAATTTGGAATAGTTAACTCAAACCCAAAATTTTTAAATTATCCTCATTCCAATTAAAAGACAAGTAAAAAAATGATGATTAGATAAAAGAATGATGACATGGATTGCTAAAAATGTGACATGGCTTAATGATCTTTATTCATTGGATAATTAAATAATTTCACAAAAAATGGATAACATATTTCTATTAATCTTTTAACTTGGAAAATAAAATTTAACAAACGACAAGATTTGCACACGGTAATAAACCGTAATTTATTTTTTCCAATATTCACTATTTTGTATCTTAAATTTAAATCTCTTTTTATACAACAATAAAAAATTACTAGCACTTTGCCGAACTTCTAAATGTTCTCCTTTAATATATCCAAACCACAATATATTTTTTGAAGCACAATAATATTCGTTTTGATTTATAGCAATAACAATAATTACGAATTAAAGTAAAATCTATATGAAAATAGCTACTGCAGAAAGATAAATAGAGAAAGTTCGAGAATGATGAATACAAATTATAAAATAGCCTTGACACTTTTTATATAAATTAGATTAGTTAGGGTTTTCTAGATAGTGTTATATCTTATAACAAATTAAAAGATTTCATAGATTAAATAATAAAGAAATTTAAAATAGAAAATCTAATCAGACATTTAGAATATATTGTGTCAATATATTCAAATTCAATAAAGAAAATATTATTAAACTTAAATTCACCCGTAACAAAGAAAAAAAGATGTTGCAGTAAGTCATGGATACAGTTTACGAGCATGTTTTATTTTTCGTTTATTACGAGTGTCTTTTGACCGTTAGAAGCGAGAACCTCAAAGACATTCACGTGGTGCTTTGTTTAAGGTTAATACAAAATTTGCCCACTTTGTTTAAGTTTCTCTTATAGTATACTTTTAATACTAACCATTATATATTCTAATTTTTTACTTAGTGGACACTGGACATTTGACAATGCTTCGATAGTTTTGGATATAAGTGGTAGCGCCTAATCTTCTTGAGTGGCCGAGATTTCACGAGTTACTAATTAGAGAGATCATTGGAAACATCAACGAAGGTATCTTCGGTTGTCATTTAGATTTCAAGGAAGATCTTTGTGATGATTTAATCGCCAATAAAGGTTCTTCATTTGTATTGTATTATGTTGTGATTGGATGTTATAAAGTTGTGTGTAACCCGTAACGTTACTGGAGTGTGTAGGTTGTGATTGTATACAACAACTTTCTTTCTAAAGTTGTGTGTAACCCGCAACGTGTATCTTTTCACTAACAATAATATCCTAACCAAAATATCTTAACGAAAATATGAAATATCTAAACTAATCTCCTCTAAATCAACTATGCAAATTCAGGCAAAGGATTTTGAAAAAAGTAGAAAAAAAGCATATAGTATATGTTTTTCCAAATCTACCTTAAAATACTTGTGTTCTAAAAATGACTAAACAGAACTAATTAATTCTTATAAATTCATGGAAACAGTTGGTAAACAAACATTAAAATCAAAGAATGTCTTATTGTCTACCATCCTTAACGGTGCCACTAGCAAAATCGCAATCCCACACTTTATGCATATGTCAATTTGTCAACTCTATTAGGCTTTTCTTTCGGCCACGGTTTTCACAAACGTCCCTATTTCTAGAAATTAAATGGTGAACACGAACATATTCATAATTGCGAATTATTGTTAGTTAAAGTCGCACATCCGTAGTTAGGAAGTTTGTGAAATAATACATACACATTTGCCATTCTGAGCTAAAGTTCCATGAATAGTCTATATTTAAAATGGTATCAAAATCATCCGATTGTTAAACAACTTCATGAATGTTGTGTTCACAAAACCACGCTTCAAATATTCATACCTGAAGTTCATGGAGATGTTTGTAAAAATTCAGTATCCATATTTAGAGAATTTGTGTAGGTAGTATATATACCAATTCATTTGTTTGAAGTTTGAAACCCATAACAATTATACCTACATTATATATATATATATATATATATATATTATATTCTCGATTTGGTTTTCTTCATCCAAAATTTTATTATTGTGAATTTAAAAGGTAAAACAAATTTTGTAATTTAGCAGTAAACAATATTTGATTAAGTTCTAGTTGTGTATTTCTGTTTTTTTCACAATCATTTGATTGTTGATTTATTGTCATGGCCTTAATAGATGTGCGTGGAATTATTTCGCTTCTTATTATCCGTTAATACCTTTTGGTAAACGGTCAGGTGATAGGATACTGAAATATGAAATAAAGAACTATTCAATGTTAAAAAGAATATATATATTTACTTGTAAGTTTTGGAGATTAGGAGCCAAAAAACGCTGAGTTTAGTAATTTACAAACTAACCCATCTGTTTATACTGATTGTAGCAAAAATAAACCGTTTCAGTAGTTACTAATCATTAACCATACATAACACCAATTGGACCAATATGTCTTCAACGAATTCACAATGACAAAATTTTACATATATTTTGCATTCACACTGCTCAAAGTCGCGAGTTAAATGTCAAATAACACGTGGATTATCATTGTCACACAATTTTCCTTTTCCCTAAAAAAAAAGCAGTAATTCGTTAACCAAGTAAAGGGTAAAATAGTCATTTAACATGAACTAAAATCATCTCTACTATATCGCTTCACTGTTCCACTCACTCGTCTCCTTCAAATACCTCAAAAGTCTCTCTCTCTCTCTCCTTCTCCGAACGTCTAAACTTTTTTCTAGGGTTTTCAATTAGAACGAAGAAGAAGAAAGGATTTGCTTCAAAATCCACAAAAATGGAGAAAAAACAAAGCTTTTTCTCATCACTCAAAGACGAAGTTAAACGAGGTCTCTCACCTTCACGTTCCAGACCACGTTCTCGTTCCTCAAGTCCTACACGCACAAACCCACACATGAAAGCTCTTCTCTGGGCTCGAACAAAACTCATCTCTTCCTCCACCGGTTCCAACGGCGTCTCCGGCGCCAACTCCGGCGCATATTACTTAGCGAATCAACCGGAGGTGTTAATTGGAAGATCTAGTAGTTTAAGACCAGTAATGGAAGGTCCTGATCTAGAAGACGATAATGGAAGTAGTAGTAGTAGTAGAAGTGAGATTTCAAGGGATTCGAAACGAATCGGGTCGGGTTTAGGTCATTGGGTAATGGGTCAATTAGCACGTGCTCCGTCTGTGACTACTACTACGGCGGCTTATCGGAGATCTGATTTGAGACTTCTTCTTGGTGTTATGGGAGCTCCTTTAGCACCTATTCATGTCTCTTCCTCCAATCATCTTCTCAAAGATAACTCAATCGTTAAGTCTCGTTTTCAATCCAACAGTTTTCTAGGGGTTTGTGGTTTCATTAGAAATAACATTTCGATATTTTTGATGCAAAGATTTGATTTTTGGAATCTTTTGTGTTATACAATATTTTATTTCACATTTTTGTTGTTTTATTTTGGTTGATATTGGATTGGTTGGTGTAGTATTGTCATTATCTGATATGGATTTGATTGATAGATAGATAGATATATATAATTAGTTATACTAAAAAATTGATTTTGTTGTTTATTGATTTGTGTGTGTTGCAGGAAGCATCATCTGCACAGTATATACTACAACAGTATACGGCGGCTTGTGGTGGTCAGAAGTTACAAAACTCTATTAAGAACGCTTATGCAATGGGTAAGCTAAAGATGATAACTTCGGAGCTTGAAACACCAACGAGAACAGTTAAAAATCGGAGTTTGACTAAGTCGGAAACTGGAGGGTTTGTTTTATGGCAGATGAATCCTGATATGTGGTATGTTGAGTTATCGGTTGGTGGTAGTAAAGTTCGTGCTGGTTGTAATGGGAAGCTTGTTTGGAGACATACTCCTTGGCTTGGTTCTCATACTGCTAAAGGACCGGTTAGGCCTTTACGTCGTGCGCTTCAGGTTAAACACTAAACTGTAAAACTCGCATGACTTTGTGTAATCACTAATCAATCAGTACATTGTTGAGTTTATGTTTGAATGATGATGAATCAGGGACTTGATCCGAGAACTACTGCGACTATGTTTGCTGGAGCGAAATGCGTTGGAGAGAAGAAAGTGAATGGTGAAGATTGTTTCATTTTGAAGCTGTGTACTGATCCTGAAACTTTAAAGGCGAGGAGTGAAGGACCAGCAGAGATCGTAAGACATATCCTTTTCGGTTACTTCAGCCAAAGAACAGGACTATTAGTTCAAATCGAGGATTCGCAGTTGACACGGATTCAATCAAACGGTGGTGGTGATACTGTTTATTGGGAAACCACGATCAACTCGTCACTAGACGATTACAGACAAGTCGAAGGAATCATGATTGCTCACTCTGGACGCTCTGTTGTTACTCTTTTCAGATTTGGTGAAGTCGCGATGAGCCACACTAGGACCAAGATGGAAGAAAGATGGACTATTGAAGAAGTCGCGTTCAATGTTCCCGGTCTATCTCTAGACTGTTTTATCCCACCTGCTGATCTTAGGTCTGGTTCTATAGCCGAGTCCAGTGTGTATCCGTCACAAGATGAGAAAGGGAAGAGCTCGGTCGCATTGGCTGCTACAGCTCATAGAGCTAAAGTTGCAGCTTTGGAGAAAGGAAGATTCGACGATAATAACCCGGTATGGCATATCGATGTTTGAGTTTAGTAGCAAAGATGCAAATCTGTTCATAGTAATGCTGGTAACAGGACTCAAGACTTGAAATTAAATTAACTAACCCCTTTGTTTAGCAGCTTACATATTTAGGTGTTTTTGATTACACGATTTGTTTTCGATTTTCGTTTGTTACTTTTCTTTTTCACCTTCATTATTTTGAGTAAGGTGATTCGATTTGATTTGCAACAGCAAGAGAAGGAGAATTGCTGCTTTAATGTTTAAATTTGTTTCATCTTTCATTTTCTTTGGTTTAAAACCGAACCGAATCGAGTTGGTTGAGTTTGAATCATATGGATTTAATGTTGTTGAAGACATTCTTAATGTGTGAATTGTTGTTAATGGAGTAGTTGTTAGAGACTGAGGTATGTTAGGTCCCAAATAGAGAAAGTGATGGTTTAGAAAACATTAATGGGATTTTATGAAAGGAATTGAAGATTATGATTATGAGGAAAGGGGTCCATTTTTCTACTTTTGTAACATAAAAAGAATGCTTTTTTGCACAACTGTCTCCTCTTTTTTATCATTAACTTTCCTTTAAAGTTTCTATATTGATTGCATCTTTGGTCTTGATTGGCAGAACATTTAGAAAAGCATCATCCTCTTTATTATCCAATCAAGTGTAGTTGACGAAGCATTAAACATAACATTTAGTAAATGCTAATGGTCTCATCCTCAATGCTCTCCCATAGAGATTTTCCAGAGCATTTACCTCTAACATATATAAAAATATTAAAAAATTAAATTATACAACTCATTTATTTTTATACTTATATAAAAACAAATTATATAAATTTTAATTACTTAATATATGTTTATCATTATTTTATTTATTTTATACTTTAAAATAATATTATAATCAGATAATATATCAACTAAATGTAATTTAAATTCGAAAAGATTATAAAAAATTATGTTATACCGTATAAAAATAATTTATGTACAATATTAACATCAACGTATGTAACATACTGTACATAGATGTATGAAAACGACATCGTTTTAAGACCGAGGAAACAAATGTGGGATCAAGATTTGGAGCAAGTCTTTGATTCTTTGATAACAAACAAGACATTAAAAGAGAGATATCACAGTGAAGAAAAGTTCACATTGAGCAGAAACATACAGTACAAACTACCCAATGACACACACGAAAACTGTTACAAGTACAACCATGTGACGATAAAACACTCGATGGGCGACAAAACTCGAAGCAAGAAGAAAGGCAAGAAGTGCGTGGCTACGGTTAAGCTAAGAGTCTATTTACAAGTTTCTATGGCTCGACGACAATACGGGCAATCTCCACAAGCTCTAAGCCAAGGGACTAAGCAAGAAGAATGAAAACTATGAGTACAAGGTAATGTTATAAGTATATCGCCTTTCGTAAAACTCTCTAAACATATACTACAATCTCTCATCTCGGTTTTAACATCCACCTCGCTAAAAGTTTGCCGATCTAAACAGCTAATATCACCTTGTGTAAGACCTTGTGGTTTCTTGTTCCGATCATAAAACACTACTTCCGGTTGAAAATTCGGATCCGCGTAAAAGGACGAAAAACCAACTCTTGAGAACTCCATCTGATCATCTCCTAATGAAACACTGTTTGCTCTACTCAATCAAAAACACAAAAAGGTTCAATCTTTGAGCAACAAGAAACACCAAATCTTAATTCTACACATGAATGATTTCAAAACCAAAGCACACTACACTATCAAGTTCTTAAACACTCAATTAAAAGCTATAGAGGTTAAGGAACAAACCTGTTAGTACTAGACAAAGAAACACCTCTCAATCTTTCGACAAGTCTTGCTCTTGCAAGAAGAACAGAACCAGGAAGCCTATCTGATCCGTTTATGTTACCAAAACTGTTACTTTCAATCTCTGAATCAGTACTGTTCGTATTCAAACCCTGAACACCTCTACTACGTTCCTAGAAAACCAAAAAAGGACTAATTTTTACAAATTCAACAAATCAAGTAAAGATTTTTAACAACTACAAATTTGGTTTAAGCTAACCGGCAGATGACAGAAGCGACGGAGACGTGGTGGTGCACGACGGAGAGGATCACAAGCGTCGGAATCATGACGGTGATTATGATTAATACCGTGACGGCGATGATTGTGATGGTGGTGATGTGAGTGGTGACGATGAAGAGAAGAAGAAGAAACGGATTCTGAATCCGGGTCGGATCTATTACTACTACCGAGACGAGATCTTCGAGTATAGAAGAGTTCTGATGCGCTCGTCATGCACCGATTGATTAAAATTGAATTCGTTTAAGTTATGAAATCGGAAAGATTTTTGCAGATAAAACGATGAGATTAAGGAAAGAGACAAGAGAGAGAAGTTGCGACGAAAAGTTAAAAAAGGAAACTGCAGTGAAAATAAAGTGGTGTTTTACGGTGACGTCATCATCCACTTTGTTGTCTGAAAAGTAGAAAAGTCTCTTTGTTGTTGTTTTAGACAATTGGACATTGGAAGAAGCCCGTATCAGTTTTAGGCCTATACCAATGATGAGCGTTTTTAACTATGGGCGATCGGATTTTTTGGTTCGGTAATTTTGAATAAAGCAACATGAAATTTGTACATTTTTAGAACAAAAACTGGTAATTTAGAATATTTTTCTTGTTTTTATTTGTTTGTTGCTTTTGCGTTGTTGATTTTGAATATTGTATTACGGTAAGGATGTGGATCTTGTTATTATCTTTATACAATTTTATCACTTTCTAGATTTAAAAAACATAAAATTTTATATTTCATGAATCTGTTTAGTTCTGATGGATGTTTAGTTCTGATGGATCGCCTCTTCTAGCGTCGCGCCGTACAACCAAACTTTATAAAAAGCTAGTGTTTTCACGTCCGGACCGGTCCGGTTATACCGCGACCCGGGCAATACTCCGATCCGGATAGTACTAAAATACAGAAAAATTAAACCTGGAAAAACCCAAAAAAATCTGCTATTAACCCGCGACCCGGTGAACCGGTTGAACGGGTTTAAAAAATATTACAAAAAAATTAATAGAAATCAATGTTTTTATACCCTAATCTTATTATAAAACATAAATATCATTAGAAAATAACATTTGGGTAAATATTGAAAAACCTATTGATGAATCGAACTAATTTATTCAAATTTTGGATTACCGATCGTGAGATTGAAATCGAAGTTTTTATCTTTTAATGGTTTAATTATTACTTCTCACTCTTAGTTTGTGTTTTAATGTTTTCAAACGATATATCACTAGAAATAATATATCCTATTGATTTTATATTATAATCAATTCATTCTCATGTATATATATCAAAAATCGATTATGTTTCACTACAATCTATTGATTTTAATATACACTATTTTAGTAATTTAGTTTGGATTTAATTTGGATGTATAATATTTAATATATTATTGTTGATAAACATCAAATTTAGAATATTTTATTATGTAATTTTATACTTAATAAAACACATATATTCAAAATAATAATAACAAATATAATAATGTATTGATCCACGGTTGACCAGAATCGACCGGATGACCCGGTGACTCGGGAGGTCGTCCGGTTTTCTTTCCGGGTCGAGTATAAAAACATTGTAAAAAGCCCAATGGATTGAGAAGGTCGGCGCGCAAATTACACTCTACTTTTTATTGGGTCTAAATACTTTTCATTCATTTATTTTATATTTTTCTTTCTAACTTCTTTCTGGTTCTCGTTTTTTTTTCATGGCGGCATATCAAAGTCAGATTTGTTCCTATAATTTCCAAACCTTCCACCAAATCACAATATGTTTTCTTCTATTTTTAGATCCGGATCAGTTTCTATTAACTATGTGAAGTTGTGTTTGAACATTAGATCTAGATAAACCGATGGTTGAGAGCGAACGAAATTGTCCATCTCTTGAGTAGTTCGATTGAATAATTTGGGTAGATAAGATTATTCAAGTATTTTGAATAAATTCAAATAATTATTTTATTTGAATCATCCAAACATACTAAAAAATATTCAAATTATCTGAATTAACCATTAATATAACCGAAACAAAACTATATAATTAACCCGAATATTTTTTTTTAACATCTGAATATATTGATTTTAAACTGTGAAAAGGTAATACAAGAGGTTTACAATCCACTTACGTAAAGTACTAAAAGATACAAAACAAGAATCCATATCTTAAACCTTTTTTGACTATTAATTGATTATTTATACATAACTCTTTCTAAATGTATCGACATTAGGGATAATAACCATGATATCTTCTAAATTTTATACATAGTATACCAATTTAATTTGATCGTCTATTATGATAATATCATCAACTCTATTGCGATAATCGAAATTTTTAATCAAAATGTCATATTAATCTGACAAATAGATTTATTGAATTCCATAATATAACATCATTCGGAAAAATAAATTAAGAAAAATCTTACCTAAAAATGATTTCTCTCTATAAATTAATATTTATTAATTTATCGATAAATTAATATCTTTCTAAAATAATAAATTTTCATGGTCCCAACATTATTAATTTATAGAAATTTTATTGTAGTTATTTTATTCGAATCATCCAAACATACTAAAAAATATTCAGAATTAACCACTAATATAACGAAAACAAAATTATAAAATTAACCCGATTTTTTTTTTTAACATCTGAGTATATTGATTTTAAACTGTGAAAAAGTAATACAAGAGGTTTACAATCCACGCTTAGGTGGAGAACTGAAAGATACAAAACAAGATTCCATATCATAAATCTTTTTTAGACTATTAATTACTACCGTGCACCCGCACACATGTGATAACTCCATAGACCAACCCCAAAACGTACCGTTGAGAAAAAAAAGTCATATCACAACGGCTACTTCCTAATCTGTATATTTATTTCCCCCAAAACTCAAAAACTTCAAGAAAATATTTCTTTCTTCTCTCGAATTTTTCTCACACAGATTGTTTTCGTTTTCCTCTGAATCTTCTTCTTTGCTAATTTTTGATACAACGAGAATATGATCAAATCCGCTATGGATCTTGGTTGTTTGGATTTAGGTTGTCTTTCAGTCTCTGATAAGAGTAGTAGTAGTAGTAGTCGCGTCGGTGTTTCCGATCCTCTTGAATCTTCTTCTTCTTCTGCTTCGAAATCTTCGCAGGTAATTTCCAGTTTTCGATTCGAAATCTCAAATTCATTTTCCGGTGAATCCGTTTCGTTGTGATGTTTCGATTCAGATTGGATTGAGTTAGGGTTAGTGGAATTGAGTGTAGTGTACGGATTTAGGGTTTCTCGATTGATACTAAGATGTTAGGGTTTTTGCATAAACAATCCAAAAGTTACTTGAATTTGATGTTATCTTCACTAATTTCGTACTTGATAAGTGTTAACTCTCGATTCAAGGTGGTTTATGTGTTTCTGATCTTATCTTAAAGTATGTATTTCCATGAAATTTAGGATGTTATGATATTCGTTTTGATTTTGATATACCAACTGGTTTTTGACATTTAGAAATCATCACCAAGAGAGACATCATCTCTTAGAAAATCGCAATCGAAGAGGTCTGCTCAACGTAATAAAACCTCGCCTCTTGGTTGGTTTCCGCGGAGAAAAGGAGATTCATACTTGAATAGGAAGATCAAGAAGCTACAGGTAATAGTTTGATTGGTAGTAATGCTTATGTAAGTTTGTGGAATATGGAAGTTATTGTTGTTGTATGGTGTTTGTGTAGGAGGTTGGTGGAATGAATCAGACTCTTGATGAGACGCTTGGCGATTCGAATCCACACTATTGTAAAATTGTTAGAGAACAAATGGCTGTGAGAGAAGCTGCAGGTAAGGCTATGGAGCTTCGTAAGGCTGCTTTGGTTGAAGCTTCTTGGTGTAGAATACTTCGAGCTGCGAGGTAATTTAAGGTTCTTAGTATTCATTTGGTGGTGTTTCTCACTAGGTTACTTAATCAAAGGTTTGTTATTTTCCGGTTGATAGGATTCCGTGTTTAGAGGCAGAAACTGTGATGGCAAATGCAGAAAAGGCTGCGGTGGAAGCTTTTGAAGCGGCATCTGCAGTGGGAGTGATAATGCATGATAAACCAAATAGCTCAAGGAAGAAATATCGAATTGAGACATCGGGAACACATGGAGGAGGTTCTCCTACTCATACTGTTACAGCGTCTTTTGAAACTGCATTTGATGTGGATAAAGAAGTAGCAGCTGCTGTTAAAACTGCATTTTCTAGGCTTGCAAATTGTCCCTCGCTTAGTAAAGCCGAGATTAAAGATCTTCTGAGGAAAATCAGCGAGAATCCCGATCAGCGTGATAAGCATGAAATCACTGAGGTGTCATCAGAATGTGACTCAGAGTCTGATTCTGAACTCGGCATTCTAGATAAGGTTGATGAAGAAGAAGTGGCTGAGACTTCATATCTCGAGATGAGACAGCTAAAAGTCAAGAGGAGGCAGTCTTTTGGGAAGTTTAGCAGGGAGAAGCTAATAGATATGATGCTTGAGAGGCTTCAGGGTTTACAAGAAGATCAACTTTCAAGTCTTGCTTCTATAGTTGCAACTTGTGGTTTAAGTGAGGCCTTGGCTGAAGTTGGTAACCAGAGGCTGCAGACTACAAACTTCGAACCAACTGTTTCAGACCATGGGAATTCTTCTTCAATGGATACAAGATCGAGAAGAGATTCTAAGTTTGGGTCCTTCAATGAACGAAAAACGAGTGGAAATGAGTCACAGATTCCGAGTTTGGACAAGTATCTAGTCAAGCACATGACCAGACTAGAAAGAGAAGTCTATGAAGCTAAAAAGACTTCAAAGGAAGTATCTGACAAAGACAGAAAGGTTCCTCAAGGTATTGCAAGTGATGATACTGTTCCAGATTTGGGAAGCATCCTTGTGAAACATTATTCAAAGCTTGAGAAGGAGATCGAAGAAGCTAAGAAGAACGCGGGAGTAAATTCTGGAACATACCAAACAAAGAACTCAAGCAGAAACCACACGCCACTGGATCCTATCCCAGACTTGGAAAGTCTGCTAGTGAACAAGCATGTTTCAAGACTGGAGAAGGAAGTTAAAGAAACTATAAGAAACTGCGGAAACAAGTACGAGAATGTGAAGAAACCAGGTAATCCCGAAGCAGCTAGTACTGTGCCCGAAGTTCCCAGCCTGGGTAGTTGTATGGTGAAACATGTCTCCAAGCTAGAGAAAGAAGTCCAAGAAGCAAAGAAGAGAAACAAAACAGTTGAGGAAAGTTCTTGTTTGTTGACAGAGGAGCTTGGAAAAGAAAACATGGACTCGAACAAGAAATCTGAGAGTCAAGAAGAAAGCCTAGACAAGATCTTCGTCAAGCCGATTCACAGGTTAGAAAGAGAAAAAACTGCATCAGAAGCAGTTTACGGAAACCGGAGGATCCAACAAGCAGCGAAAAGCGAGGACAAAATTCTGGTGAAACATGTTCCAAAGCTAGAGAAAGAGAAGAACAATAATGAAGCTAGCTCGAACCAAACACATGGAGAAGAAACAAAACTGACTCTCACCAGACGACAAGTGAGGGACAAAGAGATACAAGAAACTTGGGGTGGTTTAGGTCTTGGAGAATCAAAGAACAATAACCAGAAGAGACCTGAAATCAAGAAACCAGAAGTTATCGAGGCAAGACCGATGATATTAAATAGACTACAAGCGAGGGACAAAGAAATGTTAGAAGCTTGGGGTGGTTTAGGACTTGGAGACAAAAGCATGTACGAAACAGCTAATAAGAATAAAAGGAAACCTGAAACAGACAAGGTAGAGACAGAAACACCATTGTTAACAAGAAGACAAGCAAGAGATAGAGAAATGCAAGAAGCTTGGGGTGGTTTAGACCTTGGTAACTCTATTCGACCGAGTTTATCGAAACTCGAAAGAGAAAAGGTTAGTTTTAGGTCTGTTTTGAATCTAACAAATCTCTTTTATTTCCATTAACTTAGCAATAATTTGATATGTTTGTTTGTTATCATTTACAGGCTGCTTGGGTTAAGGCTGAGGAAGAAGAAAGAACTCGAGGACACTAATGCCATCAAATAGAACGTATAAGAGAGAAATAAATGGACAAGAAGTAGAACATTGGTAAGGAATAAGTCAATTTCCATTGTTTTCATTGGCTTTGGATCATAAGGATCTATCTTAGCTAGTTTCAAAAAATATTGTTTATATTTCAGTAGGTGAACAGTTGTATAATATGAGATAAATAAAAATTTCTTTTGTTAAGGACCAATTTAGAATGTTTGATATTGCTTTTGATCGATTATTGGAATTCTACATTATTTTACATTTCATTGATTTATATGCATATGAGACGTTTTGGTAAGCAGACTTTTTAGCGAAAAATGCTCGAACCCGTAATTCAGTGTTTTCCTATGTTAGCATTTCTATCCCGCATCGGTTCAATGATGCTTCTGTATTTTTGTAACCAATAGAAAAAGTATGCTTGTGATAAAAAAAAAAAAAAAATAACGTTTTGGTAACAAAACTACAAAATGAAACTTAATCTTTCAGTAAATGTTGGAATTTATGTACTTTTACTTTTTAATATTTGAGAGAAAAAAGGGGAAAAAAAAGGAAAAAAAACAGTCTCCAAGTCGCAACCTTTTCTTGTCTTCTCCACTAAACAAACAAAATGGGTGAGAATCCATGGCAGCCTCTAGTCCAAACCTTCGAGAAACTATCAATCTGCGTCCAATCACATCTCTCCAATTTCATCGGCATCAAAAACACTCCTCCTTCATCATCTACAATCCAAAACCCAATCTCCTTCGACTCTTCCTCACCAATCACAACCAACACTCCCAATCTTCAAAAAATCCCTCTCAAGGTACGAATCTAGACTCGAAATCTGCTCTGTGTTTCAATTATTTTTCTGGGTTTGTTTTCAACTTTACAAAACCTTCTCTTGCTTTATGAATTATGATCACCACCAACGTGTTCGATGAAATTCCCCAATGAACTTGTATTGCTTGTGAAACGAATTGGTACTATACTTTAAAGTAAATTACTACTTGTATACACTGTTTTGATATGGTGATGTAACTAGCTAGGGAAATACTGTGTCCTGCATTCAAATTTTGGAGGTGTCACCTTTAAACTCTCATTGAAAAGGGTTTAGTTAGTGATTATGTGAACCTTCTTTGCTATAGGTTTTGTTGATATGAACATGTGTAACTTATTACTTGATATTGTTTCAGGATAAGTCTACAGGTCCTGTGACTAAAGAGGATCTTGGGAGAGCTACATGGACATTTCTGCATACTCTTGGTGCACAGGTTGAGTTTGCTTTATGTTTCTTGATTATTATCGCCGGTTGAACGTTCGTGGCTATCTTTCTCTCATAATTGACACATAACCGTACTTGTCATTTGCTTATCCTCTACATAGTTGAAACTGCTCTTTGATTCACTTCGGTTCTTGCTTTGGGTTGTTTGCTCTCTGTGTAGTGAATTTACAGAGTGAAACTAAAGGATTCTGGTTCAAATTTTTGTCATTCTCTTACTTGAATCTTCTCACATTGATGCGGCCTCTAGTAGTTTATAAGTAGGTGTTTATGAATTAATTAAACTCCGGTCTGTCTTATGAATTAGCTGTTTCTTTTTTTTCCTCATCAGTATCCAGAAAAACCAACAAGGCAGCAAAAGAAAGACGTTAAAGAACTGGTACGACTCTTTCTTTCCCTAGTCTATCATCTTATATAATTCATGGACTTTAGTTTATTAGATGAGGTTGAAATTGGTATTAATGAACTTGAAGCCTAGAATTTTCAGCTTGAAACTTTTAAAAATTTAGCAAGGTTTTAAACTTTTCGACCGGTTATTCTCAAGAACCTGCAGTCCCAAGTGTTCTTGATGTAAAAGGTAATACTGAACATTCTTTTCTGTGTAGATGGCGATACTTTCTCGAATATACCCTTGTAGAGATTGCGCGGATCACTTCAAAGAAATCCTAAGGTAATGTTCATCTTGTATCTCATTGCATCTTACCAGACTCGATTTTGAACACCCGTTCTATGTGTTCTGTTCATGATAGATCGAATCCTGCACAAGCTGGATCTCAAGAGGAATTTTCGCAGTGGCTTTGCCATGTACACAACACCGTAAATAGAAGGTAAAACTGAGAGGAGAGTAATGTATTGAAACTTTTATGAGGATCTGAAATGAAAGAATTGAGAACTTATGATTTATCATGTGTGGGATTCTAAAATTTGTTTGCAGTTTGGGGAAATTGGTGTTCCCTTGCGAGAGAGTGGATGCAAGGTGGGGCAAGTTAGACTGTGAGCAGAAAAGTTGTGATCTTCATGGAACTTCTTCTATAGACTTTTAGACATTATATTTTACGAATGTATAACCCATTTATTAACTACTTTTTGTATGGAAAATAGTTTATATTGATCTATATAATCCTTTTTCTATGAAGTTCATCAAGATAGAGGAGAACAAATTGTTGATAGATTGGTTCAGCATAACTGATAGTGGTAATTGGTGATTTTACTAAAAATTAAACTAGCTATCTAATACTTCTTCGTTTTATCATAAGTTTTGTTTTGACTGTTTTACACAAATAAATAAGATATATTAAAAATTTATTTATAGACCCAAATCCGCAATTTCGACATTTTTAAGATTCAAAATCGTCCAAATCCACCAAATTTCTTAATTAATTCCATAATGTAAACCCAAGAATTTGTTTTTTGAAAGATAGTTTTTTTTAATGAAGTGTTGAAAAAGCGATTTCGTAGATAATTGTTCGTGGACGAACACGAATTTGAATGAGTGACTTAAAACATGTGTTTAAAGTTCGTTTAATCTCAACCATCCGTTTTAAACTTTCATCCAATGGTCAAGATTAAAAGGAAAAGTTAGATGTGGGAAAGGGAAGAAGAAAGCTTCATTAATGATATTTTAGTTCTAACAACAACAAAAATGGTATTTTAGTCATTTTGTTAAAAAATGAAAGGAAAAAAGATGAAAAGTGTGCTTAAAAATAAAAATGTTTCTTACTGTAAATTTTTACAAAAGAAAATGTGTATAAGTGTAAAAGACAAATGTCTTATATACTCTAATCTTACCTTGCTCCTGGTATTCTTTATTCGACATCTCTACTGATCATGAAAATATTATAACCTCATATTAAATAATGTGAATAATAATCTTTTACTTGAAAATAAATTTTTGATTTGGTTGAGAAGTCACAAAATTGGTCGTGAACCGAAATCACATACACGTAATAATTTTCTTTAGAATACATTGAAGAAGTGGTAGTTGATTTTAAATGGTTTTCTTTAGAATAATTCAAGTCAGACCATCCTCTTTCAACTTAAAACAAAAATATGAAAGTGCAAGAAAAAATACGATCATCTTTTCCCATTTTTTTAAACAAACATTGTCATCAATTATTTGCCTCTTTACTTTTTTGTGATGTCTTATGAATCAATGTAAGTATGTTATTGTATTACCAAAATTGACGTTATGGCCATTGTTGTTTTCTACCATAACAATAATTTGATCTGTTTATCCATGAGTTGCCAGAAACTCACTGATCCTACTTGATCTTGTCTAACATGATAACTAACATGTTTACCTTATGTGATTGTGATCGTGGCATCGATCATGATTACCTTTTCTTTTGATTTTGTTTTGACTGGTTAACATGTCTCACATGTTCCATTTAAAGCGATTCAAAACTAATAAATCTATTGCGGAGAAGATTTCGAAGTCTGTTGAATTCCCATTGGAGTTAAACTTGAAGCCTTATAGGAAATGGAGTGGAAATTTAACATGAAATTTATATGTATCGAAGATTTCACACTTTGACACTCACTCTTCATTTCTTTTGTTCTTTAGGTTGAGACTGGATATTAACTGTATGCATTAGTGTTGGATCATCAGTACGTCAAGGTCATTAACGTTCTTATGTAAGGCCAGCTCCACATATATGGTACAAATTTAATGACGATAAGGTGATATCTCTTGTTACTTTGGTTGGTTCTAATAAGTACTGTTTAGACTTTTTTATACAACCTAATAAAAAATATTGAAAGTTTTATCTGTAACCCTAACATATATATTGACTCTTGGTATTTTTTGTTAGATTTGAGGTTAAATTAGATATTTATGTTAAAACTTACGTCGAAAAATCTAAGATACAATTTACTTTGAAACGGAAAAACAATTTTACATTTTTTATTATGAAACGGAGAGAATATAATAAATAATGTCCCAATTACTTAAAATTTAAATAACGGATTAATTGCAACAAACAGAAGTTGAAATAAGTGATACTGTTGAATGTTTTTTTTTTAATATACAATTCTATAATCAACCAAACCAATAACATTTGGCTCGTGCTACAATTTCCTCCTTTCATACCTTTTCGTGCTATTTGTGAAACGTTACCTCTAAGAAACTTAGGAACAACCAATAAATCAAGTACTTAAATCACATCTTGGTTTTGATTCAAGGACACGCATAATCAGATAATTATAATACTAAAAAATTACTTAATTGTGGTAAATAATTTTATAGTAATATTTTACACCAACTCTCCATGACTCCATGTGTATCATGCTTTGTGCAAAACCCATATTTCAAATAATCGAGTAAATGTTGAATTTTGAGCTGCACACAGTCTCAAGAACTATGCTTGTACTTAAATATAAAGAATATTCGATTTTGGGATTAACTAAAATTTGTATTTCTCTGTTGCACTTTTAAAGAAGCTACTTGTTTTAGACATTTGAAATGTATTGTATTCATGAACCACAAATACATGTTTATTAGAAAAGAGAAAAATATATAAGATATGGTGATAATGTAAGAGAAAACTTTTGAAGAAGAATGTGTTGGGATTAAGTGGAAAGGATGTTCCAAGTCTGTAAAGTAGAAAGGTGACAATATTAAATTATTCATATTATTTTAGTACTTAATTGTCAAAAAGGGATTTTTAAAATATTATAATTACTTTCAAAGTTGGCTAACTTAATTCTGGTCTCTCAAGTGATCATATATAATACTATTCCTAATAATTAAAAAATATGATTAGTCAATAATATATGAAGTATGCTTCAAGTCACATGATCTTAAGAAACTTAGCTAAAAAACAATTATTAATCCATAAAAAGGGGCCTTAAATAGTAATGGATGTGGATCTTACAAGCTTACAAATAAAAAACACACTACAATACATGCGTGTAGTTATATATTAGACCTAACCTAACGTTAGAATTTATAAATAACTTTTTTTAAATTTCAACTAGTTTTCCAACAAATTCTATCATCTCTACAATGACATCTAACGATTGGCCTAATTTGCATTGTGTTATATCATTTTGTCAAAGAATATATGGGTCACATTCACATGATTTAGAATATTCTAAAACTCTTTAAATCAGAAGAAGAAAAATGATAGTATAAAGAAATGGTACAACCATTTTATATCATATCACTATTTCGTATCATCGTTTATTACCATTTCTAGTTATATTATTTTTCCGCTATTTTGTAACATTAAAAAAACTCTTATCAATATGATTGGTAATACAATATAGTACAAATATTTAGATAGTACGAAGTAGTTGAACATTTTTGAAACTTCGTAACGCTACTTTATTAATTGATTACACAAAATGTAATACAAGTTGTAATGCATTGATAAGTTGTAACCATCCAAAGCCAACATGTAACCAATCGATTCTATATGCAAACAATGAAAACTTAATGCGAATAAAGAGAAAATCATTGTACTCACGCTATTGCTTTTTTAGTGTAATGAAGTTGTCAAAGTGGTTAGAGAGTGTTTTGTTTGTGAGAGAGAGACATTGTCCTTAAAGGCCTTTTCCTTTTTTCCCAATTAATAATAACAAACAACCCAAGAGATGTCATCCCTACACCTTCTTCAACATTTGGTTTGGTGGTTTAACCAACATATATATTTTATCATTTGATGTAAGTGTAACTATAAGATTTATAGGACAATTTACTTTTAGTTATATAGTTTGATGTACAATGCAATCTCCTTCGTTAGTGTATACAATATGGTTACACATCCCGGGGTTTTGGGAGTGTGTCGTATCCTGCTTTCAAATCGATTAATGTAAAGTATTTTTTGGTAACATAAAATTGATTAGTGTATAGTATTACATTTTTTCTTTGATAGAGTTAATATAGAATTACAGTATACCATAACATCAGTATAAGTATCTATATTTAGACAAAATTATAAACATGATTAGCCAAAACCACTTTTTAGTAAATGCGAATGGAGCAGTCGAACATAGTCTTTACTCAAATACAATTTTGGTTTATTTATATAAAAATTAACATCTATGTTTAAAAAAAAAACTATTTTACCATATAAAATATATATTTCATTTTAAATTTTGAACACAACCTACCAATATTTTGAGATGACTAGCCCTTTATACGGGCTCATATAATCATCTCTAGACTATAATCTAATTCATATCATTGCCGTTTATTTGATTAAAAACCAATTATATTGCTAATAATTTTTGTTGTTACTATATTAGAACTTTATATTATCATTTGAAGCATGGTTATTTTCATCATTATAACCATTTCACTATTACTTAAATATACGATCTCGATAAAGTAATGTTAATGACTAACGATTTGTTAAATTCTAAACTATAGCTATATTATTATTGTTAAGAGACTTGTTTAAGATAGCTTTGACTCTAAGCAAAAATGACTAACTAAGGACTAACTAATACTCACTCCAAAGCAAGAAAATATAAATGGAAGCTAAAAGTGACATTACATCTTTTGATTTCCTATACATATTTCTTTAACACTAATTAAAGAATACATTACTTTGCTTGTAGTGATATTTATCTTTCACACATTATATAAGTCTCTTCCTTAAAAAGAAAAAATGGAATAAAAAAAACAACCCATCTTTTTCTATTTACGTAGTTGACTCTATATTGACCATATATGACCAAACCAATCACGAGAAAACGTATTCTAATGGATATATTTTTCTTAGAATTCGGTATATATCTAAATCATATGTACACATCTTATCTCTTCAAATGCGTAACATTTACATACTATTTTTTATTGAAAAATATAATTCTCACTAGACATATTTGGGGTCAATTCCTTATTATAATTGAAACGTAAGAATTAGATAATACCGACTACATATTTAGTCACACCTTTGGTTCATACTCTCGGAATTAAAATTCAATTATTTATGAATCTTATTTTTTTCTAAATATGTTTTTGTTTTGTTTGCTTAATTATTTACAAGAACTTATTTGTGGGTTAAGATCAAGCCAAGCAAAGCACTTAAGTCTTAAGTAAAAGAGAACCAAAAGTAATCTTAAAACGTTTTAGCTTATTTGCAAGTACTTATTTGTGGATTAAGATATGGTAATTATTTTGCGGTGGTGGTAAAACATTGAAAGCCAAGGAAAGCTCTTAAGTCTTAAGTAAAAGAAAACCAAAAGTAATCCTCAAATGACAGTTCTAAGAAAAGTATCAATTTGAGCACATGCAAATATTCAATCAACTTTCCAAAAAGCATAAAAGATAAACTAATTTTCTTTTCTTTATAAACGGGTTTTCATTGATAATGTTAATCTCAAGAATCATGATATAAATTTCATAACGACCAAACCATTAATATGTATCAAATAAGAAACACTCTCTTTTTTTTTTGAAAAAAAATAAGAAACACTCTTAGTTATGTGAATCCCCCACTGACAAACATTTATAAATTAAATTCTATATGTCGTATAAATCAACCGCATAACTCAACTGATAGCTGGTAGAGGTAAAATATCTAACAAATATTCAAGTTTTGAATTATGAATTTATGATGGTTAGCATACTACATCACATATTCTGACAAATAAAATAAATAATAGCTCAACACATAAGCAGTTTCTAAAATGTTAAGTAAAAACTTACTAAAACTATTGATTCTACACTATATTTTGATTATGAAAAATACAACTTCTATAAATTAATATTCGATAAATTAATACATCAATAAATCAATACAAAAATTTGGCTTCTAACTTGATTGTTCAATTAAAAAACATATATAAATTAAAAAAACATTATAATTTCAACGTTTTTTATTAGAAATTATATTATATTCATGCAATTTTTATTTCTACCTACAAAAAATGTCTTATTTTCTAGCTACTATTTTGTAAAAAATGCAAAATCATAGTAATTAATTTATGTACTACTACTGCTTGAAAAAACTTGAAAGGAACTAGAAAATATATAAATCTTTACTGTAGAAACTAAAAAGCTCAAAAAGCAAAAAACTAAAACTCATAATCTTCCACTAATCATAACAAACAAAAACACAATTAAGAATAAACACTGCAGCAAACCAACCAAATAGTAGTACTAATTACTCAAATTAAAATATTAGTTTTAAGCCTCTAAAAAGTTGATGTAATAAACCTCTCAAAAAGCAAAAACCAAAACAACATTTAAAAAGAAAAAAAAAAGCCTTAAAAGAGCTCTCACATAAACTCTTCACAAAAGTGAAACCCCAAATCCACAAACCCCACTTGCAACCATTTCAATCTTCCCCATCTTCTTCTTCTTCTTCTCCACATCTCTCTCTGAATCAAACCCATCTCCAATTTCTCAAATCCATCTCCAATCTCTAATAAAGTTTCGATTTTTATGTGAAAGTTTTAACCTTGAATACAATGTGAGGTCTCTCTTAAACATAAAGGAAGAGACTTTACATACAACAATGGTAGCTGCAACAATTTCCACCACTACCTCACAAAACCCACCTCGAGATCAACCTCAAAACAACACCAACAATGTCATACAAAGAAAACCTAGAGGCAAACAAGTCCCTTCTCGTTACTTATCTCCTTCTCCTTCACACTCTGTTTCCTCCTCAACAACAACAACAACAACATCGTCTTCTTCGTCTTCTTCTTCCTCTACAACGATATTGAAGTCTAGTAAACGTTACCCATCTCCAAATCCAATCAAAACTCCTTCTTTGTTACCTAAACGTTCACAATCTGTAGACCGTCGCCGACAAACTCAAATTCCGGTGACTGTAAGTGCAGAAATGTCGGCGGCGACGAAGATGCTTATTACATCAACGAGAAGCTTGTCTGTTTCGTTTCAAGGTGAAGCTTTTTCACTTCCTATTAGTAAAAAGAAAGAACCTGTTTCTCACCGGAAATCTACACCGGAGCGACGGAGATCGACTCCGGTTAGAGATCATAGAGAGAATTCTAAGCCAGTGGATCAACAACGATGGCCTGGAGCTTCTCGTAAAGAGAATCCGTTATCTAGAAGCTTAGATTGTAGTAGTAGTAGAGATAGAGGAAAAGTTGGATCTAGTTATGTTGGGAGGTCAATGTTACATAGTTCTATGATTGATGAGAGTCCTAGGGTTTGTGGTAATGGAAGAATGAGTTTAGATTTGGAAACTGGAGAAGAGAGTCAGAGAAGAAGTGTGTCTTGTGAATTTGCTTCTGATACTGATAGTGTTTCTTCTGGTAGTACTAATGGTGTACAAGAATGTTGTGGCTCTAGTGGTGTTAATGGTGATTCGAGGAGTAATATACTGGCGTCTGCTAGGTTTTGGCAAGAGACGAATAGTAGGTTAAGAAGGTTGCAAGATCCTAGTTCGCCTTTATCGTCTAGTCCGAAAACTAGTTCGTCGAAGTTTGGTCTTTCGAAAAGGTTTTCTAGTGGTGATGCTGTTCCTTTATCGTCTCCTCGTGGTATGGCTTCACCTTTAAGAGGTTCTGCTATTCGTTCTGCTTCACCGAGTAAGCTTTGGGCGACAACTACTTCGTCTCCAGCTAGAGCACTTTCGAGTCCTTCTCGAGTTAGAAATGGAGTTTCTGATCAGATGAATGCTTATAACCGGAATAATACGCCTTCGATTCTTAGTTTCTCTGCTGATATTAGGAGAGGGAAAATTGGGGAAGATCGTGTTATGGATGCTCATTTGTTGAGGCTTTTGTATAACCGGTACCTGCAGTGGCGGTTTGTTAATGCGAGGGCTGATTCTACTTCGATGGTGCAGAGATTAAACGCAGAGGTATGGCTTATGAATTTTTTCATTTCCTTTTCTGGTCAATAAGTTTACAATTACGGTACTGTAGCCACTGCTCCAGAATTAGAAGGTTATGATTTGTTCATCTATATTTAGGATCTTGATGCAATGAGTGCAAGATTTATCATATTTATGGAATGAGTAGTCAATTTTGTCTGCATAGACAATGAGTGAGATTATAGTTAGTTGAAATTTTTCAAGAACATGGTTTAAGTATAGGCAAAAGCCGTTGTTTCTTGCGGTTTCTGGCATAACAGAGAATGTGAATTTACTTTTTTGTTTCTCTTTGGCCAGAAAAATCTGTGGAATGCATGGGTATCAATCTCGGAACTGCGCCACAGCGTCACTTTAAAACGAATCAAGTTGCTTTTGCTAAGGCAGAAATTGAAACTGGCTTCTATTCTGAGAGGACAAGTAAGAATGTGAAATCTTTTTAAGGTTTTAACGATTTCTTACTTTAAAAGGGCCAATGTCTTTTTAAAAAAAAGTTATATTTTTGAGAAGTAAGGCAGATATTGTATGGAATTTAGCTGAGTGATTCCTTCTTGCAAGAAAGATTTGGATATAACTCAATTATTGCAGAATTGGAATTCCACCTTAACTTAGACAAATGAATCTGGACTCAAGTTAATTATCTATGTATGGTAGGTAGATTGGTAGAATTTGTATCTACCTCTTGAAGTTGGTATACTTACTTGCTTAGAATCATCCCACAATATTATGAATCTTTGACAAGGAAACATGAGATATATAGATTTCGATATAAAAACCGTGGCTACTAGTATATCCGTCCCTATAGGTGAGCCGTATGAAAAGAAAGAATAGTATGGATGTTGTTCATTGGTCTTTAATATAATAAACTTGCTTGTGTATTTGTTAAATTGTAGATGGGTGATCTAGAAGAATGGTCTCTTATGGACAAAGATCATTCAAGTTCTTTGTCAGGAGCAACCGAAGCCTTGAAAGCCAGTACGCTTCGTCTACCAATAGTTGGAAAAACCGTGGTTAGTATCTCTATGATATTTAACCCTGATATGATCGCTTTGGCTTAATTTTAAAATCTTAGTTAACGACAAAAATTAAGAAGCTTCTTGGAATTGTCTAGGTTGATATCCAAGACCTCAAGCATGCTGTTAGTTCAGCCGTCGATGTAATGCAAGCTATGTCATCTTCTATATTCTCGCTTACGTTGAAGGTAAATTTTTGTTGAGTTACTCTATTACAGAACTCAGTGTTTTATGGTTTACGCGTATTTGTGGTTGATGGTGAATGCTATTATCAATGTCTCTAGGTTGATGAAATGAATTCTGTAATGGTCGAAACCGTGAATATAACTGCAAAGGAAAAAGTTTTTCTTGAAAGATGTCAAGGTTTCTTATCAAGAGTAGCAGCTATGCAGGTAAAGAAACTCTCTTCTTCGTTACCTTCTTGTTTACGGGTTTAGATTACTTCGCAATCTGTTCTGATATGGCTTTGGGGGTAAACAAACAGGTAACAGAGTGTAGCATGAAAACGCACATAATACAACTAAGTCGAATACCAATCGCAAGCAGCTTGACTTCACAACTGTAGAAACAAAAAACTGATCTTCCATAAGATAACAGAGTTGTTCTTTTTGACTACACTACTCAACCAAGAACAGATTTCCTAACACGGGGCCTTTTCCTTACCTCGAATCACGACCTTATCGTTTTCAAACCAAGATCAAGGTGAAGATTCGCAGGTTTATCATCATCAGTTCATCACCATCTCTCTGTTGCTTCTCGTAGTTCTACATTTGTTTTTCTTGTAAGATTGCAGGTAATTCCTCTAAAGTAAGTAAGCTTAGTTTTTGTATACAAATGTTTCTTTCTAATGGTTATTTGGCTTTGTGTACATATAAAGATGTAGTAGTGGTGGTAGTAATGTATTAATCACTGATTTTGTCTTCCTTTCTAGTTCTAGACTTGTTGCCGTTTTTTATTCTGTGTTAAGTTGTCTTGTCGTTTATTGTTTGGTTTTAAACTCCAATTGTTTCTTAACATTCATTTTTCAACGAATGTACTTACTCTTATAGTAATGTTTGATGTTACATGTTACGCGAAAACGAAGAAACAATAGGAGAATGTAGTGCTAGAGATTTGTACCAAAGCATATCTGATACAAAAAGAGTCTAAAAATGTCAAAAAAGAAAAGCATAAACCAATACAAATTTTGCTAGTATAGTATCCACATTGTGTCACTAGGCGAATTCAAACCAGCAAGTAACATGTCAATGTCAATAAATCCGAAAATAGAAAATCCTAAACTTCTTCATCATTTTTAGTAACTGAGAAAATCACCGTTCTTGACTTCTTGTAATGGCTTAATCGCTAGTATTCCACTTTCAACCTCCTCGACGTCTCGACCGCAACTTCCATCCACAGCCGGTGTGTTAAGATCTAGCCATAGAAGTTCCTTATGTCTTTGCTCAGGATCAGACACATTTGTTACATCACTCCCATTACTAGGAGGACTCGACGCCTTGTCTCCGCGACCGATAGAAACATCGTTGTGACCGCGATTTTGACCGCCTAAAGTACCTTCGTAATGACGACGTTTATGTCCACCAAGTGCTTGTCCTGTAGGAAACACAACATTACATATAGAACACTTGTGTATTTTACCAGAAGGAGCAATCATCTTTATCCGCGTTTTCTCTCCAGTTTCCGCGTTTTCGACAAGCGGTTGCTGCGGTTTAACTCTATGACTAGCTTTATGACCACCTAATGCTTGATACGAAGTAAACTCTCTTCCACATACACTACAAGAATACGTATCACTCTTTACCGGCCCCTGCATCATCAAAGCTAGCGTTTGCGTTTGTTGAGGTAACGTTTGCAATCGCGGTTTCTTTGGCGTTTGATGTTCACGGTAAAGCTGTAGAAGAATAAGACCAGCGATATCATCTTCAGATGGAGAACAAGATAAAGGATCTTGTTCTTTACCAAGACTATCTCTCCATGGCTTGTAGAAAACGTCTTCTTCTTCTTCTTCTTCAAGTGTTGTCACTAATGCCTGAGAAAGATCTTCTTCACCATCACGTAAACGTTTTCTTGTTGACTGTTGTTCAACCAAAACGTCGTCGTCTGTACACTCACCTTCTTCTTGAATGCTTTGTTTCACCAAAGCAGAACAAGACTCTCTTAAAACGTCGTCGTTTCTAAACTCTCCTTCTTCTAATTCTTCTTCTTCTTCAATGCTCTTCTTGTTTACACACTCTTCTTGTTCTTGGATTCTTTGTTCCACTGAAGAAGAAGAAGGAGAAAGATCTTCATCATCATCATCACCAATACTTTCACTACATGTTAACCTAGAAACATCAACCAAAACGGTGTCGTTTCCACATTCGCTAAAACGGTGTCGTATCGGTTCTTCATTAAACCTAGGAGCCTCAATTAAAACGACGCCGTTTTCACACTCCACTTCTTCTTCTCCTCGCCGGAGATTTAAGCATCTCTGTTTCGAATCATCGTCACGAGATTGTTTTCGTTTCTCGTCTTCTCTAACAAATTCAATAACTCTGTTCTTCGTAACAGACATCAACTTCGACTTTGGAACTGTATACATCGTACTCTTCTTGTTTGGTCTGATCTTGGAGTGATTATCGTTTTCTTGGTTTAGATCTTGGTGAATGAGTAATTAAACCTAAAAAAAAAACACAGAAGTTCGAGTGTTGTTTATCTTATTTTTCTAGTCTCTTAACCTTCACACTCTCTCTATAATATTTATACTAGGTTTTAGAGTCGGTTTACTTGTGTTTTTCTGATTATTATTGGATTAAGGAAACTTAAAAAGTAAAGTAAATCTTATAAAATCCCGGAATATTCTAGATTAATTATTTAATTTGTTTAAATCTAATTTTTTTTTTGAATTTTTCCATTTTTCAAGAGTGACACTCTAAAAAAACACTATTTTATTTAATGGCAATAAATAAATAAAGAAAAAAGGAAATTTGATTTTGTGTGAGTTACTAGCCGTGGAGATCACGCAATTAAACCAAAACGCGTACACTTTACACGTCTGATTTTGTTTATTTTTTCTGTATTAAATAAATTTATCATACTTTTTTAATCATTAATTAAATTTTAAAACTAATTTATAAGTTTATTTCTACGTGGAAAATTAGTTAAATCATGGAAAATTTGTTAAATAATCATTAATAATTGATAAACTTTATTTTCTTTTGCAAAAAAAGTAATTATCTAAAAATTAGATAAATAGAAAGTATTATTCTAAGGAAATAAATCTTTTAAAAAATGGTCAACTGAATGGAGTTTTATTTGTAGATATGACGTGGCGTGATCTTTAGACACGTGGCAAAATCTTTACCATTCGTTCAGTGATGATGATGTCACGTAACCAAGAAGCAGTACACGACAATCTAAAAATTAGGACCAGGTTTTTATCCATATACGTGCGTGGCAAGTTCAAGCTATTACGCCACGTGTCGTTTAAATCATATCACCACATTACACTGTATCACACTTTTAGACCGGTTTCTAATTACAATAAACGGGCCTAACTAAAAGACCCATTACGGCCCAGTTTTACATAAACAACAAAAATAAATTGAAATAATAAACAGATTCGATTATTGAATTTTGAATTTCAATTTTCTTCCCTCTCACTCTCTCTCTCTAGACGAAACCCTAGAAATTCGATTCGTCTTCTTCGCGATGACTATGGTACCAATCGTTGGTCGCGAGCTCTCGAATCCACCGTCTGATGGGATTTCTAATCTTCGATTTTCTAATACCAGCGATAATTTACTTGTTTCGTCATGGGATATGGTATAGATTTTTCCCCCTTTCTGATTTTGATGTTTGATTTTGTTGAATCTGATGTTTTTTGGTCTGGGTTTGATTTTAGAGTGTGAGATTGTACGATGCGAATGCTGATTCGATGAAAGGAGAGTTTAAACATGGTGGTGCGGTTCTGGATTGTTGTTTTCATGATGATTCTTCTGGGTTTAGTGTTTGTGCTGATAATAAAGTTCGAAGGTGTGTTGATTTTGTGATATAGCTGATTTTGGTTTTGAATGTGAGATTTAGTGTTATTGATGCTATAAGAGAGTTTAATCGACTCTAACAATGATAAGTAATGTCTATGCAAATTTATCTGTGAAATCAAAGGATCTTTGAAAGAAAAACTCATATGGTTTTAGTGTGTTTAGTAGATGTATTGTGATTATTTAACAATGGGGTTTTCTCTTGTGTTATGTTTCAGAATTGACTTCAATGCTGGGAAAGAGGATATTTTGGGGACGCATGATAAAACAGGGAGATGTGTTGAGTATTCTTATGCTGCAGGTTGGTAAAGTGATAATCAAGTTGTTGATGCTTAGTTGAACACTTACCTTGTTGATACTTGGTGCTTTTGATGTCTAGATAAAGTCGTTCTGTTGATTTAACGTTGATGAAATATGTTAGAAGTTGCTTATTTAGTGGCTTTGTGTTAAGAGCATAGATTTTCATCCATGTTGCAACTTTATTTGGAAATCGGAACTCAAATATCAGATTTCACTATTGGTTATGTTATGTTACAGGGCAAGTGATCACTGGAAGTTGGGATAAAACGATTAAATTTTGGGACCCGAGAGGTGCAAGTGGGCCGGAGCGTACACAGATTGGAACATATCAGCAACCTGAGCGTGTTAACTCTCTTTCTCTTGTTGGAAATCGTTTGGTAGTGGCGACAGCAGGAAGGCATGTCAACATTTATGATCTCAGAAATATGTCCCAGCCTGAGCAGAAAAGGGAGTCCTCGCTTAAGTATCAGACGAGATGTGTGCGTTGTTATCCCAATGGAACAGGTGAAATGGCTTGACATGCTGCTTTCAGTGGTTTTTTGCTTTCTTCCTGTTCCATGGATACTCAGTATCATCAGTTTCCTCTTCCACACTTTCTGATTTTTATAATACTTTGCAGGATATGCCCTTAGCTCTGTTGAAGGGAGGGTGTCAATGGAGTTTTTTGATCTATCAGAGGCTGCTCAAGCTAAAAAGTATGTTCCTAATGCTTTTTCTGTTACCTATTTACAACGAATTTGCCTTTTTTTAATCTGATAACTATAATTCAACCTTTTTCACAGATATGCTTTCAAATGTCACCGGAAAACAGAAGATGGAAGGGACATTGTCTACCCTGTAAACGCAATTGCTTTCCATCCAATGTAAGTCTTTATCTTAGAGTGAATCTGATTATGGGACTGAACATGTTAGTTGTAAATGGGGAAAATGAAAATCTAGTGCTGGATAGAACACCTATTTACTAATTTGAAGTGATATATCCCAATAGATCTACTCTATCACTTCTAATAACCTGAACGGTTTTAAAATTGTAGTTATGGCACTTTTGCTACTGGAGGTTGTGATGGTTTCGTCAACGTTTGGGATGGTAACAACAAGAAGAGGCTATATCAGGTTTAGCAATTACAAGAACTGATATTTAAATTCTTTTATTGTTCTTTGTTAAGTGAGACACAGTATTAACCACTCGTTTATTGTTACTGTAGTACTCTAAGTATCCAACTAGTGTTGCGGCACTGTCATTCAGCCGAGATGGTGGATTACTGGCTGTTGCTTCAAGTTACACGTTTGAAGAGGGAGACAAACCGTAAGTATCTGACTCTTTAATCTCTTCCGAGCATTCGGATTCTTAACCAGAATGAATCAGTTTGAGTTAGATGCTATTAGAATGCATATATAGACCTTCATTTTCACGGACCTTTAGACTTGCAGATAGCATTCTTGAAATCTTTATGTGTTTGCTTTCGATTCTCTTTTAACTGATTCTTGATTGTTGGGTTTTTGCAGGCATGAACCTGACGCAATCTTTGTTCGAAATGTCAATGAAATCGAAGTGAAGCCGAAACCAAAAGCATACCCAAATCCTCCGGTATAATCAGAAATAATGGAATGAGCTGAGTTAATTCGACTTGTGTTGTACTGTTGCTACGTTGGTTGCCCAAAGTATTTCAAAGTATGTTTTGAGTTTTTTAAAATCTTATTTTGTATGTAAAGTGTAGTGTGAACAATACAATGGCTTTAGACTCTTGAGATTGTGTTCCTTTGGTTTTGAGCTTTTGAGTAAAGTCCATTTACTCTCTGCACTCTATTTTGATGCATCAATCAAATTTCTAGATTCTACATGTATCCTTAATGTATTTGCATTTAGTATATTTCATTGATCCTGTTAAACCTTTTCAAATACAAAGCTGGCAAAGGACGAATCCTTTCCGGAGATAGAGCCGGCAAGTTCCAAGGAACCCGTAGAGCCAGAAGCCTCATACCGAGGAAACTAATAGAGGTATTGAATCCTTACTTAAGCATAAACAACAAGCCAGACATGATTAACAACATATAACACAAACCCAAGTTAGCACTATTTAGAAATCATGAAAAGAGAGCTATTACACCAACCAGAAGCCTATGTATCTTCCCACATGAAGACCAACAACGCAATCCGCTTGACAAACTCGAAGAACCATGGAAGAGAAACACCAGCCTCTGCATTTAGTTTAGCTAATCAGACAAGAATTGTACATGAAAATTCCTAAAACTGGATTTGAAAATTGTCAAAAGTTTACAAATCCAAAGAACAGGATACAAAAGTAACAGAACAGGGATGAGGAAACACGCAAAATAGACAGATACAATTGCTTACAACTAAAACAGAGTTTCAAGTAGAGACTCAACAACACAAAACGCTACTTCTTCTATGCCACTCTCTCTCTCTAGCTTCTTCTTCTTTTCCATCACTTCAAGCACGGATCATCTGTTTTCAATACAACCGTTATAAGATAAGCAAATACTTTCTCTGTTAAAGATTTTCATGTGTTGTGGATACAAGAATGTGGCTTTACCATGTTGCAGTTGTTTCTTCCTTTCAATGTCTTTGCAGCTTCTTCATGGAAAGCTTGAGCTGCTTCTGCTTCGGCTTCTGCTGCCTCTGCTTCCTTTGCAGCTTCTTCAGCCTCTGCCATGGCAACTTCTGCTTCTGCAACTAGCTGGGCTGCAACCGCAGCTGCCTCATTTACGTTCATGTTCATACTCTTCATTCTGGCTAACTCTGTATCAATCTGTGACCTTGTCTGAACATTCACTTCGTCTCTGTCTGTTCTAGGTGAAGGCAAAGAAGAAGAAGAAGTCATCTGTTTTCCTGAAAATGGCCCAAGACTTCTTCTCCTGTCAGAAGACAAAGGAGTGGAGTTTGGGATTCTATACTTGCGCTTAACCTGTAAAAACAGAAAACCCGGATCAATAAAACCTCGCAAGTCACCGTGAATGGATGCATGTATCTCTGTTATACTAACGACCATGAAGTAAGTTGATAGCACAAAGAAAAAAGACGTAACATACTATTAAAAAAAAACAAATTCTATGCACAAGTCATACCTTCAGAAGTTTACCACAAGCTGTCAAGTACTTTAGCTTGGTGGACAGCAACCTTTTGAAGTCTAGTGGAGCGTGATATTGTTCCTATACAACCAAATACAAGGAACCAGAGTGATTAATTCCCTGAATCAGCCTTTTACGAGGAACTAACAAAGAATCTCAATGCAGGAAAAAAAAATTAGAAGACAGAGAATGTAAGATTTAATGATCAAACTAATCATCGTCTTCGGTGAAGCTGTAACAGAAACACTACCTTAAAAATTGCAACAGTACATGTAAAACTTAAATTCCCATGTTTGTGAAAGTGTTATTTCCTTGGCATGTCTATGAAATAAATACAGAATATACTCTTATGATATTCTAAGTTTCGAACCCAATAGATATAACCATGCAGGTGACAAAACAAAAAAAACTAGTAACTACAGGACTATTCCTAATGTCCATGAAAAACAAAGCAAATAAGAATTAAAACTGAATACCTCAATGTAGGCACCAATTGTTGTTTTGTTAGAGCCACCATGCTCTTTCAAGGTAGTTATTGCTTCCATTATCAGGTTATCCAGCCTGCAACATTTTAAAAAAATGTCTATAACAACAGATTCAAATTATATAAAATAAACGTATAAGTAACAACTTGCAGTGCAGAGGGGTAGTAACAACTTGCAGTGCAGAGGGGTAGTAACAACTTGAAACAGACATAGATGATATTTCTAACCTTACATTAGGTCTCTTTGGAGAAGTAGTAACAACTTGCAGTGCAGAGGAGCCAGTAGTAGAAAAAGGCTTCGCATCCACCATATCATCATCACTTTGCAATGAGGTGGTAAAGTTCTCCTCATGTTTAGGAAGAGAGTGTGTCCTTCTAAGAGCTAACCTAGACTTTTCACGCGATCCCCATCCATTCGCCATGACACTCATATTTCTCCATTTGTCCTGTCCCAAATACAAATCAGCCAAAATGACACAAAGAAAACACAATTGCAGTATCAAGCCAACACAAACGATAAAAACTAATCACAACCTTAAGATCAACATTGGAACGCAGGTACAAAACTCCATTAAACTCAGGATCTTTGAGAATCGTACGCCATTTACCAGGTCCATGCTTAACAACACCAGATTTCAAAGCTGATTCTTCTTCTTGTGTCCATTTCTGCTTAGGTGCACCCATCACAACTTCCAAACGAAAGTACACTCTTCTGCAACCAAACACAAATCATACATCAATATACCAATCAGAACAAACATCTACTTAATCAAATCCATTGTTCTGAGCTAACTTACACTATCTAATACCAATGAATACAAAACCCTAATTTTCCTGTTCCAAGAAGTAATTAACAACTTCAAATCACAAACCCATTACCAAGTTCCAATTTTTCAATGGAAAAATCAACAGATAACATCGAAGACTCAATTCTTGTAAAAAAAACCAAAACCCTAGAAAAAAAAACTCCTCCTTTAAATTCAAAACCTAATCGAATAAAGACAAATCGATAATAGAAACAGATGAATTCACCAGTATAATCAGATTTATGGGACGAATTTGAACATTGAGATACTAATTTAAGATTTTTAGTTGGTGAGATTTCGATAGGGTTACGCAGAGAGAAGAAGAAAGCTAGGGTTAATAAAAAGAGAGAAGACGAAAAGGATTTTCAAGAGGTAACGGACCTCCGTTAATTCTGTTAACCGATTAAACCAATTTACATATTTAAACGCGTTTCTTGCTTTATTATTACAAGCAAATCTTAATTAAGATAATTATAATTTAATTTTTTTTACAAATTCAAATTTAATATGATAAAAAAAAGTCATGGTATAAGTTTGGGAAAATTATCTAAAAAACAGTATTTATCAAAAAATATTTAAATAAATATTTTGGTTTATTTGTGAAATTATAATTAAAAAAATTATAGAGTTAAAGATTGGGATCTCGAACATTTTTTTGTCATATGAGATTATATATAAGCCAAATAGCGGAAAGAAATAGAGATCTATAAGATTCAAAATCTACCATATGGGAGAAACTAAAACATGATACAAGCTAATAGAAGCATATCGGGAAATCAACACAATCACAAAGATATAAATCAAACTAGAATTCTTTCATTGCGAATCAAAGATACCTCAACAAACTAAGTCATACTAGACTTCACACGTTAGCAACATACCAAAAACAATGGGAGAGAAACAAATCAATTACCACGCGACGGATGAAGTTCTACGGATATCTTGGATATCGAAATCCAAAATTTGTTAGATATGATTTTATAAAAAGTTGTGGTGGAGGTGGAGGATAAGTTGCAATTTATTATTTAGGTTTTCATATTATTCTTTTATTGTTTAGTCTTCTCAAATTATATAACTTCCTTAATTTTATAACCACGAATGTTTATATCGATCTCGGAAATGTATTCAAATTTAGATTTTTTTACCATTTAAAACGTTGACGGATGGTTAGTATAAAAGTTATATGGTTGACTACGACTAAACAAAAATAAGAATGATATAATTAATTTTAAAATGTAAATATTGAGTTTTCCAAATTTACCACATTAGTTGTATACTAAAAATTTGAATGTGTGAAAAAATGAAAATAGCATCATAAAACATAGAGTTTTCCACCTGATGGTTGTCTTCCCGCCTCATTCCTCCGCGTCGACAAACTAGGCAAATCGGATTTGACTCATCAGGATCCCCCCTCGATGCTCCTCAACCATTTTCGGCCTCCCGATCCACCAAATCCACCGAACTCTCCGGATTTACCCTACCTATCTCCACCATCATCCTTCTCTCTAGTCCTTAAGAGTTTCTATTATGGTGCTCCATTATCGGAAAGTTTTCTTCCTCTGGTGAATCTTTGTGTAAAATTCGATATCGTCAATTTGGTCTCCGCCGTTGTAGATTCGCCGGAACCATCTCCATCATCGCATAACGACACAAAGATTCCTCACTGCTTGCATGTGTGCCACCATCTCCTAGATCCGGACTTGGTCTCCGTGTTGACAAGTCCTTGCCGTCACCTGCCAAGGAATCCCACGCTCTTCGTTTTTTTAAGTTCCACGAACATTATTTGTGGGTGCGCTTGGCCCAATTTGCCATTGATGGATTTTAACTTATTTTCTATTGAATGTGGCCTATATATGTCTATTTCAACACTAAAATCTACTTTTGAGCTTTTCTCTTTTGCGAGAGGAATACATTTGAACACATTTATCTGGATTCTCAAATCCAGTTAGTTTCTCCTTTTGGGATAGTCATATTCCATACTCTTTTCCGTTTGGAGAGATAATCATTCCATCCTTCCTTCTCTCATTGAAAGTAAGACCTTTCTCGGAATCAAAATCGAGTATCTCTTAACCGTTTTGTATTCTTGTGTTGCTACATGGCCAGAAGATACAACCGATTTCGTCTTGACGAAATTCAGAGGTACTATAAGTCTTTCACAATCACTACTCAATGTGACCAAACTTATGTTTACTCGCTTAGCCGTGAACTTTATACCGACGCACACTGTCGTATAATTATGTTTATTTTGTTGTTCCAATATTTAATACTTTCGTGTATTGTGGTATGTTTGGATGTAATTCTAAAGTTTATTATTAATGAAAAACATATTGCACAAAAAAGACTTTAATTCTCTTATGGATATTTGAAAAATAAATTAGTAATTGATCCACACATTTTGCTTGTTTTAAAAAAAATATTTGTTATTTACGAGCGAGTGATGAAATGATATGAAACCACATAAGTAGAAACCCGAAAACAATAAATATGAATAAACAAGTCCCCAAGCTTTGGTTGTGTTAGGATACCGAACGGAGCATATGCGGTTTTAATCTTACCGATGCTTCGAACTAGATATGATGGTAGATGCTTGGCTTTCTGCGCGTTTCTCCTACCATTCTGTTTCTCCAAATGTTATAAACCACTTTTTGGAAAATCATCTTTATGAAGACATATTCAAGTAAGGGAAGTAGTAGTCGTAGACATTAAAGAATCCAACCACAAAAATCTATCAATTTAGATCAAAACATGCGGGGTTAGTCTGGACCGCTCCACTGCAGGCCATATGTGGGTCTAAATTTTTAATAAAAAACGGATTTTGTAAGTAGAAAATTATAAAATTCAATTTTTTGTGGGTAAATCTTGTAGATTTGTGGGTTATTTACGTTTTTATAAAATGTATTAACGATGAATATTTATTTAAGTTATAGTACTAAAATTTGAAATATTACATAATACATATTTATTAATTAACAAAATTTTAGTAGTCTCATACATATATAATTGAAATAAAACATTGTTAAATCTTTCTGCTTTTTTTTGGTACTGATCCTATTATTCCTAATTTATTTTAATCAAGCCAACAATAAGTCATACCAATTAGTCGTGAATTATACATTATGTTTAATCTTGGTAAAAAGGAGAATGTATAAATGGTGGATGAAGTTAGTTGTATACTTTTGGCATTAAGATGAGAATAATTTGCTACTTAACAAATAATCTTCTTAGACTTTGTAATATTATACATGATAATCTTCACAGAAATACACAAGTGGGAAATATGGTCAAGTCAAACCGGTGGTTTCGGTTCTTTTTTCTATATCTTGCATAGTTTTAATTACGTGCACGAGAACACAAGAGAGAAAATTAAAGTAAGCAAGAAAGAGTCAACGAAGTTGCCCGCCTAACGTTTAACACTTTTTGAATCAGTTTTAAGCAAAATCTTTAAATTTAAAGCTTTCACAAAGAGAAGTAGAAATTCTCAAAGAGAAATTAGAGAGATAGAGAGTTATGGCGACGAAGAGTGATGATTTTGCACCATTTCCAATTAAAGATCAGCTTCCAGGAGTTGAATATTGTGTCTCGAGCTCTCCTAATTGGCGTATGCATTTTTCTTTTCATTTAGTTTTTCTTTGGTTACTTGATTTGTTATATAAGCAATCGAATTATGTGTCACTTTTATGTTTAAGAAAATGAATTTATGTGTTATCAAAGGTGATGAATTGTTACTATCTTGTTCATGTTTTTACGTATTCAAAACATGATTTGACTAGTTTTTATCATTCATGACTTTCATCAAATTTTACGTCTTAGCGAAATATTTTTGTCATATATTATTTGTGTTAAAGATACTAAATGAATTATCCATATGATATATTAGTCATCATTAAATGAGTTATGAATCAAATAGGAGTATAGCATGAACTCGATCATTAATGATTTGATTTCCACATGAAACTATTTCACTTTCGTTTGGCTAGTCGAAAATATGTCATACTTTAGATTTATTAATTAGAACATTAGTCAGGTTTTGTCCGGATTACTCTGGCCATAAACAATAATGAATCGATGATTAAGAAACTAATATAGTTTTTATATGAATAATGATGCAGCGGAAGGCATAGTACACGGGTTTCAACATTACATTGTAATGCTTGGAACAACAGTAATCATACCATCCATACTAGTCCCTCTCATGGGTGGCGGTGACGTAAGCATTTACAATAATCTCATGCAATTATGGTTGAAACAGAGTAAATAATGACATCATTTTCAGGTGGAAAAAGCAGAAGTGATAAACACGGTATTATTCGTGTCGGGAATAAACACATTATTACAAAGTTGGTTCGGAACTCGACTTCCTGTCGTCATCGGAGCTTCTTATGCTTACGTCATCCCTGCTCTTTACATAACTTTCTCTTACAGATTCACTTACTATCTCCAACCTCACTTGGTTAATAAAATTTACAAACTCTATTTTCTTCTTATTTTAAAAAACATTTACAATTTCAAAAAAGTTTAATGTGCTAATAATTTATACAGAGATTTAAGGAGACAATGAGAGCAATTCAAGGAGCTTTAATCATTGCTTCTATAATTCATATGATAATCGGTTTCTTTGGCATATGGAGGATCTTAGTCAGGTTTAAAGAACAAAGTTGCATTACTAACTTGTGAAACAAGTAACAAAAAAAACCTAAAGTCTTTTTGCTATTTGAATTAGGTTTCTTACTCCTCTTTCTGCTGCTCCTCTCGTGATTCTCACCGGTGTCGGCCTTGTCGCGTTCGCGTTTCCTCAGGTAAACGATTCGATACTAACCGCTTAACATAAAAACATCGAAATTGGTTTAGGGTTTTCCATTGAGTGGAGCTTAAGAATAGTCTTTTCTATTGCAGCTTGCAAGATGTGTAGAGATTGGACTACCAGCATTGATCATACTCATAGTTTTATCTCAGGTTTCGGTTAATTTCGTGACATTTTCATATGAAAACCATCAACTATGAATCTTTGACACTGACATATTTTGGGTGGTATATTTTGCAGTATCTTCCTCATTTGTTCAAAAGTAAGAGATCGATATGGGAGCAATTCGCTGTTCTGTTTACAGTAGCTATCGTATGGGCTTACGCAGAGATACTAACAGCAGCTGGAGCTTACGATAAAAGACCTGACAATACACAGATTAGTTGTCGAACTGACCGGTCTGGTCTCATCAGTGCTGCACCATGGTCTGATCATCTTTCATTGGATCTAAATTACAAAACAGAGGAATTTTTTTCTGATAATATATTCATTCTTAGGGTGAAGATTCCATATCCATTGCAATGGGGACGACCAAGTTTTCGTGGAAGTGATGCTGTCGCAATGATGGCTGCTACTTTTGTCGCGATTGTCGAGGTTTTTGTTACTATCTTTAGTCACATTTTTCGTTTTACAGGATGATTTCTCCTTTTCTAAAAGGTGATTTGTTTAAATGGAGTAGACGACCGGTACATTCATCGCGGCTTCAAGATTTGGTAGCGCGACTCATATCCCTCCCTCGGTGCTTAGCCGTGGCATCGGATGGCAGGTAAAACATATTGATATATGCTTCGATTTCAAGAATGTTAGAATGTGAAACTGATGTGTGTGCTTTGCGGGAACTGAATACAGGGGATAGGTGTTTTGCTGGATGGATTGTTTGGAACAGCAACTGGTTCTGCAGCTTTGGTGTAACGAAATCACTCTCTTCCGCTTATGCAGTTTTCTTGAATTAAGAAAACTCGTTTTCGGATTCTTGATCTTAAATCTGCTTTTGTTGGTTCTTGTTATTTGTAGTGAAAATGCAGGGCTTCTAGGACTAACAAAGGTTGGAAGCAGAAGAGTTGTTCAGATAGCTGCGGGTTTCATGATCTTCTTCTCCATTTTCGGTAATGCTCAAACCCGTGAAATCACTCGGAAACAATCAAGTCATTTTTGTAATCAACTGGTAAACTTGGTGAAAACAGGAAAGTTTGGGGCTGTTCTTGCATCAATACCTCTACCAATATTTGCAGCCTTGTACTGTGTTCTATTCGCTTATGTCGGTATGTAACTCAAGAACTCTCGCTTTATGATCCTTCTAGCTTCTATAAATGTAAATGAGATTAAACAGAGGGCCTTTGTGAACAGTTTCTGCAGGACTTGGCCTTCTTCAATTTTGCAACTTAAACAGCTTCAGGACGAAATTTATTCTCGGCTTCTCCATCTTTATCGGTCTCTCTGTCGCACTATACTTCACCGAATATCTATTTATCTCTGGTCGTGGACCTGTGCACACTCGTACTTCTGCGGTAAGTGATTCCAAGAGAAACAAAAACCTTATATAATCAGTTTGTGTCTTGCCTTGTATACTGATTTGGTTTTGGTGTTTGCCATCAACGAAGTTCAATGTGATAATGCAAGTGATATTCTCTTCCGCTGCAACGGTTGGGATATTCGCAGCGTTCTTGCTGGATTGTACTCATAGCTATGGACATGCCTCGGTGAGGAGAGACAGTGGAAGACATTGGTGGGAGAAATTCACAGTCTACACCACTGATACACGAACTGAAGAGTTTTACGCATTGCCTTATCGCCTCAACCGATTCTTCCCTTCTTTCTGAAAAACCCGAAACTCGCTTTTTTTCCGAGCGTGAGAAACCTGCTTCTAGAAAGATATATATGTACCACAAAACAAGTTTCCAACTAGAATTTTGTATGTTTTTTCTTCCTTTTGCCAACACTTTTGTATGTTACTACTACATGCGTTTGCTTATAGATTGTACCAGCTACATATTCCAGAGTGACTAGGCAAGTCGAGATTCGATCTCTTGTACAGGTGAAATGATCATCTAAATCCGGCTGGAGCTGCTGGACTGCCTCCTCCAGGATTTCCCATGGCTCTTGATTGCGCAAGAGTCCCATCATAATCCTAAACTCAAACGTATTCTCCATTTTAGTATGAATGTAGGCAACACAAAGATAACTTGGTTTTGGGTGAATATAAGCATAATTAGAATGTTACCCGTTTCTCGAATGAACTATCTTGCGAATCAGCTATTTTGTCTGCAACTCCATAGTCAATGGCTGCTTGTGCTTGGAGATATTTAGGTCGCTTGATGTCCTCGTTGATCTGCTCTTTGGTTTTCCCTGTTCCCTTAGCTAGTAGCTCGATGTAGTACTCAGTATTTGCATCAAGTTCCTTGGCCTGCCAGAGGATTATTCATTATAGTACAGGTGAAGAAACTTGAGAGGAATCATATTAATGCAAAGGTACCTTTATCCACATGTCTATGGCAGCTCCGCTCGATCTGTTTACTTTTGGCAGATATAATTTTGCTGCACCATTAACCATCAAAACTTAGATTCCACAAATGCGCAAGACGGATTATGTTTATCATGCTCGATATGTTTGACAATAGAGAACCATACTTGATGAATGAGGCTGCACAGCACGATAACCCTTTTTCCCGAGTGAAAGAAGCATTGCTGCTTGACCAAAAGCCATTCCACAATTGATAGTGTATACATCTGATTTACAATACTTTTAAGCCACAAAAAAAAAGATAGAGATGAGAATCAAGGCTGGTCCAGGGCTTATTTGCACACAACTAATTTATCGAAACATCAATCAGTGACAAAACTCAGCAAAAGAAACTTTGTAATCGGACATGTGAAGCTAAAGATAACACATTAGGTGCACAAATAATTATCTAATCATCACAGTAGAAGATAAATGTACAGATAGTTAAAGTGATATCACTTACAGAAATGGTGTCAGCTATGGCATAAGCCTCTGTTTCTGATCCAACCGTCTCCATTTTCTCATTCTACATGGCATTAACAGAAAAACGATTAGAGAGCTTGTTAAAGGTAACAAGGAGGGTGTCCGAATAAAAGAAAACAACCATCAACAAACAATATGTAATCAAGCCTCTTGTACTGACCTGAGTCCCGGGTGAATTTATGTATAAGTAGATAGGCTTTGCTGGATTATCATAGTCTAACCACATGAATTGAGCAACGAGTAACTCAGTAACTGCAGGTACAATCTGCAAGTGAAATACAGCACAAGAGCAAGATCAGAGGAAACCTAGTAACAAAGAAATGAGTTCAATAACAACTAATCGACACATGAAAGGCTAACCGGCATGCCAAGGTAACATATCCGAGCATCCAAAAGCAAAGAAGGCAAATCTGGAGGAGCAGTTCTTGGCCTTGCCCCTCCACCTCCACCACCTCCACCTCTGTACATTTGTACACTCATACTATATCTTCTAGGATCTGCTACATTCATACCAGACATACTCCATATTCCTCCATTATCCAAATAATTCCTCCTCGACGATATACTTTCCTGTCAACAAAGAAACACGATAAGAATCCTATTCGAAACACAACTTTGTTCTCCTCTTAAGCCATTTCCAAATTCTAAAACTGTAAATGGACTAATAAGAGAGCTTAAAAGAGAAAAGATAGATAAACCTCAGTAACTTTCTCCGATTGCCTACGAACAGGACTATCTTCCGTCATGAACATATCCATTTGAGCTGGATTAAGCCCGTAAAAATACTGCGGTACATTGTTGAAGTTCTGTGCCACTACAAACGAAAGGCGACACCAATACAGTATATCAGATCAAATAGTATACACAGACTACAACATTTTCTTCACTTTTTCCACAAATTTTGTTCTCTTATTCACAAATCTCATTCCAAACCAAGAACTGTAACAATCAAACTAATCTTTGCAACATAGAACTGAAGCTAAATGAGTCACTAAGGCCTAATCAGTTCAAGAAATTAACACTAAGCTACTTCGTATAAGCTAATCAAAGCAAAAGTTTGACCTAACTCATCACCAAATACAATCACAGAACATAAATGAGACCCTAAAGAACAAACCTCCGTCTTTGAGATTATCTCCACGAAATTGTTTAGGGATATGATCAAAGCTGAAATCTTTAGCAGAAGCTAAGCAGTGTGCTCTTCTTGTGCGTCTAGGAACAGTAGAACAAGGCATGTTCGAAGAGAAGAGTTTAGATCCCGACATGAATTGTGATTTGGGTAAGACAAACTTGGAAGAAAGAGATTCATGGGTTAGTTGTGAAGTAAGAGGAGAGACCATAGAAGTTGCCATCTTCGATTCAAGAACCGATGAGGAAGAAGAAGAAGAAAGATTGGATTTTTAGAGGCGAGATTAGGGATTGCTTGTCGTTTTTGATGTCGTCAGATTGAAGAAGATGGTAAGTACAGTTTAAACCAAGATTCGGTTTGGTTTTTTTTCATTTGTCTATTAAACCGGTTTCATTTTTTATTTTATTTTTAATTTGAAGTTACATTAAGCTATGGTTGTTTTACTATTCCATAGCTTATGATCTATTAAAGTTTGGGTAATTGTAGTGTACTGTATAACGCAAAAAAAAATTATAACGCATCCAATAGCATAATTTACTGTGCTCCTCTGTATTATGTATTAATGACAAAAATGTTCTCAATGACAAACTCAGTTTTTGGGTTTGGGTTAACTATTCCAAAATTAGGGTATAGTGTTAGGGGTAGGGTTTGGGTTTGGGGTTTAGGGTTTAGTTTTGAATGTTAAATTTTTGGGTTTGGGTTAATTATTCCAAAATTAGGGTATAGTTTTAGAGGGTAGGGTTTGGGTTTGGGGTTTAGGGTTTAGTTTTGAATGTTAAATTTTTGGGTTTGGGTTAACTATTCCAAAATTAGGATATAGTTTTAGGGGGTAGGGTTTGGGTTTGGGGTTTAGGATATAGTTTTAGGGGGTAGGATTTGGGTTTGGGGTTTAGGGTATAGTTTTAGGGGTAGGATTTGGATTTGGATTTGGGATTTAGGGCTTAAAATGTAAAAGCACCACCTCAAGTTTTTGTCCTATTGTTAATCTCCTTATTACAATTATTACATAGCTATTACACAAATTAAATTAACAAATTGCGTTACTTTGCAAAAACACCCTTAAAGTTTCCAAACAAAATGTTAAAGAATACTACTACTACTACATATGTTCATGAACGAAAAAACTCAAATCCGCTAGATATATCAGCTTTTAGTGCGGACTTTGACTGGTTTAATATGTTAAAACAAATTTTTGTGTCGTTTAGTTTACTTCATATCCTATGTAATAGTAATGTCCGGGCCGACTCATTTGCAAAAAGAAGAACTATCCAACCGGTACGACTTCATTTAAATATATGGTAATTATTGACAAAGAAAAAAAAATTATTCATGAACGAAAATACTCAACTTGATATGTTAAAGAATACTACTACTACATATTCTAAGAAGATTTTGAAGGATCAAAGATCTGACCAACAAACAAAACGGTTCCAGTATAGTCTTCTCTTATCAAAAAAAAAATGGATGATCAGCTACGAAGTTTATCTTCTTAGGACGTTCAATTGGAATAGGGCAACTCGTCACGGGATAAATAGATGTTGTTGATGCAACTTCATCACCTTCTTCATCGATTTCGACACAAGCTTTATAGTATAAAGAAATCGACTGCAATCCTAACTGATCCAAAACACTTTCAAGTGAAAAATCGAATTCGATCTTAAACTTCGCGATTCTCAATAGCTTAACCGTAACTTCGTAACTTGGAATGTGAATATCCAAGAATCCACGAGTAGTTGACATTCTCTTCACAAGAGTGTCCAATCCATCTTTCTTGTCGGGTAGATAGAAATACATTGAGAATCCGCGCTTGTGTTGGAATAGATTCGTTTTCTATAAGAGAAAAAAGAATCTTAAGCAAAAAGGAAATTCAAGGAAAAGAAAGAAAAGGTAAAAACAAGCAAAAAGAAAGTCAAGCAACAAAGGAAATTAGAGTAAAAGGAAATCATGAAGAAAAGACAAACAAGGAAAAATGGAAAGTGCTACAATAAGAAATAGAAATTTACTATTATGTTTAGAATCCTAAGACTATAAATAAGAGGTCTAGGCTAAGGTTTATTGTATCCAAAAACAACGATCCAAAAATAAGGATCTAAATCAAAGATCACAAAACAAAGAGAAAGAGAAAGTTAATAATAAAAGTGAGGTTTAGAGAAACTACTTTCTTAAAGAGAGAATAGAAATTCCAACATGGTATCAGAGCCAGGTCCTGAGTGCTGCCTGTTGAGTAATTTTGTTTCGTGCAAAATTCGGGAGAAATTAAATCTATGCAGAATCATTCTGTGAAAAAAAAAAAAAAAAAAACGTTTTGTGCAAAATTCGTGCGAAACTAATTCAGCTGCAAAATCGTTCTGTGCAAAATCCGGGTTCGTGAAAAGAATCCAGTTCGTGTCTGTGCAAAATTCGTGTTCGTGAAAATTTGTGAAAAGTCCGGGTTCGTGCAAAATCTGAGCAGAAGCTGAAAGATGACTAAAAGTTTGCAAACACTATCTGTTCCAGTGTTTGATGGGGTAAACTATGAGCTATGGGCTACAAGGATCAAAACTACTTTAAGGATTCAAGAGCTTTGGGAGATTGTGGAGGAAGGACTTCCACCAAAGCCAAAAGCAGTAAAAGTTACTGAAGGAAAAGCTGATCCACTAGAAGAATGGAAGGAAAAAGAGATGCAAGATATGAAAGCTCTACAATTGTTGCAGATGGCTGTGACAGATTTGGTTCTAATGAAAGTAGTTTCCGCAACTACATCTCAAGAAATTTGGAAAAGGTTACAAGAAACTTATCAAGGTAATGATCAAGCGAAACTGGTGAGGTTGAATTCTTTGAACAAAGAATTTGAAGATCTAAAGATGAAGAAAGGAGAAAACATTCAGCATTACACAGATAAAATACAAGAGGTGGTGAACCAAATGAGTTTACTAGGAGAAGAAAAGACAAATCATCAAGTAATCAGGAAGATACTAAACTCAATGCCAAAGAGTTATGCCGGGTTAGCAGCTTTAATGCAAGAAACCAAAGATCTAAAGACAACTACTGTAACAGATCTTGTTGGATCATTAATCTCACATGAGGCAAAGTACCTACTGGAAGATGAACCAATTGAAGGAGCTTACTATGCAAGATTCAAAGGAGCAAAGTTTGGCCAGAGATCAAATCAAAATCAGAGAACAAACAAGTGGTGCAAGACATGCAAAAAGGATAATCACAATGAAGAAGATTGTTACTTCAGAGAAGGAAATTCACCATGGTGTGGAATCTGCAAGAAGAATAACCACAATGAAGATGTTTGTTACTTCAAGAACAAGGAACAAAGGTCATATGAGAACAAACAAGGTCAAGGAGAATGCTATGTGTGTGGCAAGTCTGGACATTATGCAAAGTACTGCAAAAGCAAGTACAAAGGAGAAGCTAATTTTTGTGAAAACCAAGAAGAAACAGAGAAAAGATTTGGAGAATTGTCTTTTACTGCAACAGCGTATGATGCAAGTCAAGTTTATAAAGAAGGAGAATGGTTGATTGATAGTGGAGCAACAAACCACATGACTAAAGATGAGAAGTTCTTCACAAGATTAGACAAGACTTACAAAGTTCCAATCAAATTTGGATGTGGAGTAATTCTTATAAGTGCAGGAAAAGGAGATATAAGCATGGAGACAACAAATGGAAAAGTCACAATCAAAGATGTGTTACTAATTCCAGGACTTGACAGAAACTTGTTAAGTGTGCCACAATTATTGGCTAAAGGTCATAAAGTTCTATTCGATGAGAAGACATGCGTTATCATGGATAAAGCTTGGAATAAGTTAATAGAAGTTCAAGGAGGTAATCAAAAGTTCATTATCAAATGGGAGCTACTTGAAGAAAAAGCAAGAGAAGCAAAGGAAGAGAAGACACAACCACAAATGACTCAAAATGCAAGTTCAGAGTCAACACTAAAATTTCCAGTCAAAGAAGTTTGCTACAAAGCAATGGAGATAAAAGACGAAAAGACCACAAAGGATGAAGACAAAGATGATTTGATCAAGAGGGAGAAAATGGAAACTACAGCAAACGAATCTAGAGGGAGTGTTGGAATAGATTCGTTTTCTATAAGAGAAAAAGGAATCTCAAGCAAAAAGGAAATTCAAGGAAAAGAAAGAAAAGGTAAAAACAAGCAAAAGGAAAGTCAAGCAACAAAAGAAATTGGAGTAAAAGAAAATCATGAAGAAAAGGCAAACAAGGAAAAATGGAAAGCGCTACAATAAGAAATAGAAATTTACTATTATGTTTAGAATCCTAAGACTATAAATAAGAGGTCTAGGCTAAGGTTTATTGTATCCAAAAACAACGATCCAAAAATAAGGATCTAAATCAAAGATCACAAAACAAAGAGAAAGAGAAAGTTAATAATAAAAGTGAGGTTTAGAGAAACTACTTTCTTAAAGAGAGAATAGAAATTCCAACAGCTTGATGGTATCATCGCGGCCTTGTCGGAAAGGGAGCCTAAGAACCTTGAAACCGTCATAAGCTCATATGTATTGGTTCTTATAGCTATCCATGAATGGCACATGCAATGTTTTGTCGTTGAGAAGGTAGAAGTTTCTGTCTTCTGTGTAATACTTATCAAATGGCTATTTCCATGCTCCCTTGAGATACAAGGCGTTTCCATAAATCTTATAGGTTAAGTTTGTAACGGATCCAGGAGGAAGAAGATTCTTGATGAGACCATTGGTGTGATTTTCAGCCCATGCATTCACCTCCACACGCACTTGTTCAGCCTTCAAAAACCAAAAAGCTATATATATCAGCAAAACTCATATTTGTTACAATTCAAATAAAACTTGTCTAGATTTAGCTAGGGGTGGAAAAAAACCGAATCTAAAACCTGAACCAAACTCTACAATAATCGGAATGGTAGATATACTCTTATGCAAGATTATCCATTCCAACCTATGTTTTAAAACCAAACCAAATTAATCAAAATTTATTAGAACTAACACCACCAAAAATTTTGGTTCTTCAAAAGAATCACAAAACTAAACCTTGAACCCTAAAACTATTCTTCAAACCTAAAATAGTTAACTCAACCTAAAATTTTAAATTATAAACTTTTAGTGAAAACATATATTTATGTCGGGTTTCATATCTATTATTAATAGATCAGGGGTTTTGAATATTATAAAACATAGTTATGGACATTTTCATAAATAAAAAGAAGTATGCTTTCTCTGTAACGTATAGATAAGACACACACTTACAAAAAAATCTTATCTTCTGGTGAAGAAGAAAAAAGATGAGTTCCATAAGCCAAAGCATTCTCATGGCTTTAACAGTTACAGTTAACAAATACGCTTCTTCCAATGTTCAAGCTGTACGAAGAAACGATTCCAAACGCAATTCTTTAACCGCTCCAAACGCTGATTTAGGACGCAGAAACATCATTTTATCTTCCTCTTCTTCTTTCCTCGCAGCCGCTTTAACCACTAGCGATCAGCTTCTACAGAGTAAATATGAAAATGCTTAGTTATGTTTCTTTTTGTTTTGAGTGTTTCTTTGTACCTAAACTACGTCGTTTTTTTGGGTAAGAATTGTTTCAGAGTATTTGAAGAAGACTGAAGAAAACAAAGCCAAGAACGACAAGGAGGTAAATAAAGAAACATTGAATTTATTTAACGACTAACATTTTTGTTTATGTTTTGTGTCTGAAATTTTTCTCATATTGAACAGAGATTGGATAGTTTTTACAAGAGGAATTATAAAGATTACTTTGAGTTTGTTGAAGGATCTTTAAAAGGAAAAACAGAAGCAGAGCTTAGTGAGTCTGAGAAAAAGATTCTTGAATGGCTCAAGGCCAACAAATGATGATGATGAAAAAAATTTCTTGTCTATGTAACTATAAGACTGCTTAGTAATTTATAAATCTTGTTTTATTCGGTTTACGATTCTGCTTTCGTATACTTTCTCAATAAATACCATTGGTTAAAAGGCTGAATCATTTTCAACTACTCTAAGTACTAACTCCGCGTGGTTTTGGAGCCTCGATTATCTTCCACATGTTGTAATTGCTACGTTAATAAACAGAATTGAAGAAGGATCTACCGTGTGCACCATCTTATAGAACTTGAAAGTTTCTTGACGTAGCTTGTTCTCATACTTATACGTTTTACTCAAATGAAGAGTTCTGTTTGCACGAGCTAAAAAAGGGGGCCTTGTTATATACTATATCAAAACAAGCGTTAGCTAATCTTAATGCCTTGCAAGAAAGATATAGCTCAAACAAGATTTTGCAATAGATTGCACGGCTAATGTTAACCTGCAAGTTGAATTTGAGAGCATTTAAGTCATCACAAAAATTTCAGACTGATAGAGACCTAACGAAGTTGTCCTGATTATAAGCAGAAATACATAAACACCGAAGAACAAGTTTTGCAAAATATACCAACTCTCTAAGAAGGATGATCAGTTTGGCGGACGAGGTACCGAATCCATCCACCGTGGAAGAACAAATTGGGATAACATGAGAACCTTAGACACATCATCGGGAATACCTTCCATATATCCCTTAGTATAATTCGTGTTTATGTGAGAACAACCTTCAGTGCTACTCCAATTCCATGATTCTTGATGTACAACAACAAACTCTTTTGTATGCAAGTTACCCGATACTAAACAATTGTGTTCTAGACTCCAAAGATAGACGATATTAGAATCAAACGGATTCATTGCCATGGGAATACAATCGACATAAAATCCAACATACGACATATTGATTTCTTCCCGTGACAATATCCACGGTTCACTATTCTCAGAGTTGTTGTTATTCTTCAGCCTCCAAACCTTCAATCTTCGATCTAATATTTCAATGCACATAACATCTCCTCCTGAAGTAGTTAGGCATCTCCTACCGTGTTCAATATATGGAAGAGGGAGAGGTATAACCCGACATTGATTATCAGCTTCAGGGCCATAGAAGTCATGAGCTATAAGGACTCAAGGTCCAGTACGATCCAATCTCATTCCCCATATATAAAGCATCCCGTTGAGATTCATGGAAGAGAAACAATGCTCTAGAGGAATGGGGGAGAGAAGTCGCTTGAAACTACATGTACCTGTCTTAGACGAATACACATTCACTCTCCATTCATACATTCCCATGTTTTCTGATTCCATACAAGAACTCCTAATCACTTTGAAGCTTGAAACAGCACCGTCCTTGTCCACACGCGTTACCAAACCAGTTCTTCCTATCTCCATTGAGATTTTCTTGAAAAAGGGTTAGGTTTCCTCAAGGCTACACTCACTCACTACTACGCCTTTTGCATTTGATGAAACGAACTCAGTGTTGCATTGGGCTTTACATTAACCCATTAACATTGTATAAAGATGTTAAAATGAGATTAACCCGCAATCATTGTATCGGTTAACTTCTCTAAGTGTCCGGAGTGGTCTTCTAGTCTGGACTATCATGCACCATATTGTAGTCGTTCATAAACAGAACCCGTAAAGTATCTACCACGTGCACTATCTTATAGAACTTGGAACTTGGAAGCCTCTTGATCTAGCTTGTTCAAATACTTATCTGTTTCCTATAAACTGAAAGAAACCTAAATATGAACCTAAAAAGGAGGCCTTGTTATATGTATCAAAACAAGCATTAGCTAGTCTTACCTGATATACATACTGATGGAGACCTAACAAATGTGTGCTGAGATTTTGTTTAGGGAAGGTCTCTGGATTTTATTGACAAGAAACAAAAACCTAAAGCATAAATTTCATAACACATCATGGCCTTGAGATTTTAAAAGCCATGCCAATAAAGCTAAACACGAAACAAGAACTTGAAAAATGATTGCATAACTCATGTTAACCTGCAAGCACATTAAAGTCATCACAAAGAAATACATACTAACAGAGAATTAACGAATCTACTCATGGCTACAAACATAGATAAAACAAGATACATAAACACCGAAGAACAAGCTTTGCAATAGTTACCAACTCATTTTGGCGGACGAGGCACCAAGTCCATCCACCGAGGGAGAACAAATTGGGACAATGTGTGGACCTTAGTGACATCGTGATTAACTTCCATATATCTCTTAGAATCAAATTCATATCTGTTTATGCGATAACAACCTTCCTTGCTACTCCAATTCTTTAATTTTTGATGAACAATAAACTCTTGTGTCAGCAAGTTGCATGATACCAAACAACTGTGTTGTAGACTCCATAAGTAGATGATATCAGAATCAAACGGATTCATTGCCATGGGAATACAATCGACATCAAATCCAACAGATGTCATGTTGATTTCTTCCCGTGACAATTGCCAGCATTCACTACTCTTAGAGTTTTTGTTATTCTTCAGCCTCCAAACCTTTAATCTTCGATCTAGTATCTCAATGTAGATAACATCTCCTCGTGAAGTAGTCAAGCATCTCCTAACGTGTTCGTTAAACGGAATAGGGAGAGGTATAACCCGACATTGATCATCAGCTTCAGAACCATAGAAGTCATGAGCTATAAGGACTCCAGGTTCAGTAGTATCCAAACCTCTTACCCACAGATACAACATCCCATTGAGACTCATGGAATCGTGATAAGAAACACTGTAGTGAAACATATGCGATGAGAGAAGTCGCTTGAAACTCCATAAACCTGTCTCAGACGAATACACATACATTGTCCATTCATATGTTTCCATGTCTTGACAACTACAACAAGTCATAACCACTTTAAAGCTTGAAACAACACCGTCCTCCTCGTCCACACGCGTTACCAAACCAGTAGCGAGACATGGCTTAGGAGGAGGAGGGATTTCAAGCCATTGTCGTAAAACTGGATTACCAACATAGGTTTTTAAACTATGAACAACTTTCATCAAAATCAATCCATTGGAAGTAGCTATGTAGCAGCATAGAGGTCTCCTGAACCTTGGATCTTCATCTAAAGGGAAAATATAAGAACCTGGAGATTTTGGAAGATCCCATGTCTTGCATCCATGGAAGCCTAGAAATTCCGTGAAGGGACGAAGACTCTGAGTTAGGTACATGAGTGACCATGAGGAAGATGAGTTTTTGTGCAGAGAGAGGAAGAGACGGCGAAAATAAGCAGATTCAATCACTGATTTCCAAGTTTTGGAGACAGATTTGAATCTAGTGATGCTTCTCAATGGTAATCTCGCAAGAATTTCCAACAATGTCTCCTCTTCTAGGACTCTTCTTCTTCTTCTTCCTGTTTCCATTTGGGATTTAGGTTTCCTCTTCGTCACTCTCACTCATTTCCACTATCTTTCAATTTCATCTCTACATTACAGTCAACTCGAGCTGTGAGGCAACGTTTATTGGGCTTTACATTATGGCCCATTAACGTATTAGAGAAATGAGGTGTGCAGCCAAATTGAACCCAAACAATTTGCATCATGAGCTTTTGAATCTGAACTTTTGCATATAGTTAATTTAAACTTAAACTCTAAATAAATTCAAATCTTATATCTAAACTAACATGTTTTGTGTCGAATTATATCTTGACCAAGATTCCGTTAGTCAACGTTAACGAAAAACGACACGTGGTTAGCTGGTTCGGGTTTGTTGGGTTAAAACGACATCATTTCGTTGTTTTAGTTAAACGATGTCGTTTTTTTATAGAAAAACTCAAAATCGAATCCGTAATTTGATAAAATGATGATGTCATTTTCATTTGGAGATTTATCGAATTATGGATTCGATTTCGAGTTTTTTCTAAATGAAAACGACATCGTTCTAATATAACGACGTACCAACGTCGTTTTCAAGCATTTCTTACCTAGACAACTAACCCACATATCGTTTTAGTCAATATTCGATTAACGTTGACTAACGGAATCTTGATCAATGTACAATTATGCACAAAACATGTTAGTTCATGTATAAGATTTGAATTTATTTAGAGTTCATGTTTAAATTAGCCATATGCAAAAGTTCAGGTCCAAAAGGACACGATACAAATTGTCTGGATTCAAATTGGCCTCTTTCCCGCATTTGCATATAAACCCGGAACCGATTCGAAAAACCGGGTTTGGAATGGGTTTGGATAGGTTATATAACCCAAATGGATTTCATATTCATAATTTCCGGGTTTGGATTCGGGTATAACCGGAAATTAAACGGATACCTGGTTAAACTATAGACATAAGCTCGTGCATATGAGAAATCAAGAATGGATGAAGATATCTTTAAAACTTTTAGTTTGCATTTTATTTTGTTTATCGTTAGAAATTCTCTAACTTCGATTCTGAATTTTCGGGTTTAGTCGGTTATTTTAGGTACAAAAACCAAAACTAACCGAATCCAAATCCAATTTCGGTTAATTTTGGTTGCTGTTGACAAACCCGATACCTGTTCAAACCCAGAAATACCTAACCCGTACCCAACACGTAATTATGTATAAACTGAGTGGGTTTTATACCTGTAAACCCATAAACCTGATACCCGAATTATCCAACCCGAAATCCACAAGGATACGGTGATGCTCAGGCTTAAGACAAATGAAATTAAATCGCAATAAATAAATTTTTATCGGTTCGATTCGGTTCAGGTCTGAATCGGGCGGGGCTTTTTCCAAATCATCCCGGTTACCAAAACTGCTTCTCTTCTTCTTCTTCTTCTTCTTCTCTAACAAGCTTCGAAGATGGATAATGGCGAATCATCGACCAATGATTCTTCGCGTCCATGGGAATCATACAACACCGTCTTCACTAACGCCAAAGCAGGTTTGTTTTCCAGTGACTCGATTCTCTTCCCGATTTGTTTCTTCTTCAGTAGAATCACTCCGATAATTCTGGAAAAATCGAACGATTCGTTGATTTTTGGTTTTGTATTTGAATCGTCTTCGAACAATTTTTCATCTGTTTTGGTTTTATAGATTTCAATTTTGGATGTTCGAAGTTTGTGAAACTCGTTAATGGTGTTTGTGTATATTCGTTTAGGAATGGAAGGAGTTGATAAAGAGAAAGTCCAGAGGATTGTATATGAAATGAGTAAAGGATCAAAGTATTTTCAAAACGAGGAACGTAAAGAAGCTCTTATGAAACAGAAGATTGAACATATGCGTGAGAGATCTACAAAGCTCTCTTCTACTGATTTATCTAATTATCAAAAGGTTGTTGATAGAAGGATTTTAGAGTTAGAAGCTACGCGTGACTTATCAAGAATTTGGCTACATGTTGATATGGATGCTTTTTATGCTGCTGTTGAAACTTTGAGTAATCCGTCGCTCGAGGGAAAGCCGATGGCGGTTGGAGGTTTGTCGATGATCTCCACTGCTAATTATGAGGTATGGTGTGGTTTTTGTATGGTGAAGTTACGGTTACGACTTGTGATTATTGTTGAAGTTTAAACTATCTTTCTTAGGCAAGGAAGTTTGGGGTTCGTGCAGCTATGCCTGGTTTTATTGCGCGTAAATTGTGTCCAGAGTTGATATTTGTTCCTGTAGATTTTACCAAGTATACTCATTACAGTGAGTTAACAAGAAAGGGTTAGTTGTTCGTCTTTCGAAATGTGTAGCTTTATGCTTGCGGTTTTCGTTTCTCTGCTCTTATTTGCATATATGTGTTTTCATTTAGTTTTTAGGAACTATGATCCTCATTTCATCGCTGGGAGCTTGGATGAAGCCTACCTTGACATAACTGTGGTTTGTCGAGAACGGGGTCTTTCAGGTGGAGAAGTAAGTGTGAGCTCATGAGATACATTCTTTTGTGATGGTTGTATCTTCTTTGGAGAGAATTTTTGGCTAACACTTGAACTGTACCTTGTTCATTTCTTTACTTTGTGCAGATTGCGGAGGAGCTTCGGTCTTCTGTTTATTCCGAGACTGGACTGACATGCAGTGCTGGAGTAGCGGCAAACCGCTTGCTAGCCAAGGTTCTCTTTATATATCCATAACCTTCTATACTTCTACCAAATCTTTATTCTTCTCATTTTCCTTCTTATGTGTGGTAAAAAATGTATTCTTAATATATCCCTACCATATTTCAGGTTTGCTCAGACATAAACAAGCCTAATGGACAGTTTATTCTACAAAACGACCGATCAACTGTCATGACATTCATATCTTCCCTTCCTATAAGAAAGGTATGTGAAAAGAATATAGTGAAAAGAATAGATTAAGAATATAGCGAAAAGTCTATATAGAAAAACTATTACTCCAATTATTCCCGAGCTCATAATTTTCTGTGTAGAACGGCATATGATGTTACATTAAGGTGTGCGACAATGGAAAATTAGAACATCGGCAGTAGTAGAGATGCCATCCAGAACTTCGTTTCTGTTTGGCACAGAACTTTCAAACCCTCGTATTGTTTGTGACGGCTGGTGGTTGGTTCTTTATGAGTTGTCAAAACCATTGGCATAGTTTTGTGAAAATTAAAGTGGATCAAGGTTTGAGAATCTGGGCTAGGAATTATTCTGTGTTTCTATATTTATTCATTTAACTAACGCAAGTTCGAAATTGATTAACAGATTGGGGGAATTGGTAAGGTTACTGAACATATTCTGAAGGATGCCTTGGGAATTAAAACATGTGAGGATATGGTGCAGAAAGGATCTCTTCTCTACGCTCTCTTCTCTCAGTCTTCAGCAGGTAGCAGCACCTCCTGCTTTCTTTTTACTGTTCCTTTCCACTGAAAGATTTGTTTGTTTGTCGACATTACTTGTTAAGTTATGTCTCATAATTTCTTGCAGACTTTTTTCTGTCTGTTGGACTGGGACTTGGAGGAACAGACTCCCCTGAGGCTAGGTCTCGTAAAAGTATTAGTAGTGAGAGGACATTTTCAGCAACCGGAGATGAAAAATTGCTATATTCAAAGTTGGGTGAGTTGTTTAAGCATTCTTCTTGTTTTTTTTTTTTTTGCATTTTTCTCATGATACCTACAACTCAATATCAAAGGCACATTGAATCTAGAGAAATTTTACTTAATCATGATCATAGTTTATTTCCTTGGTGTAGTGAGCGATCATTCATCAACCTATTTGCCTCAGGGTGCATTTCAAACGTTTAGACTAAGAAATTATACATTTGACTTAAAGATTTGCTTGACTCTCTCTACTGTTCTTGGCAGCTGAAATTGCAGAAATGCTATCTGATGACATGAAGAAGGAGGGTCTAAAGGCAAGAACATTGACACTTAAACTGAAAACTGCCACTTTTGAGGTGCGTTTCCAAATTTTATTTTCTCCTCTCTTTTTTGAAATCCATTTTTGTGATGAAAGTGTGAAAATCTGTAAGTCTCAGATTAAGAGCAGAGCTGTGAGTCTGCAGAGGTACACATGTTCAAGCGAGGATATACTAAAGCATGCTACGAAACTGTTGAAAGCAGAACTTCCTGTTTCCGTAAGGCTGATAGGTGCGGCTCTATAGCGTTCTGTTATTCTTCCTTCTTTAACTACACATACTAGCTTATCTACTAAAATTCCATATGTGCAGGTTTGCGCATGTCTCAGTTCAGTGACGAAATCCGCAATTCTGATCCTTCACAGGAAACAATCACCAAGTTTATCATTCAAAAAGATTCCTCAAGGCAAAATCTGGATGATAACGACTATGATGGTAGTAAAAATTGCATAAGCAATGACGAGAGCTTGGGGTTATCCTTTGATACCCATGAGACAAGCTATGATCAACTGAAGGATGTTGAATACGAAGAACAATCCGAAATAGATGCCGACAAAGTAATTCCAAACCAAGAATTTAAAAAAGAAGAACGACCACGAGTATCAGAAGGAGATGCTCTGCTTATAAAACACAAGGAGTGTAGACCAGATACAAGTCACTCAACTAACGATGCGCCAAACACCGAAGCAGTTACAGTATTTCCGCAGATGGAGCCGTTATTATGGATTGACGGCTACAAATGCAACTTATGTGGGATCGAATTACCTCCATCTTTTGTCGAAGAACGACAAGAACACTCTGATTTCCACCTCGCTCAGCGACTTCAAAACGAAGAATCTTGCTCTAGTTCTTCCACAACACCTACTTCAAAACGAAGGTACGCTTCTCACTAAAACTACTCCATTCTCACAAATCTCTACTTTCTCACAGAAACATCATGTTCATATAGGATTCTCGGAAAGGAAAAAGCAAATTCGAAACTAAAGAAGCAGAAACAAGATCACAAACACATCCCAATACACACATTCTTCACAAAAACCAATCAAAACTCGTAAGCCTTGCACAATTTTGTAAACTCCTTTAGATATGTTTGGTTCTCTAGGTGGATGCCACGTGTCACCCCATTACAGATTTAGTTATCTAAAACTCATTTTTCAGAAACGAAACCAAGAAGAAATGAAGATGGTTCTGAATCTGATCTCACCAAAACTCAATCTCTCACCGTTCAATACCCTCGGCGAACCCAAACCCATACCGTCAATGTCCGACATCTTGACGTCATCAAGAACTCGAAACCTTGACTTAAAGATCCAAACTTTAGGACCGTTTTTCAGAGTGACTGGTAAGAATATAGACACAGGCGGGGAAGTCGGAAGAGCAGAAGGAGTGGTTCGACCATGGTTTGGAAAAGGGTTGGTTCTGCATTTGGATACGATAAAATTGACGAAAGAGACGATGAAAATGGAGAAGTCTGTTCTTGGAGTTGGTTTATATGTTGGAGCTGTAGCGATTCGACATGGCTATGACTGTGGTTGTCGCACTGCTCAGCTTCTAGCTATCTACGACTCCGATCTCTACCATTCCAAGGTAACACTCGATCTCTCGAAATTGAAATTGAAATTGAGAATTTGGTTTGGTTATATACCGAACCGGACCAAATCCAAGAGGTTAACCGTTTAATTCCGGTCTAGTGGTGAATAATTTGGTATACGGTTTGGTTTTTGTTTCGTTAATTTTCGGTTTTTTTCTTAGTTTGTTTAATAAAAATCGAAACCAAATCAAATCATTTGAAATTCGTTTCGGATTGGTTGGTTATATTGAATTTGATTCCGGTTATGTTTTAGTTTTTTGATTTTTGGTTTACTATTATAAAAACTAATTGGTTCATAACCATATTTCGGTCTGGTCTTAAATATGTACAAGAACTCACTTTGTAACCCGGTTTACTTCCGATCTTCATTTTTTGGTTTTGACATGTACAAACTGATAGTGAACTAAACCGAACTTTCATGTGTCAGTTGGTTAGGTTTTACAGAAGGATTGGGTTCGAAGAGGTGAAAGAAGTGAGTGGTTCATCGATTGGAGACATGGCTGATATGTTAGTGTGGGGTGGAGTTGGTACTCGCATGGATGCTAGTATTCATCATCTACTTCTTAAATGGTCCAAAGTTTTCCTCAAATCAAAAATATAATCACTTTTACATGTATATTATGTATATCAATGTTCATCTAAACATACAAAGCCGAAGCTGGTGATCTTTCTTGTAACTATTAGAAAAAATGTAAAATAAATGATTCTTTTTGCATATGTTCTTGATGATGATACATATAAGAAACACAATTAACTCTTAAATTATTAAGTTATAAAACCAATAAACAATGATTCACCTGTGTTCTTAGTCAAGATACACAAAAAAGCATGCATTAGCTAGAGGTAGAAAGGACTAATTCAAGTCTCCAAGTTCATGATGCTCTCACTCTGATCCATAAACATCAAATCAAAATGTATGGTATCCTTACTAAACCAGTAGTTCGGCAAACCTTTGATTTCGATCTTGATCTTTCTCATATCCTCTGATATCAAGAAGCGCTTGCGATTTTGAGTTGTAAATTTCACCTTGAATGTAATATTATTGAACAAATGGAGTCTGGAAGGCTTCAAAATCAGAGTCTTCCTCGACCATAACTTGTTTGTGGCATCTTCCAGAACCCACAAATTTAGCATACCCTTGAATTTAAGGGTGGTTTCGTCAAAAAGAGTTAGTTTTCCCCCATAATCTATAATAGGACTCAGATTTTTGAACGTTTGAGTCAGCATATATCCCTTCTTGTGAGGTACTTGGATTGTTTTGAACTCTTCGGATCGTATGTGGAAACTCATAATGACATAATTATCAGTACCAATCCAAGCTAGGTAATATATAACCCCATTGATACATAGTCCTTGTATCGATGGAAGGTGAGGACAAAAGTCTTGTACCTTTTTCCAGGAACCTCCTTCAGGTTTTAGGACAAAGACCCAATGCTCTGACCTTATCTCTTGCAAATGTTTAAAGTATACACCAGTTGAGCAGACCATTTTGTATAGGTCGTTAACAGGGTCGTGTCCGAAAAAGTAAGAGACTACTCTGTTACCTTCTTCTCTTGGAGGAGGTATGAAGGCAGCGGGTAAAGTGACAAGTTGTTTGGTTGCAGGGTTAAAGATACGCGGCTTTTTCCTATAGGTGTACCACGTGAAGCCACAACTTTTTTGCAAGATGTTACTTTCCATTAGTTGGATGGTCAGATCGTAGTCAACAACAAAGGAAGACGGAGTACTAGTGTATGGAGCCGAGGATAGGATTGCATATTCATGGGTCCTATCATCCACTAAACACATGAAAATACGTCGCGGTCGGGATGGGAACGTGAGGAAAAGGTTGATGAAATATCGTGATATGATGTGACATGACCAGAGCTTTGAGACACATTTAAATCTCATGAGTGATTTAACAGGAAGTCTCGGAAGAATCTCATCTAATACCAAATCCGTAGGAAGCAGAATCTCTAGTAGTTTTCCTCGTTTTTGAGAGAAAAAAGACAAATCCATATCTTGTACAACAACAAGACAGAGTAGCCAAAGAATCTTCTAATCCGAGAGAGAGGAATACGTCGGGGTTTAGGGTATATAAAACCGAGAGAGAGGAATACGTCGGGGTACTAAAATATATATAAGTATATCCTTATATATATACATAAACATTAATTAATCAACAATAAATATATATCTAAAAACCTAATCAAATATCCTAAAAATTGGAAAATTTTGGTTACTTACTTATTTATTATTCTTTTTAGTTATTTAGCAAAAAAAAATGATTTATTTTTAGTGATTTGAGCAAATTAATCTTTTATTCCGTTAATTTACTTTTTCTATAAAAGTTATATATTTGTATTAAAGTTTAACCAATTGATATAAATTTTACTATATTTTCTTTAGTTATGTATATTTCTATTAATTAAAAGTTTTATATTTATAAAATCTAGTATTTTGTTTTAATTATTTTTAGCTATTTTATAATTATTTTACAAAAAATGTTATTTTCTAAAATAGTGGGCTCCACAATTTTTGGGGCCCTACACCAGTGTTTCACTCCAATTGCCTCAGGACCGGCCTGGTAACAAGTCAGATCTTTTGTGATGATTCAAATGCTCTAAAATTCAACTTGAAGGTTTTCAAATAAGTTGTACGATTATAAAACTAATTGGTTCATAACAATATTCGGTCTGGTCTCTTAATTATGTAGCCCTCTTTGTACGATCGGATCAAACTGCCGGCTCTAACCTAAAGCTGGTGAAGCATAGGCTTTAGGTGCCAAAATCCTTTATCCATTTTAGGGGAATCGTTTTTCTAAAAAGTTATTTGTAGTCTAGCGATTAATCTTTTGAGTAAAGTTCCGCTTGGGACAAAACCATGGTTAAGGAAAAAGAGTGCAACGCGCTTTTACTCCCCTTGATGAGTGCATAACTTGAGATCTTCTTGATGCTGCAAACTTGTTTCTTGAAAGTAGTAGTTGGGAATGTCTTGAAAATAAATCTGCCTAAGTTTCGCTTGAACAACCTTTAGAACATGTACACCGCCATTCTTCTGCAACTCATCGGTCTTCTAGATGATTCATCTGGATCATTCTCTTTGTTTCTCTAGATATCATTCATGGATGACATGCTTATGGGAGATTGATAGACTTTCATATATCATTATAATGATAACATTCTTCTATAAGTGCCTATCATTTGCGTGTTCTTTGATGTCTCGTTAAAAACCTTTCATAGAAAAACTCTATGGGATAAAAACTATGATAAGGGAAAAAGAGTACATCCACGCACATCATTATATTTCTCCCCCTCGGAAACATCTTCTTCAAGAGATGAATTCCGATCATATATGCTATCTTTTTCGAATTATTATAAGAATAGCCCTAATGAACAAACTCATATGATATCTCATATCATTGGACTTCTGGTCCATAACATCTTTTCTTTATAGAAGACATATTTTGGTATATTTGGACTTTAAGCCAAAATCTCATATATGTACAAGTCTCTAAACATTTCTCTTGTACATAATATTCATGCTCTTCTAAAAGCTATGATATTTGACTTTCCCTTTTGTCAAACATATATTTCAATCATGAAATAAATCACAGAATTGCTCTAATCTCATTTTATGTATGGTACTTCAAGACCAAATATATATGAGCATTTTTCTGTAATATCCTTCAAGGGACTTTGAACATAGCATCTTTTTGCTAAATTAATTTGGGATAACTCTGCCGGAGTTTCGATGATTTTCAATTAAGAATCACTTTATCAAAAACTTTTGATAAGTCTACATGGGTATTTACATGATTATACCACATGCTACATACTTTCTTTTCATTCGATCGATTATCGAGTAGAATTCCTGAGAATATAATTCTAATATCATTAATCCTTCAGGGATTGTATCCTTCAAAGATTGCATATAAATGTCTTTATCCATTGTTTCATCTCTTACTACTAAACTTGTAAGATATCAAAAATAATTGCCACCACAAGAGAATATATCTTTTCATAAAACATTCTTTATCTTTGTGAATTTCACTATATTCACTATTCTTTCATACAAAAGACTCATTTATATGACACTGGTTTTACACTTTAAGTGCAAGGACTACTGGTCCATATAATTCTCTACAAGAGATTATATAAGTCTATTTCTTCCATTCATTATTTTGTGTACACTTTGCAATAGACTTTCTTTCATGATCCTCTCTTTTTATCCATAATATCAACTGCTCATTGCATGCAAAAATATTACGACGTCGATTTGCTTTATGGTTCCAACTTATTCCATACATGACATATCTAGCTATAACTCTTCATTTTCAAGTACTTGAATTTTTCATTTGTCATGTTTATGTCTCTTCTAGAGATCATCCAATCTCTTCTGGAGATTATCTTTCTTTCCTCGATTTGGTCATCTCTTGCTCCTTTTCTTTTTCGAGGATAATTATATTTGGAACCAAATCGGTCTATCACGCTTCAGGCGATCTTTAGACTCTTTAGCAGTTTGATATCGCCCTTCTTGGACATCATTTATAATTTGGAGCATATACAACTGGTATATGTGACTTTATCACTCTATTTGGGTTAGCAAATGCGTCTGGCAATTATTACGCTAAGTAATGCTTATGAATTATCTTTTTAGACTACTAATGTACATACTCTAGTCCGAGGATCATTTATAATTCATACATACTTATCTCTTTCTCCAGCTGTTTACTTTCTCCCCCTAATGTTGGAAAAACTGACTCATTAACATGAGAGTCCACAAAGTTGAGTCTTATATAAATCCTTCAGGGATGACTCTGTATACTTAATTACCTTTTATATCCAACATATACTTATCCTCTTTTGAGGTTCCATCATCAAGCACCGTGGTGGAGCACTTTTCACATTCATAGATCTTTCATTCAAAGATCGTTCAGATGGAAACTATTTGGTTTCCAACCCTAAACCAATAATGATGGGGAGAACAATTAGTTATTCATTGGCTTGATGCGAATCAATGCTACTAAAATTTTGTATATGAACATGAGCTTCCGAATGTTCAACACATATCACAATGGACATATATAATAATTAGGCTTCAAACATAAATTTTGGAACTTATAAACAAGTAACCTCACAAACTCCCGGTTGCTAGTTTATAACAAGGATAAATGTGACCTTCTAGGATGCAACAATCGAGTCAATGCGTCCATTGAATCGATGCATAAATGTCACGAAGTGGGTGATCAGCCCATAATCATCTCCTTGTATATATTTCAGAAAATTGATAGAGTCCAAATCATCTTTGAGTGGTGAAAGCCATATTATCATATTGCTTTCTAAGCGAATAACCTATGATAAATCATTAGGAAGAATCTTCTAGTTCTTCACTTAATGTCCACATAATTCTCAATTATTTTTTTCGCATCATTATCAAACCAGGATGACCAATCCGGTTAAACCAATCATATAAATTTTTGGTAAACTTTTGGTTTACTTTCATTCTTAGTAAACTTCTGGTTTACTTTTTTTTTATTGCTAATCACTTTCTCCCTCGAGGGGATATCATAATCAAATGAACTTCTCTAGTCCATGATAACCAAGCATGGATTTGGACCATGAAGCATGTAGCAATAAACGAGATATTATAGTAAAGTAAATCTTAAAGTAAATCTATAATAAAGTAAAGTAAATCTTATAGATAAATTTAACTAAAACATATATAAATATATGGTATGAGAATCAAGAATTTAGAAATGGAGTGTACCCGGAAAATCTAAAGCCAATGATGAGTATCGTCAGAAAGTGGTGATGATGCGGTCAATTTGGTAGCTACTTTCTCAAGGATTTAATTTGTATAATCCTTTTCTTTTATGTATCATATATCATATATATCATATTCACTTCAGAGAATATATCAAAACTAGTAAAATATGAGTATGGTTTCTTATCAATAACTCATATATATTTTCTCATCCTCAAGAAGAATCCATAATATTTCTTAAATTCTTGTTCATGACTTTGTGTCTATAGGACAACATTACTTGCATAGAAATTTTATTATGTATGCTTTACCAACTCCGCATTAGAGATATTCTCTCAATATCAATTAACAAGTAATTCTAAACATAGCTGAATTATATTCACTCACAGACTTTTAGTTTTGTAATCTTGGATATAGCTAGATTTAACCAATCACATAGCTAGTTTTATGTAATATCACATTCTGGTGATCATACTTTTCCTTTGAGAATTGTTCGAAGAACTTAGTGAACATAATCTTCTAGATATATCACTTGTAGTGAACTTTAATAATCAAGTAGTGAACATAATCTTCTGGATATGTCACTTATTGTCTATGTGAGATTCTCTAAATTTTCTTCTCGGGATGATATGAAACTTCAAGTTCATGTATCTCAAATTGAATCTCACTATATAAATCCAATTTGGGTAATGTATTTTATCTCAATCCAATCCTTATAACTTTTGAGACTTAAAAGAATATATACCATTAAATATTACCTTCTTATAGACTGTATGCTCTTCTTGAGCATTCAATAAGCTATTCTGAAGCATTCATACATTGATTTTCTTAAGCATTCAATAAGCTCTATACTTCTATTGTATTATTTCACTTCAGGTGAGAATACAAGTTCTCGAAAGAAACTCATTGGCTTTGTTCTTGACTATTCAAAATAATTTTATAGCCTTGGCTTAGTGTGCTCTTTTTCTTTATATATATACATATATATATATATATATATATAATGTGTCACATTCACTTCAGGGAATGGACCAAAACCAATCGAATGCGATTCATCAATTTTATTGTAAAATAACAAGATGACGTAAAGTCATGCACACTTTACTACCTCTACCGAGAGGTGAGATTTTACTGCCCAGTAAGATCATAATCACGTCATGATATCTTAGATCATATATGTCTCCATATGTCTACAATTAATTTCATAGACCCATCAAACCAACAAATATCAAACAATTAAAAGTTTGTCGATCAAGACAATGCCATCTCAATTTAAAACATGTGTAAAAACATATGTTGCAATATGAAAGCAATTATAATATGAAGTAATACTTAGCTCGATAGAAAAATAGATGGAGATCGGACATGGAGATGTCATCGGAACGGAGACTGCGTTGACTAGATGTTTTGGCAAAGATTCATACTTTGTGAAACCAGTTCTCGTTCCACACATAATCGACACGAACATCACTGAATGAATTTACCAACAAAATCTTATTAAATCCGTGTAATATTTAAATGGAACGAGACAAGTTATAATGAAAATAATAAATTATTTATGTAATAAATTTAAAGAATATCAAATCAATGATTTCTAAATTTCGAAACCAACCACGATTCTCTTAACCATTTAAGATAATTGATTCTCAAACTAGTAATGAAATCAAGTAACACCAAAGCATGTGCCGGTTATTATAAAGTACTCTTTGGTTTGTAATGAATTTCACTAAAGCACAGTACTAAAAAAACAAGATTAAAGAGTTGAGAGCATGTGACAATTAAAGTAATATATTCATACTACGATTCATGATCATAAATTAATAAGCACTAAGAGAATGAGCTACTTATCTTGATGAGTGTGATAGATGATATTTTTGAAGATCGTAAACGGAGAGGATTCGGCGGCCGCGATAATTAGGGTTTACTTAATTAGAGTTTTATTTAGGTGGCTAAGGTCGAGCTCAAGCGATTAGGATTTTACTCAAGTGGTTAGGGTTTTACTTTAGTGGCTAGGGTTTGCTCAGCGAGTTAGAACTCGTGCTGATAACGTGTTGTGAATAAGAGAAGAGAAGAGAATAGGAATTGTGTTGTGTTGTGTATTATTCCATGAGAAGTATAGAGTATATATAGGGATACAATACTTGGAGAGAAATTAGGGTTTAGGGATATTCTAGAACATGGGCCTCTAATGGACATCCACTAAATGGGTTTATAACAATTTGTAGTCTAGCGATTAATCTTTTGAGTAAAGTTCCGCTTTAGAATTTGAGCACAACCACTTTCAAGTTTTGGCTATTTTATTGTTTTTAGTAGAGCAGAAATTTTTGTTTGGCTGTTGGGCAACCCATTACATTGGGCCGGGCTTGGGACCAACCCAGTTTCATGCCGGTCCTCCATTCGGGTTTGACATATACCAACTCATAGTGTATTAAACCGAGCTCTCTTGAATCAGCTGGTTAGGTTTTACAGAAGGATTGGGTTCGAAGAGGTGAAAGAAGTGAATGGTTCATCGACTGGAGACATGGCTGGTATGTTAGTGTGGCGTGGAGTTGGTACACGCATGGATGCTAATATTCATCATCTACAATTCTTAAACGGTCCAAAGTTTTCCTCAAATCAAATTTTTAATCTACATGTATATAATATTATGTGTCTAAACCATATGATTTCTGACAATCAAAATTTTAAATTCTTCTGTCATAATCTCAAGAACAAAAGCACAGAGACAAACAAAGTACGCAATCGCTGTGTTGCAAAAAAGTTTAATGGGCAATATAACTTTTCAATTGCAAACTCCAAAAAACTTTGTTCTTCCGTGTTTACGTATATTTTGTTATCCTTGTTTTGTTTGCAATGAGGACATATTCATTAGGTCTCAGGTCTGATCTTTTGTGACGACTTCTAGATTAGCATTATTAGTTGTGCAATCTATAACTTTCTTGGCATGGCTTTAAGAATTTCAAGAAAGGACATAAATGAGTTTGTCTTTAAGAACTCTCAACCGGTGTGGCTAAAGTCCAAAGTTTTCCTCAAATCAAAAACGAATCTATCCATATTATATCCGACAATGATCGAGCTAAGAAGTTTATTTTCTCTCAGAGAAGTCCAACAACACAGTAAAAAGTTCTTAAGGAAAGTAGTTTGATATTGTATAGTTACATAAAATTCAGCTTAGTATTTTTATATAAGAATAAATATATTTGTTTTCATACAATTGAGATCAAGCTTTGAATATAAGCAAGAGCAATACCAAAAAATTGAGAATGGTAATCAAATGCAGAACATAAATCATAGGTACATAAAATATCGAAATTAAAGATAAACAACATCGATTGAGGTCTCTTAACCGGTGTAATTGTTAATAATACATCATATTTTTAAATTGTTAATAATACACCATATTTTAAAAGTACATAAAGTATCGAAATTAAAGATAAACAACATCGATTTGTGAAAAAAATTTAGAAAGGTAAAATAGTTAGGATGAATTTGCAAAATTTGAAAATATGGTGTATTATTAACAATTACAAAAAATTGGAAAAGAGAATATACTTAAAATATTCTTTTTGGTGTAGAAAATGGTGTAAACCATTGGAGTAAAACTCAACACCATTTTGGTGTTACGCCTTTTTTTACACTAAAATGGTGTAAAATATTGGAGATAGCCAATATTGTAAAATATTCAGAGGTGATTAATTCATTTCAGACCACTGTAAAAAAATAAAAGTCATGTTGGTGTACTGGCCGAAGCGGCTATGAAACCATTGCTCTATTCGAAGATTATAATTTATGATAGTGTAAATTTCTGGCAAAGCCAAAAGGGAACTTGACTGCAAGATTTGCCACAGTTTTTGGTTAAAAACATTATTTCACCTATCCACTGTCAACCTAATGAAAAATGTGATAATGTACTAAATCTCATTAAGAAGTATATGCTAAATCCAGTTTATGTAGCATAGCTGCTTGAATTCTCTTGCTAAATGGAATCTAGGGTTACGAAGTAAAATATAATCATATCAAGAAATCCCTAAAGAGACAAGTTTTTAAAGCAGACAAATCCATAACAAAGCGTGTTACTATGACTCAAGAAAAATGCTTAAAACTTATAGTGGAGATTCAGATAAATAAGAAAAGAGAATATACATGCATGCATTAGTTAGCTTTAATTGCCATGTTGATTCTTTTTAGACGGATTTGGGAAGAGGCGCTTCAGTAAACACAGATGCATTTATTTTTCGTTAAGACGCTTCGGTAATTGCCAATGTGAAGCCAAGTAAACGTTTCACCACAACGAGTATACATAAAGAGGTTGTTTCTTCAGTGAAAACTTGCATAAAAAAAAAGGGTTAGGTTAACATAAATCCCAATGGAGTCCCGAAGAAGAACAATCCAAGAGGCGATAATGGTGGAGATTCTTGCGAGATTACCTTTTAGAAGCATCGCAAGATTCAAAAATGTTTGCACATCATGGAAATCGGTGACTTGTCTAGTCAGTGAGAGGGGAACGTGTGAATGGCGAGTGTATGTGTATTCGTCGGAGTCAGGTTTATGGACTTTTAAGAGGCTTATCTTGAAAGAGAGGTTGTGTTCCAACACGCATAACAAAGCAAAGATGGATTCTTATTGAATTAAAAAGCCCAATTATGAGTGAGATTGAAAGCCCACATAATATGAAACTTAGGGTTTCGTGGTGGTAGATTAAATAGGACTAGACGGTGACAAGAATACTCATGCGCCTAGGGTTCTATTGTAAGAGACAGACATGTGTGTGTGGCGTCGTCCACCAGAGAGGAGATCACATAAAAAAGATCTGCCCCTTGGTGTTTGAATCCATGTTATGGAAAAGAGTGGTGTTGTATTCATATAGAAATTGTAGGTTGCTTCTTTTTCTAATAGATTGATTTTGGACTAGGTCCGGGATGTAGGAAACGAACCTCGTGAAAAAACTCTATGTGTTCTTTACTTTATGCTCATACACACACAAACATATAAATCTAGCCACAAAACCGCTTTTTCATATCTCCTCTCATCCTATAAACTACCATGTTAGTTGCCCGTCAATGAATTCTACTCTACCTGATGATTTATATTTGCGAAAGAGGTTTGGATTCTACTCTACCTGATGTCCTCATTGCTCATGACTTCTATAGCCATGAACAAGCTGGCGATCAGTGTCGGGTTATACCTCTCCCTATCACACATAGCGAACGAGTTAAGAGATGCTTGACTACTTCAGGTGGAGATGTTATCTACATTGAGGTATTATGTGGAAGATTGAAGGTTTGGAGGCTGAATAACAACAACTCTGAGAGTAGTGAATGCTAGCAATTGTCAAGGGAAATCAACCTTGTGTCTGTTGGATTTGATTTCGACTGTTTTCCAATGGGAATGAATCCGTTTGATACTGATATCGTCTATCTATGGAGTCGACAACACTATTGTTTCGTATCAGGTAACTTGCAGAGACAAGAGTTTATTCTTCATCGAGAACCAAAGAATTGTGGTAGTAGTGAAGGTTGTTATCGCTTAAACACACGTGGTTCTAAAAGGTCTATGGAAGGTATAAATGGTTCTTCTGGGGTTCTCATGTTATCTCAATTTGTGCTTCCGCAGTGGATGGACTTCGTACCCACCATCCACCAAATTGATCATCCTTCTTAGGGGAATGGTAACTTTTCAATAGCTTACCGCAAAAACCTTGTTCTTCAGTGTTTACGTAACTTGTTTTATCCTTGTCTTAGACTATTAGGGACATATTCGTTAGGTCTCTATCAGTATGTATTAGACTATTAGGGTATGATCTTTTGTGACGACTTGTATACTCTAAATTCAACTTGCAGCCTGCAGGTTAACATTAACTGTTTTTAAAATTCTTGTTTCATCTATAAATTTCTTGGCGTAAGCATAAGTGAGTGTCTTTAGTGATGGTGTCCTACTGTCCTTGATTAACTGATCCCAAAGTATAAAGAAGCAATTATAAATTTAAGCTTTCATGGCTATAATATTCATGATCCATTTTTGGTTTTTTAATCAGTAAAATACAACGGAAAATTTTGAAAATAATTTTAGACAAAGACCTTTGTTTTTTTTTTTTGGGTCAAAAGACAAAGACCTTACTTGACCAAAATTTCATAGCACAAGATAGGGGAAACAAAAGCAAAAACCTGACCAGCCTTTAGACTGTCTCTTTAGAGTCAGACCACATCACTAGAATTGCCAGAAGATTAATGTTTGCAGACTCAACTTGCAACCGGTGTGTCCTAGGTCCAACCGCTTTGCGGCCTACTCAACATCATCTCCACTTCATTCTTCGTGAAGTCCTTTACAATTTCATTGTTAACCAAACGTATATCACTGAGACAAGACCACTAGCTAATGTTCTACTTGATCAGTAAGGAATGATTTCGACAAAGTCAAAAACATTGCAAATTAACAGTAAACTTTGTAAATAAAAATTTCTTTTCTTGCGATCTTTGGATTAGATGGAAAAGAAAACTAGTTTGAAATTGTCTGCAACATTTGAATCACAACTAGTTCAATTTATCCCAATTTATATAACCATATATAATATTTTTGAAAATGTAATAAGAAAAATACATTTTTTGGAAGCACATAAATAACTATAGTTTCAAAAGTATAAAGCATGAACTTGAAAAGACACAGAAAAAGGCAAAGGAAATGTATATGAATGAGCCACAACGAAAGAGATAGTAAAAGTGAGAAGGACATTAGCTATCGTTGGCACTCCAACTTCTCTTAAATGGAAACTACCTCCACAAGAACGATTTAAATATAATATTGATGGTGTTTAGCCAAAAGAGAATGATCGTTGTGATTTAGGATGGTTCTAAAAGATCATGGAGACAAAGTGTTATGGATGATAATGCGAGGATTGTCAAGGTTGATATGAATGATAGAGACAAAAACATAAACAATGAGATGAGCTATTCTCATTCAAATGATCACATCAAGTTGTTTGATATTGGGTCCGATTGGTAACTGAAAGTTGTATAAGTTTTTCAGCTGTAAGTTGGAGCGGTAAGCTTTATAACATAGTATAAAACTGTACAAAAGAGTTGTACACTTAAAGCTATACAATAAAGTTGAGTGTAACACGGTTGATAAATTTTTTGTATAGCTTTTGTGATTGGTAAAATCTAAAACGTTATAAATTATAAAGTGGTGATACGTTTATTGAGCCCGTTACCAATCTAAGCCATTATAAAATCATCTATGACATTCCAAAATCCAAATCAATACATCAAGACATCAACATAATGTAGGATTCCACATAATGTATGATACTGTACATTCATTTCCAAACCAAACCAATACATAAAGAAAATTTTAAAATAGACTAAATTAGCATGGGCCTTAGCTCTCGTTGAACTCGATGGAGATAGGCCCCTTATATGCCTCTCCAACTCAGAAGTAATGAATACAGTGCTAAAAAAACTAGTATTACCCTTGACAACAAGTAGCAAAATCCCAATGGATACGGGAGGAAGAACAATCCCAGAGGCGATATTGTTAGAGATCATTGCAAGATCACCTCTGAGAAGCATCGGGAGATTCAAATCTGTCTGCAAAACATGGAAATCAGTAATAGAATCACCATATTTCCGCCGTCTCTTCCTCTCTCTGCACAAAAACTCATCTTCCTCCTGGTCTCTCATGTTCGCAACTCGAAAACGTCATTCAATCACAGAAGCTATAGGCTTCCATGGATGCAAGACATGGGATCTTCCAAAATCTCTAGGTTCTTATATCTTGCCTTTTCATCAATACCCTAATCTCTCTGCTTTGGACTACTACTATGTAGCTTCTTCTAATGGATTGATTTTGATCGAGATCTTCTTTACTCGAGCTGATGCTGCTAACATTCATAAATCCTTCGTTGGTAATCCTGTTTTACAACAATGGGTTTTAATCCCTCCTCCTCCAGAGCCATGTACACCCACTGGTTTGGTAACGAGTGTTGACGAAGACAGTCTTGTTTCAAGTTTCAAAGTTGTTAGGACTTGTCCAAATAGTGACAAGGGTATATGGAAGATGCTCTATATCTTATTTCAATTGTCAAGTTATCCCAGTTTGTGCTCCCACGGTGGATGGATCCGGTACCTCTTCCACCAAATTGATCATCAGCTTGTCCTTCGGTGTTTGTTTATAATCAGGATATATTTATTAGCTCTCTATCAGCATCTGGTATGGTCTTTTGTTATCTTGTTTTATCCTTGATTATGATCACGACAGCTTCGTTAGCTCTCTATTAGTATCATGTCTACTCTTTTGTGATGACTTAAAATGTTGTCTCTAGTGATGGTGTCGTTGATTTACTGATCTCATAAGTTTAAGCTTTCATGGCTATAATATTAAAAACTCATACAAAGACCTACTTGACCAAAATTTCAGAGCACAAGGTCTAAAGGTAACCATAAAGAAAAACCTAACCAGTCTTTAGACCGTCTCTTGAGAGTTAGATCACATGGCTAGAGCTGCTAGAAGATCAATGGATTATGGTATATTAAAAGAGTTTTTTTATCTACAAATCTTGGTATAGTAAACCTAACCGCCATTTTTATTCGAGTCCAAATCAATCTTTAATATACCAAGATTTGTATATTAAATTACTTTTCTATTTTGCTCTTTGGATTAGAGGAAAAAGAAAGCTACCTTGAAATTTTTTAATCAACATTTGAATCACACTGGACCAAGATCCATCTACAAGAGAGACGCTTCACAATTCGCAGTGGTGGTAATTGAATTGTTCGCGTCCTTGCCTGAGGGACCCATGGCGCAGATGACGCCAATGAAGCAGAGACGAGCGGTCTTTCATTGGAGTTTTGGCATTGTCAAAGTTGAGGTTGGTGATAGAAAAGAAGTAAAAACAAGTATATGGAACTTTGGATATCGAGTCATATAATTATTTCTAGACCAATGCACCAAACACATCAACATATTGCTTGATGTAATGAGTTTCAAATAGTGCTATCCAAGATAGGGTAACAAAGTGGATGACTCATAATCAGGGCCGGTGTTGGCACGGTGCAAGAGGTGCATTTGCACCATATCAATGTGATTTTTGCAATTTTTTATTGGGTTTTAGAGTTATTTTTTTTTAAATAAACTATTTTTACAATTTTTATTAGATTTAAGAGATTTTTTGCAATTTTAGCACTATGTTCCTTAATAGTTTGGACCGGGCTCATATGTGTACATTACTTTAACGCCTAATGGGAGAGATTTCATCAAATGAAAACCGCCAAATGAAAAAAATAACGAAAATAAAGATTTAAAAGCCTAAAAACGAAAAGAAGACTTAAAACCCTAACCCTAAACCCTTCGAAGAGGATTTGCAAAAATCCCAATGGAGACGGCAAGAACGATTCCTGAGGAGACATTGTTGGAGATAGTAGCGAGATTACCTTTGAGAAGCGTTGCGAGATTCAAATCCATCTGCAAAACATGGAAATCGGTAATAGAATTGTTGTACTTCCGTCGTCACTTCGTCTCTCTGCACAGAGACTCATCTTCGTCATGGTCACTCATATTCCCATCCGAGTATGGTCGTCCCATGACAGAAGCTATAGGCTTCCATGGATGTGAGGCATGGGATCTTCCAAAATCTCTAGCTTCTTATATCTTGCCTTTTCAACCGTATCCGGATTTCCATAACTTAGACTACTTCTACGAAGGTTCTTCTAATGGATTGATTTTGATCAAGGTCTCTATTGACCGTGGTAGCAGCTATGGGTTGAAATACTTTGTTGGTAATCCAGTTTTACAACAATGGGTTCAAATCCCTCCGCCTCCTGAGTTATGTTTCACCACGGGGTTGGTATCGCGTGTGGAGGAGGACGGACTTGTTTCAAGTTTCAAAGTGGTTATGACTTGTGCAACTATAAGCTATGATAAGTATGAATGGAGAGTGTATGTGTATTCGTCTGAGACAGATACATGGACTTTTAAGCGACTTCTCTCCTCTCATCTCATAGACAACATTTATTGCTGCGATTCCATGAGTTTCAACGGGGTGGTTTATCTGTTAGAAAGAGGTTCGTATTATTTTACACATGATGTCCTTATAGCTCATGACTTCTATAGCCATGAAGAAGTTAATGATCAATGTCGGGTTATACCTCTCCCTCTCATGGGTGACATAGACGTTACGAGATGCTTGACTACTTCAGGAGGAGATGTTATCTACATTGAGTTACTATATGGAAGATTGAAGGTATGGAGGCTGAATGATAACAACAACTCTAAGAGTAGTGAATGCTGGCAATTGTCACATGAAATCAATATTGCGTCTATTGGATTTCATGTCAGATGTTATCCTATGGGAATGAATCCATTTGATTCTGATATTGTCTATCTATGGAGTCAACAACACGGCTGTTTGGTATCAGGTAACTTGCAGAGACAAGAATTTATTGTCCATCAAGAATCAGAGAATTGGAGTAGCAGTGAAGGTTGTTCTCGCATAAACACATCCGATTCTCTAGGGTATATGAAAAGTATGTACAATCATACTTCAAGGGTTCTCATGCTATCTCAATTTGTGCTTCCACGGTGGATGGATTCCGTACCCCTTCCGCCAAATTAATTATCTTTCTTAGGGAATGGTAACTTTCCAATTGCTTAATGCAAAAAACCTTGTTATTCGTGTTTACGTTGCGTGTTTTATTCTTGTTTGTAATCAGGACATATTTTATAGGGTCTCATCTTTTGTGACGACTTTAAATGCTCTCAAGACATATGTGTTAGCTTTCTATCGGTATTCTATCTCTTTTGTGATGACTTAAATGCTCTGAAATTCAACTTGGAGGTTAACATTATTTATGCCAGTCTATTTATAATCTTGTTAGTTAAAGCTTACATGGTTATAATACTCAAAAAGACCTGTTCTAACCAAAATCTCCTAACACAAACATAAGCCTCAAGACAACAAAAAGTCAAAAACAATCCCATCTAGCTTTTAAACGGTCTCCATAAGGACCATAACTTTGACTTGGAATCCCTACAGGTGTGTAAGCAAGTTTAAAGGAAAAAGTCAAATTCTTACCATTTAATATGCAAGTGTCAATTTCGAAACCTGAAAAAACCTTAAAAATACATAACATTTATCTGAAAAATAAACGAACTATTTAGACTCCCAAAAAAATACATAACATATTATAAAGTGGTTTATTACATTCAAAATCTGATTTAGTGTAATGGTCGTTTGATTTTCTCTCTCATAATGTAAGCAAGATGGCGAAATTTATGCTTTAGGTCTTTGTTTCTTATCAATAAAATGCAGAGAGCTTCCCTAACCAAAATGTCAAAACAATATACAAGGCCTAAAGTCAATAAAAACTAAAGCATAACCACCATTTACAGGTTCTCTTGAGAGTCATACCACACCACTAGAATTACTATAAGAGCAATAGTTGTAGTCTTAACTCGCAACCGGTGTGCCCTGAATCCAACCGATATGACCCTTGTTTCCATCACCATCACCATCTCCTTAAATTTGTTCCAATTTCATTGTTTACCAATTAGATTGTACTCATTAAGACAAGACAAGGCAAGTCATAAACAAGAGCATTTCATTATATGACCTTTTGAGTCTTTGACTTCAAAATCTAGTCCTAATTCTGATGTATAATGGGCCTTAACACTCATTAGAGAGGCCCATTACGTTTCTCCAGTAGAATAAGAATCCTAAAATCTCAAATGACTGACAGTGAGAGAACAAGAACCCTAAAATCTCTTGAAGAAAATTTCCAAAATGCCAATGGAGACTAGAAGTAGAAGAAGAAGAGCAATAACAACATTCCCAGATGCAATATTGGTGGAGATACTTGCAAGATTACCATTGAGAATCATCACTAGATTCAAATCTGTCTGCAAAACATGGAAATCAGTGACTGAATCTGCTTACTTCCGCCGTGTCTTCCTCTCTCTACACAAGAGCTCATCTTCCTCATGGTCACTCATGTTCCCAAATTACCATGATCGTCCCATAGCAGAAGCTATTGGCTTTTATGGTTCCAAAACATGGGCTCTTCCAAAATCACTAGGTTCTTATATCTTACCTTTGAAACCATATCCGAATCTCCCTAGCTTAGATTGCTTCTATAGAGGTTCTTCTAATGGGTTAGTTTTGATTGAAGTATCTATTAAGTACACTGGTTACCATGCTCATGACTTTAAAACCTTTGTTGGTAATCCAGTTTTACAACAATGGTTTGAAATCACTCCGCCTCCAAAACGATGTATCGGTCCTAGTTTGATAACGAGTGTTGATGAAGACGGTGTTGTTTCAAGCTTCAAAGTTGTGATGACAGATAGTAGAGGAGATAGTGATAAGGATATATGGAATGTGTATGTGTATTCTTCTGAGACAGGGTTATGGAGTTTCAAGCGACTGATTTGCACACGTCCTGTCCGCCACCTTGTTCTTACGTATTACCCTCCGCAGAATGTGATAGGGAAGTATTATCTGTGGGAAAGGGATTCGTCTCCTACTGATCCTGGAATCCTTCTAGCTTATGACTTTTATGACCCTGAAGAAGCTGAGGATCGATGTCGGGTTATACCTCTTCCTGTTCCAGGTAATAGACGTGGTAAGAGATGCGTGACTACTTCAGAAGGAGATGTTATCTTCATTCAATTACTATCTGGAAGATTGAAGGTTTGGAAGCTGAATGATAACAACAACTCGGAGAGTAGTGAATGCTGGCAATTGTTATGGGAAATCAACATGGTGTCTCTCGGATTTGATGTCGTCGACTGTTTTCCTATGGGAATGAATCTGTTTGATATTGATGTTGTCTATCTATGGAGTCATCAACACTGTTGTTTGGTATCAGGTAATTTGAAGACGCAAAACTTTATTGTTCATTGGAAATCAAAGGATCGTAGTAGCAAGAAAGGTTGTTATCTATATAACACACGTGATTCGAAGAGGTATATGGAACGTTTGTACGAGCCTCCTAGTATTTTCAACGATTCTTCTAGGATTCTCATGTTATCCCAATTTGTTCTCCCACAGTGGATGGACTCGGTACCTCGTCCGCCAAATTGATCATCCTTCCTAGGGAGTTGTTAACTTTTGCAAAACCGGTTCTTCGCTGTTTAGGTATTTTGTTTATCTTTGTTTGTAACCAGGGCATATTCGTTAGGTCTCTATCGGTAATATGTATCATGTCTGTTTTTTTTGGGAGAACTTAAATCCTCTCAGTCTCAACTTGTAGGTTAACTTGAGGTGTGCAATCTATTTGTAATCGTTTCTAGAATTCTTATTTCACCTATAACTTTCTTGGCTACATGAAGTTGTCTTTAGTGATGATGTTTCTTGATTCACTGATCTCATATTGTAAACAGAAAATTAATAAATGTGCCCAGTAAGGTTCTCTAGTAAGGCGGCTACGAGACATATTGAATCAGAGCCATTGTGTAAGCTACAGAACAGGGAAACTGCAAAGACCTTCCCATGGAGACAAGAAGTAGTAGAAGAAGAAGAAGAACAACGATTCCAGAAGCGGTATTGGTGGAGATACTTGCGAAGTTACCGTTGAGAAGCATCATGAGATTCAAATCAGTGTGCAAAACATGGAAATTGGTGACAAAATCTGCGTATTTCCGTAGTCTCTTCCTCTCTATGCACAGAGACTCATCTTCCTCTTGGTCACTCATGTCCACAGCTGATTATCGTCTTCCCATCACAGAAGCTATAGGCTTCCATGGATGTCAGACATGGGATCTTCCTAAATTTCTAGGTTCTTATATCTTGCCTTTTCTAAGGTATCCGAATCACCATACTTTAGATTACTTCTACAGAGGTACTTCTAATGGATTGATTTTGATCGAGATCTTTGTTGACCGTATTGAGGACATGGGTTACAGTCACAAATCATTTGTTGCTAATCCAGTTTTACAACAATGGGTTGAAATCCCTAAGCCTCCAGAGCAATGTTTCGCTACTGGTTTGATAACTCGTGTGGATGAGAACGGCCTTGTTTCAAGCTTTAAAGTTATTTGGACTGAACCTAAAGAAAGGGAAATAAATGTATGGAGAGTGTATGTGTATTCGTCTGAGACTGGTTTATGGACTTTCAAGCGACTTCTCTGCTCCTGACTATCTTGTTATAATGTATTACCCTCCCGTGAATCTCAACGGGAAGTATTATCTGTGGGAAAGGGAATCGGTTCCTACCGAGTACGGAGTACTTCTAGCTTATGACTTTTATGACCATGAAGAAGCCGAGGATCAATGTCGGGTTATACCTCTTCCTGTCTCACGTAACAAACACGTTAAGAGATGCTTGACTACTTCAGGAGGAGATGTTATCTACATTGAGTTACTATCCGGGAGATTGAAGGTTTGGAAGCTGAATGATAACAACATATTTGAGAATAGTGAATGGTGGCAATTGTCATGTTAAATCAACATGACGTCTGTTTGTTATCAATTTAACACACATGATTCGAAAGGGTATATGGTAGAAGTGTACAATCCTTCTAGGGCTCTCATGTTATCCCAATTTGTGCTTCCACAGTGGATGGACTCGGTACCTACTCCGCCAAATTGATCATCCTTTTTAAGGAGTTGGTAGCTTTTGCAAGGCTTGTTCTTCGGTGTATGTATTTTGTTTTATCCTTGTTTGTAATCAAGGCATGTTCGTTAGCTCTCTATCACTAATATGTAATGTAACAGGTGGTTTTTTGTGATGACTTAAATGATGCTTATAGGTTAACATGAGTTGTATAATCTAGATATATAATCATTTTTTGAATTCTTGTTTCACTTGTAACCTTTTTGTGACTTACTTAATTCATAGTGTAAAGATTATAAATATGGCTATGATACTAAAAATTTCTTTGGGTCTAATCAATAAAATCCAGAGACCCTTAACCAAAATCTCATAACACGAGATAAAGCCCAAAAGGCAACAAAAGCTAAAGCCTAACAATCTTTTAGATCACTTCTTGAGAGTCAGACCACATCACTAGAGTTGCCAGAAGAGCAATGGTTGCAGTCTCAACTCTCAACCGGTGTGGCCCAAGTCCAACCACTGTCCCACCTGCTTCCAACATCAACTCCACCTCTTTCTTCGTGAAGTCTGATCCAAATTCATTGTTGTCCATTAGATTGTACTCATTACGACAAGTGATAGATAAGAGCATTCATTTTGTTTTGACTCGAGCACTAACCGGTGATTCAGACATTGTGAAAGCATAGGAAATCAGCACAAGTTTTAAGACACAAAACTGAATAAGAAGTATTGATGAAACCGTTTCTTACCGCCTTCTGGTCCAACGATTAATAGTCCGCTGGATTCTTTTGCTACGGAGTTTACTGCATTGAGAAGAGGTGTAGCTTCTGCTGTAGCAACCAAACATAGTTTTGACTTGGAAATCTAGAAAACCCCAAAAGGTATTCACGCATGTTTACAAAAAAACCCGACAGTAGTTCTATAAACCGAGTATCTTAGAGTGTGGTTAGAGAGATGTTGAAACATACATGATCCAAGAGGGTACCAAATTTGATTGGAGGGCTCAGTACCATTTGATGTAGCCTTTGGCCTGTAACAGTAAAAGATAAGTCAAATAGCTTGTGATCATACAACTATAATGCCAAGGAAAAAGAAGAGCAAGACTAACTAATCATTCGTTTCCTTATACTATGGACACTTACATTGCTTAGCAGCAGCAAAACTAACGCGTTCCAATCTGTCAACCCGGTTTTCAGAGATTATGGAAGATCTTTCTGTTAAAAGTGGTGTGACACTGCTTGCTCCGAGTTCCTAAGATGAGAGCATATACACATATTCAACGGCACAACATTCACAGGTGATTCATATCAAACAGACTACAAGTAGATACATACTGTACATTTCTCAACTAGCCAATCTGCCCGACCACCCTTCAAAGTGCCTGACAACACAACATTTTAAAAAATATCATGACCCAATCTAACCGAGAATAAAATAATCCGGCGATATTGTCAAACTAAGAGCAGCCGCATTTCATTACCAAAAGCTGCAAACACCTGCCACTGCATGCCCTGAGGAAGAATCACCTTTTGATCTTCTTGTGCGATAAAATCAACTCCGGATTTGTCTATGCTTTGTATACAACCTTCTACCAAACCTCCTTTGCCATTAAACAGTTCTACCCTTGCATAGAAAAAAAGGTGCAAGTAATTACTATGATCAAACATGGCTCCTTGGTTTACTATGAACGATTCAAGATTTTGAAGCAAGATACAACAACTCAATTTGTGAAATGTGCTTAACAAAATTTTGAATGTAGTAGTAGTAATTACCTATCATCTTGTTTCAGTCTTAGAACTTTAGCCATATGCCAAAACTCAGATCCTTGAACACGAACAATTCCACCCTATAATCAAAATCAATTGAACACAAAGAGAAGCTCATTATCATCATCATCATCATCATCACACAAACATACAATTCAATTCACCAACTAAGTACCATAATTACACTAAATTAGCAGAAATTCTCAATCACTCAGTGATTCCAATGCAATAACAAGTACATTAAAGAGAGAGGACATGCCTTGTGAGAAGGAAGATCATCAGAGAAGAATCGAGGAAGACCACCGCGAGATTGATTCCGGAGATTCAAATCCGACGGAGAAGAAGAAGAAGAAGCAAACGCCTTGAAGCTTGACGGTGGAAGCCATGATCGAACAAATCTCGGCAAATCGGAAAACAATGGCCGTGTAGCTCCTAGGGCTCTCATTTTTTTTCCCCTTTCGAAGATTTGTTGGTACAGTTCTTTATCACTTCGGTTTACTCTAGATTTTGGGTCCATTCCGGTTTAATTCTGATTTAATTCCGCGCTTCCGCAATTCAACTTAATCCGGTTAATATGACCGTTTTGAACATTTTGGTACAGTTGTTTATCGCTTCGGTTCACTATAGATTTTAGGTCCAAACCGGTTTAAATCCGGTTAAGTTCCTCATTCCCGCATTTCACGTTAATCCGGTTCATATGACCGTTTGGAACATTTTTCTACAGTTGTGTTATCGATTCGATTTACTATAGATTTTGGGTCCAATCCGGTTTAAATCCGGTTAAGTTCCTCATTCCCGTAATTCACGTTAATCCGGTTCATATGACCGTTTGGAACATTTTTGTACAGTTGTTTATCGCTTCGGTTACTGGTTAAGTTCCTCACTCCCGCAATTCAAGTTAATCCGGTTTATATCCGGTTGATATGATCGTTTAGAACATTTTGGTACAGTTGTGTTATCACTTTGGTTTACTATAGATTTTCTAATCCATTTCGGTTTAATTCCGGTTTCCGTAATTTAGGGGATTTTGAATTTCAAAATGGAAAAGAAACGGTCATAACTAAGCGGGCAAAATTTTAAAATTTAAAATTAGAAAATAAGCAGCTCACGAGGATAAGATTAACCATGGTTAAAACAATAACCCAATTACATCTTTACACGTGTATTATCAGAGCCGTTTCTATGGTTTCGCCTATAAATAAAGCATCAAACACCATTAGCGTAAAAACCTAGAAATCGAAAAAGAATATCTCAGATCTAGATCTATCTTTAGGAGAGCGTCTTCATAAACGCCCTCCGATATTGTTCTTCGTTCTTCTTCTTCTACCTTTGCAAATCCAGTTTTCTTCGACGTAAACGAAAATGAGGGAGTGTATCTCGATTCACATTGGTCAAGCTGGTATTCAAGTTGGAAATGCTTGTTGGGAGCTTTACTGCCTTGAACATGGCATTCAGGTTCGTCTCTTCTTCTCTCTTAACGTATAGATCTGTGTAGTTTTTGGTATATGAATCGTTGTTATCAGATCTGAGATATTTGATGAATTCGAAGATTTATCATTTAGAACTGGTTAGATCTGAGATTTATTTCGATGTCTTGTGAATTTTCTGTTGTTGATGCGAGATCCGTTTCGATTAACGATTCTAGATTGTTTAGATCTGTGTTGGATTTCGATTTCATGTTTCATTGCTATGATTGATGCGAGATCCGTTTCTGATTTCAAAATTACTTGATGAACGAGAACGATTCTACATTTTTTGGATCTGTGTGTGATTTGATTTTGATTTCGTTCCATTGCTATGGTTGATACGAGATCCGTTTCGTTTCTCTCTAAAATGTTCCATGCGTGAAAACGAAAACTCTTGTTTACGAATATTAGATGTTTAGATCTGTATATGATTCTGATGTCTTGTGAAATTGATGTGGTTGATGCGTGATGAACAACAATATTCAGATGTATTTGAGTTCTATGTTGTTATATATTGATCCTCTTCGTATTGTGTATCATTTGTATTGATGTTGTTGTTTTTGGATGTGGAATTGTGCAGCCTGATGGTCAGATGCCGAGTGACAAGACTGTAGGAGGAGGTGATGATGCATTCAACACTTTCTTCAGTGAAACTGGTGCAGGGAAACACGTCCCACGTGCTGTATTCGTCGATCTCGAGCCAACTGTGATCGATGAGGTTCGAACCGGTACATACCGTCAGCTATTCCACCCTGAACAACTCATCAGTGGTAAAGAAGATGCAGCTAACAACTTCGCTCGTGGTCATTACACCATTGGGAAAGAAATTGTTGATCTGTGTTTGGATCGTATCAGAAAGCTCGCTGATAACTGTACTGGTCTTCAAGGATTCCTTGTGTTTAACGCTGTTGGTGGAGGAACTGGTTCTGGTCTTGGATCTCTTCTTCTTGAGAGACTCTCTGTTGATTACGGGAAAAAATCCAAGCTTGGTTTCACTGTTTACCCATCTCCACAAGTCTCTACTTCTGTTGTTGAGCCTTACAACAGTGTCCTCTCTACTCACTCGCTTTTGGAGCATACTGATGTCTCTATCCTTCTTGATAACGAAGCTATCTACGATATCTGCAGACGCTCCTTAAGCATTGAGAGGCCAACTTACACCAACCTTAACCGTCTCGTCTCTCAGGTACTATGCCAGCCACTAACTCAACCCTTTAAACACTAATCTTGTTTCTTGATCCGATTCTAATGTTGATTTGATTTCAGGTTATCTCTTCATTGACTGCTTCTCTGAGGTTCGATGGTGCTTTGAACGTTGATGTGACTGAATTCCAGACGAACTTGGTCCCATACCCAAGAATCCACTTCATGCTTTCCTCTTACGCACCTGTGATCTCAGCAGAGAAAGCCTTCCATGAGCAACTCTCTGTTGCTGAGATTACAAACAGTGCATTCGAGCCAGCTTCTATGATGGCTAAGTGTGACCCTCGTCATGGGAAATACATGGCTTGCTGTTTGATGTACCGTGGTGATGTTGTTCCTAAAGACGTGAACGCAGCTGTTGGTACAATCAAGACCAAGAGAACCATCCAGTTTGTTGATTGGTGTCCTACTGGATTCAAGTGCGGTATCAATTACCAGCCACCAACTGTTGTCCCTGGAGGTGATCTTGCTAAAGTCCAGAGAGCTGTTTGTATGATTTCGAACTCCACCAGTGTTGCTGAGGTCTTCTCGAGGATTGACCATAAGTTTGATCTTATGTACGCGAAACGTGCTTTTGTGCACTGGTATGTTGGTGAGGGTATGGAAGAAGGAGAATTCTCGGAAGCCCGTGAGGATCTTGCTGCTTTGGAGAAGGATTATGAAGAGGTTGGTGCTGAAGGTGGTGATGATGAGGATGATGAAGGTGAGGAATACTAAGAAGAAAATGTTTCTGAAAAAAACTGTGTTTTTATTATCTGTTGTGTTTTTGCTTGAATTGGCTCGATACTATCTTGTGACGAGTCTTTAGTTTGTGTGTTTTTCTCAAAACTACATCTCTATTATCTCTTTGATGTTTGAATTCTATTATGGTTTTTTATCTTCTTGATATTTGTGTTCTCAATTATGCATGGCCTCAATATCGGAAATTAATCTTAGCTTTAGTATAGAAACGAATATAAAAATCCAAACTGGAGATAGAACTGTGTTAACAAGTGTAGTTGGTCTTTTCAGATTCTGCAATTGAGATCATTTTTTATTATTATTGGGAGTTTTTAATGCATTTTAAACTTTGCCGTTGTGAAGGTGCAAGAATAGATAGAGAGAAGCAACAACAGTTCATATTTTTACATTCATATTAAGGAATAAAGATAGAAGTGAATAAATATATACTTAGAGTTAAGAGCAATATATATTGACTACTACTTGTGGTGTTGAGCATAAAGAGAAATATGTTTGGCTAATTTAGACGAGGATCGATTCCTGATATCCTCTCATCCTCCAACAGAGAATATGGATCGATGTATGGTGGTGGCGACACCGGTGTTCTGCTTCCGTCATGGACGAAGTCTGCTCCAAAGTACTGATATTTTCAACAAGAACACACCAACATAATCAGTTTACTGAAAGAAAAACCTTAAAATTAGTAGACAAACAAGATGTCAAACAATATTCCAAAACACTTTCTATAGTGACATAATGTGTGAGAATACATGATAAGCATAAAAGTAAACAGGTTGGGTCAGAGTTAAAAGAACCTAGAACACAATGTGTGAGTATATACATTTTGGTTCTTTCTTAAGGGTTTGATCATAGGTTCTTCAGTGTAATCGTTGATTCAAGAACCTATTCAGCTAATCTCTCAAGAAAACTACAGTTCTTGATCATAGCAAATACTTACGAGGTAAAGGGCGGAGAAGGCACCGAGAGTTAAGACTATCAACGGCCAAAAACCCAAGAAGAAAGTCCCTCCAATTGTAAGCAATATCCTAGCACGTGGAATCAATCCCTGTACCACAACAAAACCAAATCCTAAGCTTTGAGTTCTCCTCACAAACAACAAAAACACTAAAACCTTTGTCATTCAACAACTTGTTATGCACTATTTCAAAATTGCAATGAAATATCATGAACTGGACTGACTATAAATAAGTAAATCATCAGACCTCAAGCCCTGAACCAAATCCTAAGCTTTGAGTTTTTCTCACAAAAAACAAAAACACTAAAACCTTTGTCATTCGATAACTTGCTATGTACTATTTTACAATTGCAATGAAATATCATGAATTGGACCAGAAAATAAGTAAATCATCAGACCTCAAGCTCTGAACCACAACAAAACCAAATCCTAAGTTTTCAGTTTTCCTCACAAACAACAAAAACACTAAAACCATTGTCATTCGATAACTTGCTATGTACTATTTCAGACTTGCAATGAAATATCATGATTTAGACTATAAATAAGTAAACAATCATCAGACCTCAAGCCCTTCACTGTTTAAAGCCAAAGATCTCTCTCTCTGATTCAACAAACTTTGATCAAATGCAGGACTAGTCGCAGTCGTTTTCGAGCTATTTCCACTTCCTTTACCAGTTTTCATCTCTTCTTCACTCACTTCATAGTCTTGTAGCAATGAAGTGGGAGTCATACCTCTTCTCTTCAATTCCTTCATAAACAAAGACTCTGGTGGCTCTTCACCTACACAAACTCACCAAATCAAAATCAAAAATCTTTACTCAAATCATATCTCTACCAAACTCCAGATTCAACCAATACATACACAAAGGATTAAATAACTAATCATAATTATCTATTACAGAATCTAAATCAAACTCTAATTAGGAAAAAAATCTAACCTTTAGACTGATTATTATCACCATTAAGAGAAGATGAATAAACCCTAACACATCTACCAAGACTATAACACTTCCTGGAATCGGTTAATCTGAAAACCCTTTTTCTAGGTTCCAATTTTACTGGAGATTTATGGCGGGAAATCGATATAGGAGAAGCACCACAAAATTTCACAATCTCCAAAGAAGACGCCATTTTTTTTGTCCTCTGTTTCTTTCACTTCAAATTTCACTTTCCTTTAACGATTTTTTCTTTTAGTTTTCAGAAAGATTCATGATCTAATCACCGAAGGAGGAAGATTTGAGACGGCAAAATGCAAAATTCTATTTTCTTGGATTTTCTCGGGAAAATGTTGTAAGCAAGTGGTGGCGAGAGAACGGTGAAAGTTATCAGCTTTAAAACTCCATGCGTATTTTAGTGTGAAGACGGTGTTTTCTGCTAAAATGCGCGTGTATACTTAAGTTGTTGTGTGGTCGTTAAATTGCCCGCAAGGAGATTGGTAACGTAACGAGAGACAACACGTCTCCTTTTTCTCGTCTTTTTCCGAATTAAATTGGTACAACTAGAAAAAAATCATTCATTTTGGTTAGTGTCAATGTACTCTTAGAAATTGTCTCAGTGATACAAATTGGCTTGTTTTGGTAGTTTTAATAAAAAAAAAATTACGACCACAAGACAACAGCAAAGAAGTTAGATTGTTTAACCAAATTTGCATTCTAAGAGAATAACATAGTAGTTGAGTTGGTGTTTGATAACTTTTTCTGATTTAATTTCTTTATTTGGAAAGGTTAGGTGGATTTTATAGAATCTATTATCAACTCCAAATTCTCTATAACATGTTTCATCGAAAAAGAAAATGCATATTTCAGTTACTAATGATAAATTTCATAAAATACCTCTTTTGATGTGTTGTTGTCGGCAATTTATGAGAGAAAAGTATATTTTTTCAGATGCAAAAAAAGGATAAATGTAAAGAATGTAACATCTCCATATATTCAACCAAGCTACATCTTATAATACATGACTAGGGAACTATTTAAATTATTTACATTAGAAATGAAAATAGTTTATTATCGAATTAAAAATTCCAAATAAAATGCAACTTTGTTAAAAATTACAAAGCCTATTCACATAAACATGTACAGATGATCCATCTCACCAGAAAGGGCACCACCTGCAAAATAAAAAAACATGAATTCACAAATTACATCAAACATTTTTTGCAAATAGTTTTAAAGACTTAAAAACATTGAATTGTCTCTAATATATACCACAAACCAAACTTATGCTAACAAAAAAATTCATAAGAAGATTTGACTGAAGATGAACATACCCGACATAGTTTTGACAGAGATTTTCATGGGAGGTGGCTTGATTAATTAGCTTTTGAACCTGAACTTTCACAGACAAACCATGTTCGACTTCATGAGAATCTCCTCCTAGCAAGTTATTGTGATCCGCGATGGGATTGTTCGGAATTGCAGACGGAGAGAAATCTCGGCCTGTAAGCTTATGACTCATCCGAGCCATTACAACTACCGCGCGCTCGTTTAACACTTCATTAGCATCTCCAAGCATATTCACAGCCTGTAATAATCCAAGAATCAAATCAATAACAACAACAAAAACTCCGTATTTTTAAAATTTGAGTTACAGTAAGAGAGATTTTCAATAGAAACCTGAAGAATTTCCTTCTCTCGAGTACTTCTTTGAGGATGAGGAAGATCTATATCCGCGGGATCTTCATCTTCTTCCTCAGGCTCAGCAACAGCAGGAGCATTGGGGTTGTTGTTACCGAGTAGCGCTAATTGAGGGACTTCATTGAAATTGAAAAGACGCCAATTGATTAAAGGATCATGCACAAACGCTTCCATCATTGCCATTACACTATCTTTGTTGGTTCTGAGAACTTGCATGACATTTTCGCAGGTCGAGCGGAAATTTCCTTCGATGCCACTGACTTCCATTGCTTTGACAAGCATTCTTGTCAGCCGGAACGGAACCTAACATTATTTAACCAACAAAGTTCTCTCTTCATATCGCTGTTTTGATACGCACAATTGTCACAAACAAGTAAATGAGGGAACAATAGAGTAAATACCTTTTCAGGAAACTTCTCTCGATTCATAGAAGCCTCAAAACAATCTCCAAAATCAATATGCAATATTTTTCCACTGCAAAATTGAACCATTGATAAAGAAATAGAACCAACAGTTGGATCTTTAATGTAAACGTAAACCGTTTTTTAGTTTTATGTACCTGTATCTGTGCAGCATAAGGTTACTTGGGTGTCGATCACCTAACCCGAGAATGTAGCCAACCTGACAATAAAGCAATGCGAAAGTTCATTTTAATCACGAATTAGACAACCAATTTTTTTTAATTAGATGCTAAGCAAGTGGAGAACAAAGGATGAAATCAACCACATACCATACTCATAACTGCTAAACTTCTAGTGTAGTTGGTTCTTCTCTCTAGCCATACCTCTGACGAGCGACTTTTTAACCAGAGAACCTACCAAGAAGGAGAAGAACTGAAGCAACTTAGTATTTCCAGATTAGAAACTTCACCCAAGAGAAAGTTATGAGAATTCGGAAATTGATTACCCTGGATAGATCATTTCCCTCAGTGTTTTCTAAAGCATACTCAAATACTTCAACCTTTGATATAAGGGGTAGATTGTCATAGTCTGGAGCAAAACTCAACATATGTTTATGTTCTTGATTAAGAATGATCTGAAAATCAGAAAGGCATGTGTAAGAATCAACACAAACTGCAGATAGCTTCAAGAGGGAAAACCTTAATAAATCCAATACAAACCTTTCGCGCATCTCTGTACTCTCGAATAAGATGGTGAAGGGTATCACAGTTCGGAACCCATCCAATAAGTCCACTGTTGGGAGATAGTGGTATCACAGAATAACGCTGGATGGACAGATCTTTTTCTGCAGTTTTTCTGGAATTCTCAAGCAAAGTGTTCACCAAACCAAAAAGCTGAAACACAATATAGAGGAAAGAGATAAGTGTGATATTGTAGTTGAAAAGTATATATGAAGTGTGACTTGCAAACTTCAATTTCAAATTCTTCAACAGAATAATACCGCAAAACTGATTTTTAAAAATTAATCACCTGCATGACACGCTCATCTTGCCTTAGATCTTCATGTCCTTTCAACAAAAAGGCGTAGTCCTCACCGTCATTTCCGTGAATAGTCAATTTCCTTGGTCGTTGTTTAGAGGTTATGACGACAAGTTGGCGTGAAAACGATGCTATTGTCACAACAGGGGAATCTAATTCAAAGAAAACCGAAGTATAATGTAAGCAAGGAAACCTGGGTTAAAAACATCAGACAAACTTTAGCAGATCAATATGTTACCTGCACGATATGTTCCAGGAACGGCTAGCTCCAAGTCGCGGCACAGCAGCAGTTCAGGAGAAACAGACTATCCAACATGTAACGTGCCACTCAGATTAGAATTAAGGACAAAAGGAAAGCGAGAACCATAAATAGAGAATCTTATTACCTCCAAATCCAATGTCGTGAGACTGGCCAGCTGCTTGTCAATCCGTTTGAAAACGTGATAGTAAAGATCCCACGCCTGATGAGGATAAAATAATTGAAAAGAAAACCATGTTAATTCCCATCCCTTTCCCAGATGACGAGCAAGAGACCAACTGAATTTTTTATTTAATATTTTGGTCACCTGTGTAAGTTCAGCATCTTTTCCAGTTCTCTTGTAATTGATACAGCATTCATATGCCTCCAGTAGTTCATGACGGTATGCCTGCACCAACAATAAACTAATTTCAGTTGCTGATATGAAAATACGATGTTACGTTCACAAATAGCCTTTACTGAAAAATATGAGACAGCTAAAGAAAGCTGAAATGATATATAACGTGAAGACAACCCCAAGGCCCGTAAATGTGATAACAAACACTAATTTACGCAAGTTTTTAACCAGGATTGAAAACGGCCCCACCTCAATGAATGCTCTTTCTTGTATGGTCGTAGTGTCCTTTCTTGCACCTTCTTCGAGCATCTCATGTAATGGTTCAAGTACTTTAAGCATTCCTTCAATGTTATGTTCACCAAAATACAAGCGACTAGCTTCTTCTAGTGCTTCATGCCACATCTCATGCCAAAGTATGGCAACCCTGATAAGTTCATGTGATACAAGTTGCGCCTGTTTTTTTTGGTTATTAAATAGGTCAGTTATAAGAAAATATATAAAGTTAAACACAAGAAGATGACTGCTGACCTGATCCACGAGTGCACCACTGTGCTGGCGAACTTTATCAACCACCTCTTGAGCGGCAGCTCTTCGCAAATTGCTTATTGATTTACAAGCAACGAGAAGGGGATACATAAGTGCCTGAAAACATTAGGAAAAACTTAGTAGAGGAGAAGTTATGAATTCCAGAGTTAGTATAAGACTTCATACATGTGAAAGAGATCAAATTGTCTGTAAAATCCAAATCAAAGCAGGTATTTGAGTTCAAAATGGCAGAGTAGAAATTATTGTATCTTTCCCCATCATAAATTCGTAATACTAATGAAGAATTTTAAAGTTTAGATCAATGGAAAACTACAAACCTGTGGGTGGTTTTCTCCTATGCGAATGAGAAGGGACTGTATCAATTTCCTGACAGTACGATTATTTGAATGTATCCGAGCAATTATTTGAGGCAACACAACAAGCCATGTGTTAATGTTGACATGACTGAATCCTCTCTCCAATGCTATTTGGACGTCAGCTGTAGGTCCATGGTTGAACCACAACGTGAGAAGGCGTAGTATGTCCTAAGGAAATGAGATAGAAGGAAAAATAATTTAACAAGAGCAATTTAGGACTCATTGCAAGGATGTGCTTCTTTGTATCATATAATATTAGAAACCTCAAAAGATAAACTCATACACAAACCTAGAATGTATGATAAGGAATAACAGATGATATTTATTTGCTTTTTTATGCAAACGAAAACAGACCATCACTGTGGCAAAACAACTCCTCACTTCAACAAGTATAAGAGATGTAGCAAGGTAGGGACTTAATCTATGTAACATAACAAGGTGTAGAAAAGAAAGAAAAGGGTTTGGTATGTGAAATATAAAAAACCCATGGAAGCATGCACACTTTACCTGTAAACTATCATCAACTCCTTTGGCATTGGCTGCACATGCTATAGAATGAAAATATCCAGTGACTGCAGCAACAACGAACTGGGAAGCAATTTGACCTTTTGAAATGTAATGAGACATCACTGCCGTATTGAATAATGCCCATGTGTGCCATGCCTTAGCCCATTTAGGAGCATAAAGGGTAGATTTGCTCAATGCATCAAGGATTTCTGGAAAAAGGGCACATATTAGTGTTCTAGTAAATCTAGTTTGACTACACTTACACAGTTAAAAGTAACTACAATTCACCTTGAATAGACCCATCATTCCATCCAGGAGAAGGAGACAGTGCCCACTGCCATGTTCCTAGTTTGAGATTTACACGTGCAAGAAGTGGAACATTTGTGCCCTTGCTAGAAACCATACTAGCCAACAAGTCAGATTGAGAATGTGGCACACTTGAGAGTTCTCTCGTCAGAATCTAGAAGCAAATAAATTTACATTGAGTGAAGGAATAACATGACCCTTTAAGTAAGAAAATGGGAAAATGCGAGAAAGAGAATAAACCCAAGCAAAGCAAGTAGCTACTCATAATATGACATACCTGCAGCTTGGTAAATGCCTCTTTACGCTTGCGTTCTTCTCCAAGCGACCATTGGTATTTTAAGTATCCAAGCATCACTTGTGGAGGTCCGTGATATTGCATGTTTTCTGGTGATAATTCTGGATCAAACTGCAAAATTAGGAGGTCCCAAGTTAGACAAATCCGAAAGCTGCAAAGTAAAACCTACAACCAAAAGGCAAAAGGTCAAGACCGGCAAGAGCTTGAGTAGAGTAGACTTCGCCTGGCTGATCCTCCCACTTTTTCGACAAAGCGAGGCAAACTTGAGCCAAGTTTCAACATCTTCTGTAGGAGGTAGTACAAGTGCCCGGACAGCCAAAAGTACTTGCCACACCTGAACAGTATTGAGAATATAAATTATTAAATCAGGCTATTATAGGAACAACAGAGTTCACTCCATAAAATGCCAGTGACTTTCCTTGTTTGCTTATTGTTTAGGTGTACCTATGGTAAAGGCTAACAGTCTGGTATAGAAGCTAATTTTATGCACAAATCGAAAGACAAAAAATAAATAAAGCAAACTCAATCTGTTCGCTAGGAAGACTCATTTACTAAAGTCACCATACTGCAATATTTGATGCTTAGAATTCCTAACTTTTCATTTCAGCTAAGTGGCTCAACTAACATGGAAACACAAGAAATAATATACCTCCACATTACGCTTAGATCCCTGAATCCGCTGAGTCCACATATTACGAATGAGGGCTCTCCGTTCTTCAGCAATGGTATTTCCCACAGGCAGCGTATAATATTCAATTACCTATTATCAACACAACGGGAAGAAAACAAATACAAGGAAACAAAAGATCCATCATGTATATGTTAATAAAAAGTACGATCAAATGAATACTTAGACGTTTCTCCTATTTTCCTTTCAGCTCTATGTGGTTAGGAAGGGTGGCAAGGAGGAGAGATATTGAATAATTGAGAACTGACCTCCTCTAGTTCTGACAGCTGCTGAACACGAACCATATTGATGTAAGCACGTTCATAGCTCTCCAAAACCTGCAGAAAGCTTTTCAGTCTACATGAGAAATACATTCAGAGCAACTAATAAGGTAACTGTGGTGATTACAGGATTCTTTTACTGACAGGAACCAAGCGATATCATGCAAAAAATGTTATCCAAATACAGCTTCACATGCAACTAATATGACAAGAATATATCTTCCTACAACCCATGAGGCCATGACGCACACAAATAGTTTCAGTGACATAAGGCTAAGAATAGTAAAAATATATGTGCTGATCTAACAGATGATTAGATATCAGTATCAAAAGTTAAATGCAAATGAAAAACGTACCAGAGCTGCAAGTTCCGTGGCAAGACATTTTCGAGCTCTTTCAACATATTCCCGCGCCTCATCATACTTCAAAGGAAAAGACAGATAACCACATGCACACGTACACAAATATCAGTGTCTGCAAATAGATTATAAGAAAGCCTGTTAGTACAAAAGTATTTTTAAATAGGTGTACCTTTCCCCTTCGGACTAAAAGGACAGCTCTGAAGAATGTCCCATTACTGCTTCCATCGCCACTAGAAGCAGGGCTTGCTAAACCCCGAAGCTTTGTTTCATCGCCATCATCTAACCGAGACACATATTCCGCCATTTGATCCCACTCTCCCATATTCCACGCAGCATTTGCAGCCTAGTATCATTGCGAAAAGACATCCATATAACAATGTAGATGTATAACCGAATGTAGCATAAGAAGAAGTTACCAACCATTGGTGCCATTTCCAGACGTGCAGATGGCTCAGCTGGACTCCAGTACTCTTTGCAGAGATTGTTGAGCTCTTCCCATCGTGCAAGTGCAGCAAGACATCTCATTTGACCTACAGCATGATTAATAAGCTACAGATTTAGAACATTTCAATACAGGGAAAGAAAAAGCATCATTAGAATATGGTACATAATCAATGTTCAACAGCAAATGTAAGCATTGGAACAAAATCACAAAAACTAGGAGAGAGTAACCATCAGCGAATGAAGCTTAGGGAGATGAAATCTAGGATCGCATAAATCACTCAAGATAATGTGAATCATATAAGATAAATTCACCCTGCACATACACATCCTTCATCTCCATAGTAAAGACATGAAGAATAAATGTCTTGATGATGAATAAACTGCTCTCATGAGGATAGGTGCATGGCGCTTATGCACATAAACCAGATGCATGTATCTTTATGTACTTCCAATTCGTGTCACAGAGCATGAATGTAATGAATTAAGAAACACAATTCTCTATGCACTACTAACTGCTCAGAGCCTGATTATATATATCGACCAAAAAAGACTCACCAAACCTTAGATTGCAGTTCCAAGAAAGAAAAAAAAAATTATAGAGGACCAAAAACACCCAATGAATCTTCCCAAAATTAGACTTGGTGAAGTGAGATTAGCCACATACCTAACGTGGCTTCTAATACAAGATGCGGATTTGATGTTTGAGATGCTTTCATAGTGTATGCCTTGAGTGCATCGTCCCATCGCTGCAGCTTCTCATACCTAGAAACAAAAAATATTAGTGTTTTCCACTGTTTAGGATTAAGGAAACTAGTAACCACAATCTTGTATCCGCAAGCCTATCAAATAGAACAAAATCATGATTCAGAAAGTCATGTTACCATGATTCTTTTAATTGCACATCAAGATGTTGTTGAGCATAGGTCAGTATGCCGACAGCAGCCTATGAAAACAAAACCCAACCAATTAATAATGCCACATAACAAAGATGGTGAGGTGGTCGAAATAGGAAACAAAAAAAAGTGTACCTCATGCTGATGCAACTGATTATTTATGTGTATAAGATCCTCGACAACAGCAACTGGGTTGGCATCCATCCTCCTGGACCGTGCACCTTCAAATATCATCTCTTTATAATGCAGCGCTTTGGCATAAACACGGCACTACAGAGTTGGGAATCAAACCATTATCAAGGAAATCAGATGAATACTTGATATGAAACTGACAGAAGTACCAAATCTAATTTGAATAGAGAGTACATGAGGCAAACCTTTTCAGCAAGAGCCCCCAGGAGACGAATATCAATGGGAAGAGGCTTCTCATCATGTTCCATAAACTCCGCCTAAGTACAATATTGAGAAAATCAAGCACAAGTTACAGGACAAAGCAACAGTATCACACAAAGAGGTAGGTACATCTTGATTCTACATATGATTCTTATCGAACCTAACACAATATAGGTTAAATGAAAACGGCGCAAGCAGAGATTTGGATACTAATATTAGATTGCATCATGTTTCCAGCAACGCGTACAAATTGTTCAGTTGATGGCTTTGACAACAAAAACATGTTTTATATCCTTGTAGTATAAAGGCTAACAGGTGCAATCACTAAGGAAATAGTGACCAAAGCAGTTTTTGTTTCCAATCTTACACGATGTAGTCATTTCATTCTGAACACTATGTATTCGCCTAAGCTAAAACACTAGCACCACTATAGTTACAGGAAACAAGCTGCTGTTCGTTATTGCGAGTGACTTAATTATAGAAAACAAGCTCTCTTTCCTATCTTTATTTTCTAGCAAATTAACAAAGAACGTACCAAATTGAGTAGTGTCGCCAAAATCTCAGGAGGGATATTTGGTGATGAAAAAGCCATCTCCAAGCTTCTAACTAACTGCTTTTGGCTAGCCTCATTCAGCTGTGCCCAGCAACTAACAAAGCCAGCGGCGAACAATTCTCTCCCCACAAATGGCTGCAGAAGAAAATCATTAAAATGCATACCCTAGTAAGATAAGATAAGAAAGAGCATAGATAAAACACCTGCAACTGAGCAAGTTTTGCACAAGTTCTTAGTGCTGGAGAAGGAGACTCCTTAAGTAATTCAATACTAAAATGTCTCATCCATTCCTCCCAATCTTCCTTGGTGCTGCGTTGTGAAGCTTCTCCAGCTGTCCGTAGTCTACCATCATTCACCTGTTAGACAGATCACATACGACACAGTGACAGTTTTAACAATTTCAAACAACGAAAGACTAGAAATTTTATAACAAGATCATATTAAATCAAGCACATACAGTATATAGTTTTTATTTGTTTTTATAAGCTTAAGGAATGCCCATGGAGAAGTAGAAAAAGAGGGGGCATATTTACAAACTCATTGAAGCAAATGGCTCAGGTTGGTTCTGAGGGACCAAGACTGAGCTTCAATGAATGTACGTTGCTATAGACAGCAGATACCCACCCATAAGTTGGATGAGAAACATGAAATAAAGATCCAAGCTGGTTAAAAGATCAGCCTTATTCAGCTTAACGATCCTAGATTAGGCAATCATCCCCTAGGTTTATCTCGTTCATGGTATTCTTACTGACCGTTGCAACAATAAGGGAAAGATGCAGACACAATGAACTCAAACCAAAAATGACTGTGCCATGAACTACAAAACTACCAACCAGAAAGCTGTACATGTATATAAACGGCACAACAAAGAGTACCTGATGGTTTCTGTCATTTCCTTCTTCAAAAGGATCGATCTCATTCTCAATTACAGGATCTCTGATAACCTCGACTGGCAGTCGCCTACTTAATTGTTGAGTTGCTGTCGTAGCTACAATCAATGGTTCACGTCTCCGCCATCTAGCATGGATTTCCTCAAATTCTTTGTGCTGAAAAAGTGTTGTACAGTGAGATTTAACAGACAGACGTATATATACAAGAATGATATTTATATGCATGCATGCCACGATAGTATACACATAGATAAACTTCTAGTGATATTATTGTGTAAAAGATAGTAAGAAATCAGTACCCGCAAGCGATGCTTCAACAAAAGCTTGTGGATTGATTCAATGAATATGGTGAAGTCCACTCCAAGAGCATGAGCTAAACAGCATAGTGCATCAACAGCATCCTTCCGCAACTCATCATTCTTCCTGAGATTACAGCAAAGACCCCATAAGAAAATTTATATGTGTGAAACTGTAACCACGAGAAACTTGAAATGAAAATTCCACCAGAAAACTATTTAGTCCCATCAACAACAGCAACTAACATTCCATGATGCAGAGTTAGAGAAACAAATAATCGGGGACAGACAAATTTATAACTTAAGAGCAATATTAACACAATTCATGGAAAAAAAAGAATTGTAAACAGTAAGCAATGACAGACTGAGAGCTAATGAGAAAAACCACAATTAGATCATTTTCTGATACTACCTTGCCGACTCTAGGATCTTTAATTGGATGAACACAATCTAGTTTAAAGAGAAAACCTAGTGACACAATTGCCTAGAGTATAAAAAGCATCATAGAAAGACCTTACGAACAAAGTAACCAAGACACTGTTTCCTAAGTCCAGACATACCAAGAAAGGGCACATATAAATTTCCATAGAGAACAATTATAATTATTGAGCTTTCGTTGTCAGGAACGAAGATGGAAACTCACCCATCTAATACTAGCTTCAAGTGATGCACAAGGGCGGAGATATGACCAGTAACCTGAGAATATAGCAATAATTAAAAAGGTATTACAAGAAGCTCAATATGGAACATTTCCCAGATCAGGTACATAAGGAAATAAAATAATATTTAACAAGGCAAGAAAAAACAGCTCCTAACCTGAACACACGGTATTACTCTCGTCAAAGTTTTGATGGCATCGCGTCTTATAGCTACAGGAGCATCTACTTTAAACAATCGAATAAGGGCGGGAAGGAGTAAATGCATGTGCTCATCAAGTGTACCTGGCACATATGGACTCTTGAGGGTTAACAATCGGAGTGAAGTCTGGCGATAGTGTGAAAATAGAAATTATGGAGTAACAACCTGACTTTTCAAAGGTCCTATATATACAAAAAAAAGCTTGGATTTTCTCTCATTGATGCAAAAAAATATAAGTGTATAATCAAAAGCTATTGAATAATCTTACGATACAAGATATGATACTGTGGAACCTTATTACCATCCAGTAAGAAAATGCATATGTTAATTACTAGAACTTGCATGCTCAAATAATACAAACTAACTAATGAGGATGTCAAAACTAGACAAGTTTTACTGACCGCCAAACACTTCGAGCGTGTGGAGAATATCAGGGACATAGATGTAATCATTAAACCGCTCCGCGTCGCCTAATACTTGGATGAAACATGGAAGGATGACTGGAAGATAAGTTCTGAATTCATCATTAAGTGCCAAGCAAAGATGTTCCAGTAGATGCAAAACCTAGATAGACAAAGTAATCTCCATAAGATATATGTCCTTAAAGCCAATAAGAAACATATTGCTTTCTAGGCAGCACACAACTTACTGGAAGACCACGTGAGGGGCGTACAGGAGCTGGCAGGGTGAAGGATGACCATAATTCAGAGACTAGTGAGAGCAACTCTGGCAAATACTTGCGTATGTGCTGTAGAAAGATAACATTAGCTAACAGTTTACATAAAGTCAGGCGTATTTTCATCACTCCAACAAATACTAAGGTGGATATACCTGGCGCACGATGGAAACAAGAGTCCCAAGACCCCATGTAATAAAGTCCTTCAAGTTCTCATCAGATGTGCGAACAGTGTGAAACAGCTCAGGTAAAACCTTCAAAAAACAGAGGTGAACCCATCCAAAATATTAGCAAAATGTCGGATGATAGATATAGTGCATAAGAAAATGATGACAATTGGACCTACCTTTGGCAAGTAAGGCACGCATCCCAAACCCATTGACTAACCTCGCAAAAACAAAGATGTGATAAACTTGTTACGTGTTCATTTCAATTTCATCACATGTTTATCCCAAAAACAGTCATAATGGATTTAGTTACCTTGAAAATGATCATTAGAGATCTAACAACCCTTTTGTGGTAACTAAGAAGTGATGCATCTCTAAGAATCCGCATAAGCGAGTTTATAGCAACCTACATCAACGAGGAAAGTAATATGAGCACAATTCAGACAACAATTGCAAAATTTTCACACAGATGAAGAACTACCGTTGAGTAATAATCTTCAGATGTAGCAAATGATGGCCGGAGTTCCACAGGTAGCTCATCAATCAATGGAATAGGTTGACCTGAATCACCAGTGCCGCGAGCAACTTCACCATGTGATCCTGATAAGCTTTGTTGGTTACGCTTATGCACATGAGGATCCAGAGCGCCCATAATTCCAAGAACCTGTAGATAATCCAATGTTTCTCACAAAACTTATGTTGTAGAATAATCTAGTTTAGAAATTATGTCTCTAAAAACCTACCTTGAGCACTTCTCGTCTGGTAGACCATACCAAGTCGCCCTTCAGCAATTTCAAGAGTAAGCCAAGCAGCAACGGGTATTCCTTGTAAGGAGTCACAACATACCTAGATTAACAATGAAATGAGAGCCATAAATAACATGCAGGGAGGATTCTAATCTTTTGGAACTCTCTTCATACTCAATGCAACATGCAAGTTAACCATAACACTATCTACAAATATGTCTACAACCTTCTCAAACAGCAACAATACAGTTGATTAAATCTAAGTGGCATATATACTAGGTAAATCAATCTTTTTGCATGAGGAAGGAGAATGACAAGACATTTCGAATCTCTATACAGAAAACTAGGCAATATTCTATCTCCGGAAGTAGTAAGCTGTCTCATGTAAGACCACCAAGATGCCATCATAAAGACCTGTTAGCAGGGGATAACAATTTTTCATTTCATCTAGAATTTGCTCACTTCCAGTAGTTCAAAGAATAAACAATTAACCAAATCTGACATATGATATATACTAAGACAGAGCAACAGCCAAAGAATAGCTCAGACTTCTAGCTAGTCGGTAAGAAAAAACAGAAGCCCTATATACATCTTAAATATTCCCTTGCAATCCAGTAATTCCATATAGTTGAACCAGGCTTTCACAAATCAAGATAGTAGCATTTTAGCACGTTAAATTTCCTAGTAATATTATCAAATCAAACAAAACGGAGATTTTAAGTCCTAAAAGAAGGTAAGAAGTCTATCCCATACCCTGTACTCTGAACAACTTGACCAAGGGTAGAAACAGCCACCTCACGTTTTGCTACAGCAGCTCCATCCATTAATGCTTCTACAATCAAAGGCATCAGCTCAGGAATATATTGTCTCATTGCCAAGCCACCCTGAGCAAGCAACAGAAAACAAAACCATGGGCGAATGTCATCACTCTATCAACTAAAAGACAATGATAGTGTATATATTAGATACTGGCTAAGCCATTGAAATTTGAAATATGTTTTGCCAACACAGCTGGGAAGAGTCAAAATCAGACTGCAAATTCCACGTGCAACAGTTATATTTCAAACTACAAACTTATCACACTTATATTTCAACTTACCACTCTTGCAAGATCCCCAACAGTTACGAGAACTCCAGTAACAATATTATTGTTAGCATTCACTCCAGTTCCTTCACTAAGTCTTGCAACAAGTGCCTAGAAAAAAAAAATGAATTACAGCCGCGTGAACTACAATAATAGTCATATTATCTAAGAAGTGAAGAGAATACAAATCTAACCTTTTGCACTGGAGCTACATATGGAAGAATGAGTCGTTCACAATTTCGAACTAAACAACCAAGTAGCTTCGCACTCTCTTCTCTGCACTTGTTATCTGCACTGCTGACATTACAATTGAAGTCAATGCAACAGATACTTTACAATAGGAAACAAATCTTCAAGTAGGAATTCCAAAATTTGTAGTTACCTCAGCTCAAGATAGGTTAACAACTGTATAAGATGGCGACGAAGTGCAGGAAGAACGTATGCTGGATTTTTTTCAGATAACCTCCCAGCGACTGAGATGGCATATTCTCGGACATCAAGATCCTGTTGAACAGAGATATTCAAACATATTAAAACGGTTCCATCGCTATGACAAATAAAGTAGGCAGGTGGAGTTAAACATAAACCAAGCATTCTAATAGGGGTGTCACAACATAAGGCATGCATTCCAACAATAATTCATTTAATTAAGTTAACCCAGCTGCAGTTTTACACTACAACTTAACAATTAAGACTTTTTTGTGTCACAATAGAAGCTAATTAGTCAACCAAAAGTCCAGCTGAGTTTAAGTATCCCAAAGCTCTGTTATATGGGAGTAAGTCAAGTAATGAACTTCATGAACTCACAAAATTAAAATCCAAAGAGCAATACAATTACAAGTCCTCCGTAAATCATAGGTAGGTCCAAGGAATATATCAAACCACGGTAGATGGATGTCTAATACCATGACAATGGAGGAATTTGAAACATTATATAATTATATGTTTTCCAAAACTCTAGTTTGGAGCTGCTAAAAAAATACACCCAAGGAAGGTAAAAAAAGAAAGATCTGTAACAAAATAGAATTGCTGTCTGAGATATGTGCTGCTGATCTATACAAACAAATAACATAAACATACCTCATCATTTAAGGAAGCAAAAATGGCAGTCAGACTATCAGCCTGAGCTAGATAATCATCGAAACATTGGTTTCCATATAAAGCAACAAAAATAGACTTGCGAACAGTTACATCAGCATCCGCAACAGCTGTCCTGAGAAGCTTTTCAACAATCTGCAGAACCCAAACATCATTTCTCAGGTAAGCAGAAAATTAGAACCACTACTGGTATTGCAATTATAAATGCAGATTTAGCATACTGGAGTTCAGGCTCGGAAAAGGATAAAAAGGAAACCTATTTTAATGAGACAAGCAGTAAGACAAAATGTGAAGGGATTTCTGAATTTATATAAAACCTCTTCCACAAGGCGCCTTCGTCTTCCCCCAGCTCGTGTTGACCTGCTAGAACCAAATTGTGTGATGCCCGATAGAGAATTTGCAATTAGTCTGCAACAACACAGAGCAGCATCTTTTCTTGTGGCTGCATCCTCATCATCCAAATAAACAACAACCGACTCTCGAGCAAATTCAAGAAGATCATGCCCCTGCCATAAACAACAGAAGCTCAGAAAACAAAATTTCAGATCCTTCAGAAAATTATATCAGCAAGGAGCACGAACCTTAAAATTGAAACAAGCAAGAGTCTGCAGGGCAAGTTGAACTTGAGCTGAAGAACTAGAGTCAGAAGGCTGTGGTGCCATGCCCACTGTACTACCTCGGACCACGGTAACAGGCGGCTTTGTTTGAGAATAATGAGATCTTGAAAGAACCAATGAAATACTATCTAGAAGCCGATCTTGTACCGTTGGCAGCAAAGAAGGAATGCTGAGACCCAAAAGAATTGTCAACCATTGAAAGCATACACGTTAATGAAAGTAATAACAAATTCCATCGTTCAACTTTACCTGATGGTTATCTGATCAAGAGCATCAACGAGTGTAGAAGAAAGACTAGATGAAAACATAACATCTAGAAGATCTCGAACATGAGTTTCCACTGTGGACCCCATTGCCTTTGCAATGTTACCAACACAAGCCACAGCTTCAAGCAACGGTCTACCTTTACGTGGAGCAATCTACATAGAAAAGATAATCATGAAACCTCTTGTCTAGTAGTTCACAAAGACCCGATATTATACTTAATAAAGAAGTATTAAAACGTATTCTAAAAAACCAATTTCACCCACCGCATCCCGCAGATGAGACATAATTGTCGGCAAATAGTGGATAAGCTCACCATCCAAAGCACCAGCCATTTCCCCAAGGGCAATGAACCCACTGGCACGTTCAGCCGGTATTCTTAACACAGTAAGAATGTGATTCATGCATATCTACAAGAAAGTTATTCACGTCAAGTTTACAGATAAATTTTGGTTTCAAGAATCTCAGTCACCTACCGTTAAATAATTTGTAACAAAGCGGTCACGGAGGAAATGAGCAATGCGAGGCAGCAACGACGTTATGCTAAGGCGAACAAGGCGATCACGATGTTCAAGGTATCTGAGGACAATTTCAGCAACTTCTCTATACCTAGACATCATGAACTCACCTGTATTCCTGTAAACGGACTCTAGCATTAAGTCATAAACTCTAACACCTGAGATGCCATTAAATCAATCTACGGATATAGCAGAAAACAATGCAAATTTTCATCTTCAAGAGTCAATTTGTTCAACTATAGACTGAGAGTGTAGAAAGCTCTGTAACAGTGGAAAGTACACTACCAAGACAAAGAAAAAGTGGAAAATAACTGAAATAAACAAGTTCTTCTAAGGGAGATATTCTTAAATCAAACTAGTGTGTGACTAGTGGAAAAGGATCCTTTAAGTAGACAAGTTAATTTCCACAGTTACCTTAACAGCTCCCCCACAGCAAGTAAGGAACCATGAATACTATGGACTGGAGCATTTCTCCCCAACCCATCCTGTGTAGCTTCAAACATTCGATAGTACCTGCACAAGCCAAATGGAGAGAAGATCAGTTAACTTGACTGAATATCATAGCAAACAAGGAAAATTCTCTCAATAAATTAGAGGCTTTGCTTTAGCAACAATATACTTAAATCCAGCAGAAAGTCTGCAAGCCATAGAACATAATTTAATTTGACAAAAGCTTCAAGACTGTTAAAACCCTTGAAAGCAATACATCCCAGGTAGACAGAGTTCTTTACATTTGCCATCTACTTTATATACACTGAGACTATATTGATCATGTCATATATACTAAAAAAGTACCACCATAGGTAGAATATATAATCTCAGATCTCGTCCATTTTTTAGGGACTGCGACATAAAATGCCAATATAAGTCGCATTTACAGCTTACACAATAAAAAAAAGTAGAGTAGTACCACCAGATGACCTTGCATTTGAATGAGGGCGAAACCAAATATCAGGATTGCAAATGAAAGTACAGCAACAGAACGAATAAAAAACCCCTTCATAAGTATCATATCAAATATGGTACTATGGTTCCTAAGGGAAAGACTTAGGATGTTTGATCATTTTCAAGGGAGAAAGAATACGAACCATTGTACTCGCCATCGAGTCTCCCTTTTCTCAATAACACGAAGGCAAGCACGCAAAGCCTCAACAGCTCGCTCTCGCACTTGCAACTGTGGATCCCTTAGCGCAACCCATATCGCATCCACAAATTCAGGGACATGAACATTAAATACAGTAGAAGCATTTTCTGCCATCTCCTGCAATGTTCCAAGAAAACAGCCATATCCATATTAATTTACTGGGTTGAAAAGTTATCCTCGCTACACTTTTCCAACATCCATAATCCAAACTTTTGTGAGTAGAAACAAGAATAGGACAGTTGACAACAGGATACCTTTAAAATTAAAACAGCGGCAAAACGACGATACTCCACCCTTTCTTCACGAAGCCAGTCAAAAGCTGTTTTCATCTGTGAACAAAAAAGATCAGGACTTGAGCCAACTATGAGCTGAACCAATGAAAGAAAGAGCATAAAAACAACAAATCATACCTGAAACTCCACTTCATCAGAAGTCATTGCTCCACCTGCTCGAGCAAGGTGCCCCAAAACTCTACTAGCAAGCACCAAGATTTCAGGGTCACGCTTCAACTCAAACACAGACCTCATATAACCCGCAAACCTCGAAACCTTTGTAGCATTCTCACCAAATCCAATCTCTGTCAACTCATCAATAGCTCTTAGTCCACCAATGTTTTCAGCCACATCCGTACTCTCAATTAAATTAGCAATCCTATCATATAATTGCTCCATAAACCTCGATGACGCTTCACCGCTAAGATCACGAACTGCTTCCTCTACATGTTTCCTAAACGCTAAAGTAGCTCCCTCCTAATACAACACACACAAAACCATCACAATTTACAAAGTCACAAACTTTACACAACCAAAATCAACAAAGTTCGAATCTTTCCATTAACAATAACAGAGAAACTTTATGGGTTTTCACTAATTTCAATTTCCCAATGAACCTAAAGCATTAAAAATTGATGAAAGCTTCTTCATTTACCTTAGGATTACCACGATTACAAAGGTCTGCAATTACACGATTCAAAGTATCAAAGCTTCCACCGCCAGTTACGGTGGCTGAAGGGTTACAAAATCTGTGCGATTGAGACGGAGAAGACATGGATGTAGACCGTCCCACCGCAAAAGATTGCGACGAGGAAGACATCACAAAAATCTCCCAAAAACCCTAAATCTGACCCTCAATACAAACACTCGAGTAAAGAGAGTATGTACAGAGGAAGAGAGAGAGAGAGAGATTAGCTTCAAAGCATCATCGCGTAAGAGAGAGAGAGAGAAGAGAAGAGAAGATCGCACTTCACAGAAGAAAGTTTGGATTTTTATTTTCTCTCAGTTTTCTTTATGTTTGTTTACAAATTCAACTCAATTTTAGGTCTTTCAATTGAGACAATGTTATTGGTAAATAAATAAATAACTCTAAGGTTTTATAACAAAGAAAATATATAACTTTTCTCTAGGAAAAATAAAATTATAGTTTGTGTTTTGATATTGTTGATAAGAAAATTATATTATGTATTGGTTAGTTAAAGAATATATATAGTATTTGTTTATAACGGATTTTTATAACGGTTAAATTTGCGGGAAAATGATTTACCGCGGAATATCGTTGGATTTTAAATGAGTAGAATAAGATATAAGAAAAAATGTTGATAATGAATACTAAATTGTTACAATAATTTTAATTTTATTTAATTGGTAATTAACAAAATAAAAATAAAAATGGTAAGTTAATAAATTTCATTGAATACATATGGTTGAATAATCTTATTTTTGTCAACAATTTAACTAAATTTTGAAATTTTGAACTAAAAAGTGTAATATTGAATGGTAATAAAAATGTTGAATAAATCTGTCTGAAAATAGTAAAATTATAAAAGATAATAGGTATATAATCTTTTATAAAAACTAGTAGAATGTGAATCTTATCATAAAGCATTATTGGAGAAAAGGAATCATATATCTTTTGCAATTGTACAATGCAAGTGTCACCACCATTAAAAATAAAACACATTTATTTCAATAAATATTTCTTTTGAAGGGATCTTATACTATTATTTACATGCTATACATAATGTTATATTATTATTTGTAGTATAGTGTTTTTTATATTTCAATATATTTTATACATGATAACTTAATTTTCTAACAAATTAAATTAAAGAGATTTTAGTAAACAGATTTTCATCTCTATTAAAATTTATTTTTGTTAAAAAGATGTATTTTTTAGCAATACAGTAAAAACTCTATAAAGTAAAAATGTTGGGACCACCAAAAAGTGTAATATTGAATGGTAATAAAAATGTTGAATAAATCTGTCTGAAAATAGTAAAATTATAAAAGATAATAGGTATATAATCTTTTATAAAAACTAGTAGAATGTGAATCTTATCATAAAGCATTATTGGAGAAAAGGAATCATATATCTTTTTGCAATTGTATTATTTTATAGAGTTATTACTTTATAAGTAATGCTTAAAATAAAATTTTAAAAATAATTAATTCATAAATTCATAATAAAACACAATTTAACTACTAATAATTTTTTTATTAAGTATAAATGTTTAAAAACAATAAGAAAATTAATTAATTATCTACTAATAGTTTAAAATATAAAATATTTTGAAACAATTTGTTTATTATACAACATCACTTACTATGAAATGAAAAAAAAATATAGCAATTATTATTTTATGATATTAATGGGACCATATATTTGTATAGGATTTTTGAAAAAAATATTATCTTATCATCTTATCGATTTTAGTTAAATTTTGCACTGGCCCGACTCGGAACCGGCAAAATTTATTATTTTATCGAGTTTATTATTTTATCGAGTATTATTTTATAGAGTTTTTACTGTACTTGAAATAAACATGCAGTTGCATTAGGTTAGTTATCGAAATCCACTATGGTTTTTTGGTGAAACATGTGTGTGCATGCCGTCAATAGTTATCGTGTTACATGGTTGAACAACAATTGTAGAGCACTCATAATCTTCAATAGTCTTCTCTTGTGTATTTGTTTACATTTTCCTATGATTGCAACAAATTATGCACTATTAAAGTCTTTTTCCACCAAACAGCGAGCTTAAATATTGACAATATAGTATTACTGTTATAAACTTATACATAAAATTGTTTATCACAAGGAATATTCATACGCACTCAAAAAAGATCAACGTACAATAATTTATCGAAACATACATGGAAAAATCACAAAGAAGAGTGATGCAGCGAAATATTAGTCACCTCATTAGTCATTTAGTCACACTATATATAAACACGGTTGCAAGAAACTAGGTATACTTTATGCATGACTCAGAAAAGAGTTAAAATAATCTTACAATAGTGTTAAAGATTTTATTCCTATCCTTTGCTGACTAGAAGCTAGAACTATGCTATTGAGATTTGGGTTTTCGCTTAACTTTCTACAAATAAAAAGATTGAATCTTTTAAAGAAAAATATATAGACACAAGTTGTCAAATTGTCAATAATAGAAACTCACATGAATGTCAACAACTTCATATAAGCAAAAAATGATGGAATCTCTCCCGATAATTCTTTGTACATCAAAGAGAGAAAGATTTCATAGTTATTTGTTCTTTTTGCATTGGTTTTATATTTATAGGTTTTTGGTGTTACAATTTTAGTTACTTACAACTCTTTGAACTTTGTTAGCTTGGATATTTAAGGTGTTATGATATTAGTCAATTCGCTCGCCGTCAAGTTAAAACTGAAAACATATAACCAAAAATAAGAATATTTTGAATGATTAATAAAATTGAACATACAAAGATATAATCATCGGTGACTCGGAGTCTGGATAACCACAGTTTTAAACCTTCCCACCGATAAAATGGAGGAGCACATACATATGATCTTTGCCAACTTATCTTTCGAATTAGTCTATATGTATTTTTGATGTTCTTCATACCGGAAAATGATCATTATTCAATACCCTTTTTTTTTAACAAAACTAGAGAAATAAATAAACTTAATTATAAAGAAGCAATTTTTAAGTTTAACTTACCTTCATTTTTGTATGTCTCAAGCTTTAGAAAGTCCAAGACTTTGTAAATCTCGAGGTCGTTGATTAGGGGAACAAGAGTTGAGTTATGGGTAATGGCGAGAATCAAATGTAAACTCACAACTGTTGGATTGTATATTGTTGTTATTCTAAGGTTTGAAGGCCTAAAGAAATTGAACCAAAGTAAGGCACCGTTGTAAGTAATATTGAACTCTCTAGTCTTATTAGCTTCAAGTTTATAGATTTCGACAAAATGCATGTATATATGACAGTGTAGTGACATCATTGAGGGTCTAGTCCAAGTCTAGAGTATGGCCGACATTTGCTGGGATAATAATGATTTTTGCGCTACGATTTAAGATACATTGTATGAGTTATTTGTATCCACAAGGCCCGTATGTGCTTATAGTTGTCATTTCGTCATCAATGTATGGTCTCCAAATTCGGTCATGGATGTCCTCTTCATACCTATACAAAGACAAGCAAAAATAAAATAGAATTGAACAAGGAGTGATCGCAGTCTAGTGACATCCATAAGTCCATCAAGAACTAGGATCAGTTCGCTTCTCCTACATTGAGTTAACTGGCATATGGACCAACCTGTTATAGCCCAAAAAAAGGAAAAAATAGAGTTGGAATGTTATAATCGAATTCCTACCACAAATTGTTTATACATTGATCAGCAAGCCGAAACTCAAAAGTGTTATTAGCGTAATCAAAGCAACCAAACCAAATAACCCTTTTCTAAAAACAAAATCAAGTTTTTGAGCTTCATTATTACGTTAATCAACTTATTATATAGGACTTGCGTCTACCATTGTAACTAACATGATTACGACATAAGTCAGTTGGTCGATTGGATACTGACATGTGTTAAAATAAATTGTGGAGCTTTTTAAGCTCATGTTCAACTCTTTCATTAGTATCATATTGTCCGCTTTGGGCTCAAGTGGCAAAATCCGCACAGGTTTGTCTTTGAGCTCCTTCTCAAAAGACCTCATATTAATCGGAGTTGAACATCCTTTATATATTAGACTATTCGTTGTTTAAACTTTCGATGTGGGACTTGGATTTATATCCCAATAATCCTCCCTTCAAACAAAGGACCACACAAATTTGTGTCCTCCGACCTTCGGCAAAACTTGGCACCCATCTTGTACCGCCGTTATCACCAACAGAACCCGTCACCTAATTTTCCGCACAGTGAGGAAGACTTTCGACACCCCTAATCACGAGGTCACTTTGAGAGTTCTCCTTCCGAACTGAACATGCATCTCACACCCACTTCTAGGTCACCTTTCCGACCTAGGCTCTTATACCAATTGTAGGGTTTTTCAAGCACATAGTCAACTCCTCCATTAGTATGATATTGTCTGCTTTGGGTCCAGATGGCAAAACCCGCACGAATTTGTCTTTGGACTCCTTCTCAAAAAGCATAATAGAGTTTGGACATCCCTTATATATTAGACTATATTCTTTGTCTAAACTTTCGATGTGGGACTTGGATTGATATCGCAATATAATATATTTGAAAATCTAGTAATTTAAGAAATAACATATAAAGTGAAATAGATAATTGATTACTAGTTTTTCTACACATTGTTTGTTCTAAATATTATTTTATTTACTTCATGGGTGGCATATTTTTGTTTGTTTTTTTCTTTCTAATGTTTGGTTTTATACATGGCTTATAAAATCATAAGAGTAAAAATAATTCAGACATTATTGATCAAAGAGGATTCATTGTACGGAGAAGTACGGACAGTACGGTCATCCGTACCAAAGGACAATCGTACAATCCGTACATACGAGAAACAAAAGGGCGTCGGCATTAATCCTAGTATTGTTACTGTTTATGGATAAGGTGCTAAAGAAAGGACAAGTCAAGGTGGTCCTTACCATCACATTCAAAGGAAGAAGACAAAACCTTATCTCCTCACCAATTCTTTACTTTCCACCAACCCTTTTTCCTCAAACGGCTAGAAAACACACAATGTCGTCATTTTCGTTTCCTTTATATACATTGTATGTGTCATTACTTTATTCAATAAGAAATCACTATTTCTCTCTCTCTCTAAATCTTTAGTAGATCTTTATTGAATCTTTAGAGAAACTTTAGTGAATCTTTAGCAACCCTAGCATTCTGCAACTATTCTAACATGGTATCATGAGCTAGGTTGCATTTTTTTGGTTATCTAATCTCTATATTCTCTCTAGTCTCTATTCATTCTCCACAAATCTCCATCAAATCGTCACCTACACTCTTAGTTCATCTCAAAATCTTCATTCTACTCTCGGGTTTTCTTACAAATCTCTTTTATTTTCCGTTTTGAACCATTCAAAACAACGATTCAAGCTTTGTTCAAAAGGGAAACACCTTTCTTTAATGTTTCTCAAGCTTTCCTCAAAGTCCTACATCAACCTTAAATCGTTTTCAAGTTTTCATCAAAGAAATATAAAACTCTAAAATCATGGTGATTCCGGCTACTCTTAAAGGAGGAAACTATTTGCTTTGGTCAAGAACAACAAAAATTGCTCTTTGTGGTCGTGGTCTTTGGAATCACGTTGAGCTTGTTGAAGAAGAAGAAGATGAGGAAAGTAGTGATGAAGAAGCGGAAATCGCTAAGGCAAAGAAGGAAGCTAAGTGGTTCCAAAAGGACCAAGCCGTTCTTGCCATCATCCAAAACTCTATTGAAGCTCCAATCCTTGAAGCATACTCGTTTTGTGAAACGGCAAAGAATCTTTGGGATACTCTCAAGAATGTGTATGGTAACATCTCTAACCTTTCCCGTGTGTTTGAAGTGAAGAAGGCTATCAATGAGTAAAGCCAAGAGGATTTGGAATTCACTAAGCACCTTGGGAAGTATCGGTCACTATGGGTCGAGTTAGAGATGCTTAGTCCAAACACTATGGATGCTTCGATCTTGAATGAAAGGAAGGAAAAAGACAAGGTCTTTGGTCTCTTACTCACCTTGAATCCGGCGTTCAATGATCTCATTAAGCACCTCCTTAGAGCCGACAAGTTCCCAAGCTTAGATGAGGTATGTGCTCAAGTTCAAAGAGAAGAAGGATCACTCGGATTGTTTGGTGGTAAGGGGGAGCTTGCAACGGCTAAATAGGCGTGTAGAAGTTCGATGATCACCATCCAAGGGTGTGTGAACATTGCAAGAAGAAGGATAATTCCAAAGACAAATGTTGGTTACTCCATCCACATCTCCGACCAAGCAACGGACCAAGGGAACCGAGAGCTAACATTACTCAAGCCAAAGATGATCATGGTCAAGCCGGCTCATCAAGACAAGGCGAAGAGTTAGCATCTGGTGGTTACGTGAGGAAATCGGACCTAGAGGCCCTCATCAAATCCATTGCCTCTCTCAAGGATTCTGGTAACAAACTCTTAACTCCAACACCATTTAGCTTCTTAACACATAAACCAACTAGTAAGAGTTCTTTAATTGTGGATTCGGGTGCTTCACACCATATAATTAGTAATGAATCATTGTTAAGCAATATAGAAGCGGCTAGTGGTAATGTGGAAATAGCTAATGGTGATAAGATTCCTATTAACGACATTGGTAATTTGAAGCTATTTGATAAAGAATCTAAACCTCTATACATGCCTAAGTTCACTTCCAACTTGTTATCCGTTAAACGTACCACTAATGATCTAAATTGCTTTTCTATAGTCGGTCCTAATGAGGTATATTTCAGGATATTAAGAGTGGTAAAGTGATTGGAGAAGGGGGAAGCAAAGATGAACTCTATCTTCTAGAGAATCTTTCATCGACCACTTCACATGCATTCAATTTCAGTTCTCGTTTAGAAGTTTTCCCTAATACCTTGTGGGATGCTAGATTAGGACATCCTCATTCTAGAGCTCTTAAGCTTATGTTGCATAATGTTTCTTTAGAATTTTCGGATTGTGAAGTTTGTATTCTCTGCAAACATTGTAAAATCGTTTTTCCTTTATCTTCTACCATTTATGAAAATTGCTTTGATTTGGTGCATTGCATTTCTAGAGATAACAACAAATATTTTGTTAAATTCATTGCTGAAAAATCGAAATACACTTGGATTACATTGCTTCCATCTAAAGATCGTGTGTTTGATGCATTCATGAACTTTCAAAACTATGTTGTTAACCATTATAATGCCAAGATCAAAGTATTTAGGACGGATAATGGAGGAGAATACACAAGCAATCGGTTCAAAGAACATCTAACCAAACATGGATTTTACATCAAACGAGTTGTCCATACACACCACAACAAAATGTTGTGGCCGAGAGAAAGAACCGACATCTAATGGAGGTATCAAGATCTATGATGTTTCACATGAAGGTACGAAAGAAGCATTGGGGAGATGCGGTGATGATGGTGTGTTATCTAATCAATCGAACACCAACTAAAGTCCTAGAGGATATCTCTCCATTTGAGGTATTAAACAAAACTACCTTTTATTGAGCATCTAAGAGTGTTTGGTTGTGTTTATTTTGTATTAGTACCTAGGGATCTAAGGAACAAGCTAGAGGCAAAGAGCACTAAGTGTATGTTCCTTGGCTACTCAACAACACAAAAGGGGTATAAATGCTATGATCCATCAACAACCGCACCTATGTATCAAGAGAGGTGAAGTTATTAGAAGACCAAAGGTATTTTGATAAGAAGGATTGGAATGACTTGAAAGACTTATCGGCATCAAATGACCAAGCTTCAAGCTTAAGGATGCTTCTAGAACACCTTGGAGACACCAACAACAATCAAAAGAAGGACAAGCCGGATCTGGCTCCTAATGTGCCAATCAACGCACCTATCTTGGAAGAGGAAGATCACGGCCAATAATAAGAACAAGACCACGGTGAAGATAACTCAAGAAGGGAAGAGACCGAGACAACACAAGCACATACTCTTAAAAGAAGTGCTAGACTTGAAGAAATACCGAGTTCCTCACCAAGTAGCTCATCGAGTGAGTCAAGTCCATCATCGGATGACCCCTATGTCCCTTCATCCGATGAGTCTCATGGTCAAGAATCAAGCCAAGAGCCAACCCGACCGGTACTTAGAAGGAGTGAAAGGAACAAGGATACGGTCTACTATAATGCTCAAGCCGTGGCTCACCCAATACAAGCGGTTTGTTCTCTTGCCTTTGTACAGGATGATCATCAAGCCTTCCTTATCAAGATTGATCAAGATCTTATTCCCAAGAGTTATGAAGAAGCTATCGAGAATGAGGATTGGTCAAATGTGGTTGGTGACGAGGTAAGAGCTATGCACAGAAATGGGACTTGGTATGAAATCGATCTACCAAATGGGAAGAAAGCCGTGAATTCAAAATGGGTATTCACAATCAAGCATTTAAGTAATAGAGACATAGAGAGGTACAAGGCTCGTTTAGTAGCTAGAGGATTCACTCAAACCTATGGAGAAGACTTCACGGATACTTTTGCACCCGTGGCCAAGCTTCATACGGTGAGAGTGGTTCTCTCTATAGCTATTAACCTCTCATGGGATTTGTGGCAAATGGATGTCAAGAATGCCTTCTTACAAGGAGAACTAGAAGAAGAAGTCTACATGACTCCTCCTCCGGGTCTAGAGAAGATGGTTTCACCGGGTAAAGTATTAAGGCTTAAGAAGGCTATCTATGGATTCAAACAATCTCCAAGAGCTTGGTACAGGAAGCTAAGTACAACTTTGGGTTCAAAAGGTCCGAATCCGATCACACTCTCTTCACTCTACAAGGATCTAAAGAGATTTTGGTGGTCTTAGTGTATGTTGATGACTTGATCATATCCGGAGACAACAAAGAAGAGATTCAAGACACCAGAGACTTCCTCAAATCCGTGTTTGATATAAAGGATCTTGGAGAGCTTAAGTACTTCCTCGGGATTGAAGTGTGTAGGTTCTTGGATGGACTCTTTATCTCACAAAGGAAATATGTCTTGGATTTGCTAGGTGAAACCGGAATGATGGAGGCAAAACCGGCTAAGACTCCTCTTGAAGAAGGTTATAAGACAAGTCGGATTGGAGAGGAGGAAGATGATCCATTTGAAGATGTGTCTAAGTATAGAAGACTAGTTGGGAAGCTCATCTATCTTACTCTCACTAGACCAGACTTATGTTTTACGGTGAATCAAACAAGTCAACACATGAAGGCTCCTACTATCTATCATTGGAGTATGGTTGAAAGGATATTAAGATATCTCAAGGGAAGCTTCGGCCAAGGTGTTTGGATGGGAAAGAATGACAACACCGACTTGGTTGGATATTATGATGCGGATTGGGCCGGAGATAGGAACGATAGGAAGTCTACAACCGGCTATGACACTTTTATTGGAGGCAACTTGGTGACTTGGAAAACTAAGAAGCAAAAGATAGTGTCAGATTCAAGCGCGGAAGCCGAGTATAGAGCCATAAAGAAGCTCACTAATGAGCTTGTTTGGCTCAAGGGGTTACTTGAATGTTTAGGATTCAAGAAAGATGAACCGATCACTATGAATTGTGACAACCAAGCCGTGATCCATATTGCGTCTAATTCGGTGTTCCATGAAAGGACCAAGCATATTGAAGTTGATTGTCACAAGGTGAGGCAAAAGATGGAACAAGGAATCATTCTTCCATGCTTTACAAGGAGTGAAGATCAATTGGCGGATATCTTCACTAAGGCTGCAAGTCTCAAGGTTTGCAACCATATCTATAGCAAAGTAGGACTTGTGGACCTCAATAAACTTTGATCTCAAGTCCTCTATCCATGGACATCACACTCTTTTTCCCTTTACATAGTTTTCTCCAAAGTGGTTTTTCTATGTGAAAGTTTTTAATGAGGTGATGCTTCATGGGTTTCCAAGCTTAGTCAATTTCATAGACTTAAGCTTGAGGGGGAGTATTGATCAAAGATGATTCATTGTACGGAGAAGTACGGACAGTACGGTCATCCGTACCAAAGTACCAAATGACAATCATACAATCCGTACATACGTTAAACAAAAGGGTGTCAGCATTAATTCTAGTATTGTTACCGTTTATTGATAAGGTGCTAAAGAAAGGACAAGTCAAAGTGGTCCTTACCGTCGCATTCAAAGGAAGAAGACAAAACCTTATCTCCTCACCAACCATTTACTTTCCACCGACCTTTTTTCCTCAAACGGCTAGAATACACACAATGTCGTCATTTTCGTTTCCTTTATATACAATGTATGTGTCATTACTTTATTCAATAAGAAATCACTCTTTCTCTCTCTCTAAATCTTTAGTAGATCTTTATTGAATCTTTAGAGAAACTTTAGTGAATCTTTAGCAATCCTAATATTCCGTAATTATTCTAAGAGACATAAATATGAGAATAAACTCATCGATATAATAAAATACTAAATTACAAATCTGTATATATGCAGGTTCCAAATCTATTACTTATATGAAATATTTTAAGTTTTTTTTTTGTTAGCATTTAACACTTCGAAAATGAAAACTGCAATATTTAAAGGAGTATGTGTTTTTTTTCTAATCATGATTAATAATAAAAACGTTGACTACAGTATTAAGTATAGTATTTTGTAACATAAGAAGAGTATATAAATACGAAAATATCAAACACCTCAGTAACTTTGCAACTAAAACTCAAAGCAATAATCAAATATTGAAATTTCATCAAAAACGATGAAAACAATTGTTTGGTTTTTAACTCTTCTATTATTTGTTTCATTACGTAAGTTTATTTTCCTATAAACATGATATACATAAATCAAAATTCATATGATTAATTTGATTATATTTTAGTTTAACTATCTGAATGTTTTCTAATATCTTTTGCAGGTCCATCGAATATCATGGCAAAATCTTATTTAAACGAAAACATTCATTTTTTAAGCACGCAGAAAGCCCCGTCAATGCGAAGAACATGAAAGCCAATTTTTGTTATGAATGTTTTGTTCATTGCATTATGCAAGGGAAGAATGCGATGAGCTGTGAAGACTTTAAGTGTTATTGTCGCTACTTCATTGGTTCTTAATTACAATGCATACAATTAATAGAATAATATTGTAACGTCTTAAGAATTGATCCAAACGTTAATGTTATCTATTCATGCACCAAGCTGAACAATTATTGGAAAGTATTTAGTCTAATCAAATGGAGCCTTTTAGCCAAAATTATGACTTATTTGGTCTTGTTCTTTTTTTTTTCTTTCCAAATTGGACACCGAGTCTAAAGTTACTTCCCAAAAGTTTGTTCTTTACCCTCTAAGTATAGTACTAGACATTTTTACTGTCTTTTTCAGCTAAAACCAAACCGAATCTAAACAAAATAGCAAATGGAACAACCCAAAATTACATCAAGCTGAAGCAAACCTTGTTTAATATTGGTTTAGTTTTATATAAAACCGACAAAACCAAAAATCGGAAAAACCAAACCGTAAACCGGATTGGCATCCTCCTAACAACAACAAAAAATTAAGGATACAACCGTTATGGAAATATTTCATTACCTGATGAACGATGGAGTAGGTGAAAAATCAACTTTTCTCAATAAAATCAGCGATCCACTTTGAGTGACGTAAGTATTATTGTTCAACACACGAAGTTCCAAGAACGAAATAAATGGTGTCGTGTCTCCTGTTTTAACTGGACAAACTTGAAGACGTACGGTCTTTTGTTAAAACATCGATAATCTCGTGGATTGAAACAGAAGTCCATTTGCTAGGACCAATGTGAAGATCAAAGCGTGGGTATTGATTCAAACCGTCATAATTCCCATACACAAAGGTTCTTCTAATCAGATATTTTCAGTTTTTTTTTGTGAGATTGAAAGTTATAACAGTTTCTTTGACCATCAGTGAAGCTTCTTAAGTTCCAAGCTTATTGCAGAAATTGCGTTTTTAACGTTTCATTGTTCCTCCCGGTCACTCCACTGTCGATGAAAATCTTGTCTAATATGTACGTTTATTTGTTGTATTCTCCGTATAGGTTTTATTTATCTTTTGGTACCAACCCACAATCCAAGGTGATGAATCTTGTTCATGATATACATGATAGTAAAACATCTTTTACCACTTTCATTTAATAAATTAACTTTCATCCTCTAGTACAGTTTTTTTTTTTCAAAGGATGTAATTTTTAGCAATATTTGAAATAAACATGCGGTTGCATTTTTTAATTAAATATCGAAAAGCCACTAAGATTTTTGGTGAAACATGTGTATGCCGTCAAGAGCTATCGTGTTACATAGTTGAGCAACAATCGTAGAGAACTTATAAACTCATAATCCTTTTTTTTTTTTTAAGAAGTGGTGATCAATTAATCTATAAGAAGAATTTGTACAGTAAAACCAATTTTTGGTAATGGGAACCAAATGTAAGAAATGAAACACGTAATCATAGCTTATGTAGACCAGCTGTTCTATTTCTGGATGGTGCACATGGGTCGAAAGTTTATTATGTAGTAATCCCAGATTCATTTAATAAACAGTTGAATCTTTTGCATATAAGAAGTCATCGAACATCCTCAAAGTTTGAACGCAATTCAGATAGAAACGGAGCTCGAACTTGTCCATCAAAGATTCGAAGATCAGCGGATAGTGTTACATTCTTTTTAGTTACAATCGTAACCCGTAGGCTTCTCGGTTCCATATATTCTAAGAATTGCCTCTCAACCACTTTATTTCTTCTACCAATTCCAGACTGAGAAGGGGTTAATGATTGCGCATAACTGGTCCACGGGATACATTCCGAGATTTGAAATGATGGTGAGTAGATGACCTATGCTTCACAACTTGGATTGACGTTAGGTGTTATATACCTGCACTTCTTCTACTCTAAGAGTTTTAGTTTAGATGATAACTGACACGAGCATCCTCTTGATGATTTAAACCCACTGTCAAAATTCAGAACAAGCTTCGTCTAGAAGATTCTTCAGCTCATCCTCTTGTATGCATCCTACAACAATACTCCTCACGATCTGGTACTGTATTTCTTCTCAACGCCCTCCTCCATATATTAATAGAGTGCTAATCCACTAAACCAAAGTGCAGAATACCACGCTATTCGATAGTTTAATTTTTTTGGAGAAGTTGAACTAAAGTATGCGCCTTGCTTTCCAGAAACATCTATTGCAATTTGAGGGGAACTTCGAGGGTTTTTTTCTTGTGTATTGATTCACATTTTCTTATGAGTTATGACTGAATCAGATTACACATTTGTAAAAAATAAGTTTCCGAAAACAATAGCCATATACTTGACATCCCAATTCACAATAGAGTATTATTTTAGTTTTTTGAAATTAGCAATAGAGTATTATTGTTATATACTTATACATAAAATTCTTTATCACGAAGAACATTCATACGCACTCAGAAAATATCAATGTACAATGATTCTTCAAAACAAACATACAAAAATCACAAGGAGGAACAAACCAAAGTTGCAATCTCATTAGTCATTTAGTCACACTATATATAAACATTGCTGTATGGAACTAGATATACTTTATATATCCATGACTCATTAAAGAGTTGGAAAGTCTTACAACAATAGTGTTAAAGATTTCTTCTCTATCCTTTGCTGAATAGAATCTGGAACTGTGCGATTGAGATTTGGGTTTCCACTTAAGTTTCTGTAAATGAAAAGATTGAATCTTTAGAAAAAAAAGAACATGAAAAACGGACATATAGAGAGAGGTTGTCAAATTGTCAATAATAGAAACTCACATGAATGTCAACATCTTCATATCAGCAAAAGAAAGTTGGAATCTCTCCTGATAAATCATTGTTTGATAAATCTCTGTACATCAAAGATAGAAAGATTACATAGTTATTTTTTTCCGCACTGGTTTCATATTTATATGTTATTGGTGTTACGGTTTTGGATACTTACAACTCTCTCAACTTTGTTAGCTTGGATATTCCAGATGTTATTGTACCAGTCAATTCGCTCGCCGTTAAGTTCCTAATAAAGTATAGATTAGAAGTTGTGAAAAGATATAAAATTTCTCTTTATAAATAGTGTTATCAAATTGTTTTAAAATGTATATATATCAGCTTTTACACAGTTTTTAATTATTTTAGGTTAATTAGTTGAATAACACTTTTAAGATATTATTAAATTAGATAAGTAATATGTCTCTAAAATAGAATTAGGCAAGTAGGAGAGATAATTAAATATAAGACGAAATTAACTTTATATGAAATCAGTTTGACTATTTTTGAAATTACAATAGTTGACTATTGTCGAAACTACAAATTCTAGTGATTTCAAAAGACAGTTAACTATTTCACATTATTTTGTAACTATCTAAAACATAATTAACTATTTAAAGCATCCTATTTTCATAGCATAATTATAATAGTGTTATAATAGTTATATAAATGAATAAAATCATGCTATAATAGTTACTTATTATAGTTACTTATTATAATTTGCTGAATGAAATAAATAATATACATAACTAACTATTATCAAAAATATTTATAATTATACTACTCATTTCGAATATAGTTAACTATTATCAGAATCATCCCGATAAAAAAAAAATATTATTGGAATCATAGTTAACTATTATAATTTGTGAACATAGTTTACTACACCAATCTCAGTTTTTGTCAACTTTCATTAAGGGTAAAAACATAAAATCAAAATCTCATATTATTAGTTACTACATTTTGATTTATTGTATGTGAGATAGTGAATTAGATACCCATTAGATAATAAAGAGCCCAATTTTCCTATTTTATAACCATGTCAAAAGATTTATCTATTTTAAATTAATAATATCATTATTTTAAAAATAGTAAAAAATTAACCTAATTTAAATAGAAATAGAAAAATCAAATTGTTTAGAAAGATCTTTTTTGGTGAATGAGGGAGACAAATGTCTCCTATACTTTATTAGAAAAACAAAAACAAAATGAACTACATTCTCATGTCTCTTGGGCGTGCAAACCCAATCACATCTTCTAACATAATCGAATTCACCTCGTCTAAACAATTATTAAAAGTATGAAGGTCTAAAGGTAAAGAAAACGCATAGTTCGCTGACCCATCTGCAAGACGGTTAGCTCCCTATACACATGAGCAATACAGACTATCCAGTCTTTAGATAGAAAGTCATGGCACAATCGTACCAGGACGAGAGAGGATGCTATAATCTATTTGTTTAGAAATATGTGATATAATCTATTTGAAATCTAATAATTTAAGAAATAAAATATAAAGTGAAATAGATAATTCATTACTAGATTTTTCTACAAGTGGTTTGTTCTAAATATTATTTTTACTTCAGGGGTGGCATATTTTGTTTTATGTTTTTTTTTATGTTTGGTTTTATTTATGGCTTATAAAATATCACAAGAGTAAAAATATTTCAAACATAAATATGAGAATAAACTCATTAATAGAATATGTGCAGGTCTGACCGGTTATAACCATGTCTAAATTATAAATCTATATATGTGCAGGTTCCAAATCTAGTACTTATATGAAATACGTTCAGATTTTTTTTTTTAGCATTTAACACTTCGAAAATCAAAACTGCAATTTAAAGGAGTATGTTTTTTTTTTCTAATCATAATTAATAAGAAAAAACGTTGATTACAATATTTTTAAGTATAATATTTTGTAACATAAGAGAATATATATATAAGGGGCCCAATATATAAATACGGAAAAATCAAACAGCTCAGTAACTTTGCAACCAAAACTCAAAGCAATTAGAATAAAATATTAACAATTTTCTTAAAAGAAAAACCGAAACTTCAGAGAAGACGATGAAAGCAATTGTTTGGGTTTAACTCTTCTATTATTTGTTTCATTATGTACGTTTATTTTCTTATAAACATGATATACATAAATCAATATTCATATGATTTGATAATAGTTTAATTTAACTGACTGAACCTTTTCTAATATCTTTTGCAGGCCCATCGAATATCATGGCAAAATCTAATTTACAAAAAAAATGTTATTTCTTTCAAGCGAGCAGAAAGTCCAGTCTACACGAAGAACATGGAAGCCGATTTTTGTTTTAAATGTGGAGTTTATTGCAGGATATTGTATCAGTCTATGTGGAGCTGTGAAAATTTTAGGTGTTATTGTCCCTACTTCATTGGTCCTTAATTACAATACACATAATTAAATAAAATAAATAACGTCTTAAGAATTGATCCATATCGTTATATGTTACAAAAATCTTTAGTGTAATTTTCGGTTGGATAGCTTTAAAAAAAGAAGATGATAGCAAATGCAAAAGGTTAATTGACTAAAGATTGTTGTCAATTAATTTTGGGTTTGAAGGGTTGTGTAAACTTTATACCAAGTCTTTATAACGTTTATATTATTCATGTGATTGCAACCGTACCATATACTTTTACACTCGGTATAGAGATTTTAAATCTAGTATCAGATATTCAAATTTCATCTGATGACTAATCACAAATTTGAGAGCATGTCTTTGAGAAGAATGTTTCTGCCAATCCACATGGATAAAAACTCTAAACCGCGTCTAAGTGGCCAAGTGATCCACAAACCACAATCCACACATAAGCTCCGAGTAAACGAGACATACTGCAATAACAAACCATATATATGTTGGCAACGAATACCGTCATGTTTAGAAGAAAAAAATCAATGACCACGAGAATTTTGAATTTTTGGCTTATAATCTCATCGGTATTCGAAATCAGTTTTTAGGTATTTCGATTTAAAAAATAATCCTCCGTTTCAAAGGGGGTGGTAACCTGGAGTACAAAAAAATCAATTCCTTGTGTTATCACTAGGTTACCACACCTTTAGTTAAAAAGTTAAGGGATTTTCAATATTTTGAATAAGGGTTTAAATTAGAACTGGTCCTATGATCAATAATCAAAGAAATAAAAAAGAACAAAAATGGCAAAAGGGAGAACGAGTAAAAAAAACCCCTCCCATAAGTAAGAGATATTAAAACGAAATGGAACCAAAACTATTAAGCAATTGTAACGTTTTCGTTCTTTGTTTTTGGATTATAAAGTCAAATTTTGGATAGAGGGACTGGCCACATTTGACGATTAAAAAGCGTCTAACTTTTATTAGAAGTAGTGTAAAAAAGCTTATGACTTATCGAGGGAGTTTTTTAGATCTAGCCCAGACCTGCACTTTTCGACTCAGCTTTCCACGCTGCATCCGTATAGCAGGTACCAAGTGGTGACTCTTCGAAACTCTGAGATTTTTTGGTGATTGGTACTCGATCGATAGGATCTGGAGTCTGTTTCAAATTCCATTCATTTGCCTCCCTAATTGTTTTTATGATTGTTTCCTCTAAAGGGATACTCTAATTGTTGAAGATAAGGTTATTGCATGATAGTCACATATTCCAACAGATCCAGGTCTAAATTGGGTCCCTAATGCCTGTTGGTGGTAGACAGATGATGAATTTTGACGTTGTAAGTCCAATCTCCATCTCCTGGATTGCTTGAGAATTTCTCGGGTCTTTGATTGGAGCCAGATTCCATAACTTGTTTAGCATATTCTCATTGAAAGAAAATGTGACATGGAGTTTCAGGGTTACCACAACGAATGCACATACCCTGAGTTGTGATCCCCCTTGAGGCGAATTGGCTTCCACTTGGAAGAGCTCCGCTCAAAGCCTTCCAGAGGAACAACTTGATTTTTGGTGAGATGAAGAGTTCCCATATATTAGCATTCCAGTTAAAACCTTGGTTGGTGTTCTGGGACCGATTTGAAGACGATACCATTTCTTTTGCAGAGTAGTAGCCTGCTTTAGCGTGATAAATACAAGATTGGTTTCCCAGCCAAACAAGACTATCAGCAGCTCCTAGGAGGCTTGGCTTCAGAGCAGGGATGTCATTTTCCAGTTCAGGTAGAGTCTCCCTGATTTTCTCTACATTGCAGCTTGTAGTGTTTGGGTGAAACAAATCAGCAACTAACATGTTCTCTGTCCCCTTGTTTGGAGGTCCAAAAATCTGTATTGGTTGTTCGCAGGAAACCCTTGTAGACTTTCCATCTTCGATGATCTTTCCCAATTGGTTTGTGAGGAGATTCTTGCCAATGACGATGCCTCTCCATCCATGTGATGCTGACGTGGGAGCAATGCATTCCAGAAACGAGGTTGATTGATAATACTTGTCTTTGAGGATCTTTGCAAGTAAACAATATGGGTTTGTGTGTATCCTCCAGCTTACCTTAGCTAGGAGGGCATCATTGAAGCTCTGGATGTCCCTGAATCCGAGTCCTACTTCATTCTTGTGTCTGGTGAAATTTTCCCATGAAACCCAGCATATTTTCCTTTCTTCCATCTTTGAGTCCCACCAGAACCGTGTTAGTGTTGACTGTATTCTTTTACATAGACTAACAGGGAGCTTGAAACAGGACATCGCGTAGGTTGGGATGGCAGACATGACTGATTTCTGTAGAACCATTTTACCCGTTGTGGAGAGGAACTTTGAGGACCAGCTCATACCTTTCTGGCGAATTCTATCCACTATCATGATGAAGTGATCCTTCGTCCGTCTTCCAAAATGCTTTGGAAGGCCCAGGTACTTACCCGGTCCTCCTTCTTTGGTTATGCCCAACTCTAGTTTGACTTTATTCTTTATATGCTGAGGTGTTTTCCTGGAGAAGGTGATAGCTGACTTCTGACAGTTTATCATTTGACCCGAAGATTCTTCAAACTATTGTAGTATTACCTTGAGAGTCTTACAACTCTTTTTGTTTGTTTTGCAGAAAAACATGGTGTCATCTGCAAATAGGAGGTGATTTATCCTGAGACTAGCTCTTACCACAATATAAAAATATAGGGTGATAGTGGGTTTCTCTGTCTCAATCCTCTTGTTGGTGTGATATCTCCTTTCACAATGCCATTTAGTAGGAAGGAGTATGAGAGTGTAGATATGCATTGCATATCCATGGACTTATCTAACAAATATACAAGAGGTTTTTAAAGTTCACTAGTTAAGTTTCTATTAAAGGAAGGGGTTTTAGATTACTTTTTGAAGAATGCATATTGGTGGGTTTGATAAGCTATGAGATCAGTCCAAAATCACAAGTCAGAGTCATTGAGCCTTGTACATAATACAAACAACCTATATATGGCCATGTACTTGTCGTTAGATATAATTGTCTATTTTTTTAGGGTTGGCTATACAACTAAAACGATTTTTGTCGAGACTTTTTACTTCTTTGTTTTACACACAAGATTACGTAAACTTATTGTCTCTTAAAATTGACCAAATAAAACTAGTTTAGCTAATTTTACGATTAAGTGATCGCGTTTAAACTTGAATTCTTTTTAATAAAAAATACTATTTAAACTTGCGTAAAATCATTAAACTTAGCTATGAACTTCTTAAAATAGGTCCATGTTAAAGTGAATCAGTTTCGAATTTTCGGTTGAATTTTAAAATGTAACCAACTTTCGGTAACTTAATATTTAATCATAACGTATCATGCTCGCATGTGATAGATTCTTAGAATTCAACCCGCGCATGGTAAATTCACTCACACGGTCCATTGTCTTGATCCATTGTCTTAGATCCACTTGGCTGTATATCTCGCCACCACTCTACTATTCTCTTTTTTGTAGTCTACGTCTTATTCTTTACAATTACATTCGATCTTTGTTACTAAACCACTATTAAAGAAATTATATAGTGGATGGAGATTGATACAAGTGGAGGGTCTTTGTTACTAAACCACTAATACTAATACAACAATACACGGCACATAATGTTATGTCCCATTTAACGTTGTAACCGGCGGAGGATCACGTCCATGCATGCACATGCATATGCCATCATATATATGTGAATAAATAAACACTGGTATTATTAAAGGGTGAATTTGTGGGATAACCAAAAAATTATAATCTAGAAACTAACAAATTGGTTAGAGAGATAGGGAGAGAAAAGGTGAAAATTATTTAGTTTTTAGATTATAGTTTTTTGTGTTGTTTTTGCTAATAACCCATTATTAAAACTAGATATTGAAATTTCAAATTAAATACAGTATACAAATTAATATACATGACAAGCCGACTTATCAAGAAAAAAGAAGACGAAATCTCTAATCTAAAGTTTATTCTTCAATTGATAATGTTTAAATAAGTAGCTTATTAGTAGGTTTGACGGTTTAATTATTATCTATTAAAAATGTGATCATGTCCTTTTTAGTATAGTATTATACTATATTTCATGAAGTGGTAAATACAATCTCGAGATATTTCTTTAGGGCAAACGGTCACTGCCATTTCTCGTATGAAAGGCTGGATTGTCGCAATCAAACTCTCCGCCCGCCGGATCATCTATCAACCATCTCGGCCGCACCTGTTTTAACGTTATAAATTTTAAAACTTAATTATAAGAAAGTTTCTTCACGAGTTATAAATTATTAGAATTTCTTCTTTTTTCATTTGCTATCACTTTTCTCCGAACTATTTTCCGTTTTTTTGTAAATTGCTGTTTTCCATTTGGATGGAAATTTCTTTTACCAATTTTCCTAGGTATCTTATTATATAAAGGAGAGATCGTCAAAATTGTAACTCACATGATTATGACACATGTCGATTTATAGCATAAATGAGAGGTCGTCAAAATTGTAACTCACACGATTATGATACGTGTCGATGCTAATTTAGATCGTTACATGTGTTAAAACTTAAAATTAGTTAAAAAATTAAAATTTTAAAATGGAACACTAACAAAATCATTATCAAGTAATTCGACAAATAATAAAAAGAACATTTTCTAAAACTAATTAGAAAAATGGATAACTTCTAATAATCTAAATTTAGTAAGATTTATTTATAAAAACAAATGGAAATTAATTATAAAAAATGCAAAAAAATAGATATAATCTTATTATATAAAGGAGACTTCTCTCGACGAGAACGCGACACGTAAGCAAAATTATAACTCACTGGATCGCGACACGTGTCTACTATTGATCGAGATGATGACATGTGTAAAATTTTGAAATTAATTAAAAATGAAAAACACAGAAAAAAATTGTTAAACAACTAACCAAATTGTAAAAAACAAAATTGTTAATAATCCAAATTAGTTAGATAAAATATTTTTTTAGTCTTAACTAATTGGAAAAAATATATAAAATTTATAATAGTCTATACTATTTATAAAAAAAAAAAAAATCAAAAAATATAAGTTGTAAACAAAATGTAGAGAGACAATATGAACAGAAAACAATAACTTAGAAAGAATATAAATCGTAAAACACAAAACAAAAAGTCGAAATAAGAAGAAAAAAAGAATGATAAAAATAGAATATATAAACATAATATATATAATAGTATATATACAATTTTGACGACATCTCCTTTATATAATAAGATATATTTATATATATATTATCCACATGATATGAATTAAACATGAAAATTAAGATAATTTTTTTATATCTAATGATTTAAAATAGTATTTCAAAATATGTTAGTAATTCAACGGGTTATTAATTAAAATTAAAATATATTTATGAATAATTTTTAATACAGTTACACTCGTGTATTAACGTGAGCTTTAATCTAATATCCACGTATACTTCTCTTTTTAGAAACTTACATATATATATATACACTTTTGCTTATTTTATTTCTTGTTTCGAGACCAATTCGCGATGTAGCTTAAGATTGCTTGACAGTGATAAAGTCATGATAACACTTTTTCGTACATTTTTACTTTACCACTTCAAAATTAATTTAATCTTTAATAATAAAAGTCAGTTTCCCAATGGTCCAAATTTCCCAAGACCACTAGCTTAACTTAAGCACATTGCCTATATAAATGAGACCAAAGCATATACTTCTCATACTTACTCACAACATCAACAATATATCTCCCCACCGCTCTTAGTACAATCATTACTAAATTTATAAATACGACAATGAATACTTTCAAAACCCTATCACTCCTAATCGTTGCGGTTAGCTTTCTGGTCATTGCAATCAACGCTCAAAACACTATTCAAGACTACCTAAACACCCACAATAACGCCCGTTCGCTAGTTGGAGTACCGAACCTCGTGTGGGACGCAGCGCTTGCGAACTACGCACTAACCTACGCAAATTCAAGAAAAGCCGATTGCAACCTCGTGCACTCGAACGGACCATATGGAGAAAACCTAGCCAAGGGAAGTAGCGCCACGTTCTCGGGCGTATCGGCCGTGAATCTTTGGGTCGCCGAAAAACCTTACTATAGCTACACTGCCAATTCTTGCACAGGTATCTAACAAACGATACTTCTTCTTTTTTCTTGAAAATAGTTTAATGTAAAACATAAGATCTTACAAAAACAATTCACATCCGTTATCATTTTAACAAGGAAAAATATTAGATATTGTATAATTACGATATGTGTTAACATATAATTTTACATAAATATTCTGAGTTCACTCTTTTAAAAAAAAAAAAAAAATTAATACCGTTAAAAGTATATAGACTTACCCTGAGTTATCAAAAAAAGAAGAAGCTAAAAGTATCTAGAGCTCATTTATATTGGTTACCGGTCCATAATGCAAATGTTTACAGAAATTTGGGCATTTACTTTTTATTAATGCTAATAATTGCATTTAACATGTAACATACATATTAACGACTTGTTAAATTTGTATACTACAGGTGGAAAACAATGCTTGCATTACACACAAGTGGTGTGGAGAAGGTCAGTCAAGGTAGGGTGTGCTAGGGTTCAATGCAACAATACTTGGTGGTTCGTGACTTGTAACTATAACGAACCCGGTAATTACATCGGAGAGTACCCTTACTAATCCTGATCACTAATCATAAATTAATCTCAAATAATTATATACAAGAACTATGAATAAATCTAGTCTTAATTACCATGTTATTAAGAAAATAAATCTCGTTTTGATCTAGAGATGTAATCATTTACGGTTTTCCCATTAAGAGGTTGTAAGGTTTGCCTACTTATTATACTATTAAATCAAATGTCGTTTTTTTTTTTTTTTTTGTGTTTCTGTTTATGTAGCGAGAAAGTTTGTTCTACTGATAAAATGTTATTCATTTCCCTTTTATGCATATAACTAATTATGTACACTATAAGCAAAATGGAAGAATTTGAAATTCAATTTCAGTTTAATTTCTTGGACAGCAAAATTAGTCTGAAATGTATCTAATTGATCCGTGTATCTCTTAACATTTTGACAATGGAGTATTGTTGGAATACATAATATTGTTTATCAAAAAGAAAATTCATAGGTACTCGAAATATATCTATGCCTTTAATTAGTGATGACCACTAAAAAAGAATGAGGAGAAACATTAAATTTATCTATTTTTTAAAGAAAATTACATCGTTTGTAAGGAGATTTTTGGTGCCTATGATTCCTCTTTAAAATTATAGAACAAAAATATTTCCAATCAAATTTGAGAAATAACCTTTTCATTCATTTTATTCATTTTGATCATTCATTTTTTTTAGAAATAAGATATTCATTTCATTCACCAGTTAGAGACTATGTACACTATTGATTCTTTCTGTATGGGTCATCCGTTAGAGACTATGTACATTATTGATTCTTCAAACAAACATGAGAAACCCATAAGGTGAAACAAAACAATATGTTGCAATCATTAGTTACACTGTAAAAAAAGCATTATTACAAGGAACTCGTGAAAATCTTACAACAATAGTGAAACTGTGCGATTGAGTTGTTGAGTTTCCATTTGAATTTCTGTAATGAAAAAAACATTAGAAAGAGAGATGGTGTCAATTGTGATAATAGAAGTTCACATGAATGTCGCCAACTTCATATCAGCAAAAAAACACTAGAATCTCTAATGATAAATCATTGTTTGATAAATCTTTATACATTAAAACGAAATATTGCATAGTTTTTGTCATTCTTGCACTGCTATAAAACCTTGTTAGAGCTAGTGAAGCATCTGAAACTGTAACACCAATAAAACTGTACATACTGTACTTACTTTAATTCAAATACTTTATGTGATATAGTACTAGTTAATTCCCTCGATTTCAAGTTCCCAATAAAGTAAGTATTAAAAAAAGTTAGAACTTGTGAGAAAAAGAACCGATTATAAGAATCTTTCTTATGATGAACAAAAAAAACATACAAGATATAATCATCGGTGGCTCGGAGTCTGCATAAATGCAATTTAAATCTTCCCACATATAAAATTGAAGAGCACATACATCTCCTTGCCAGCTTATCTCTCTACGTACTCAATCCATATGTATATTTTTGATGTTCATCGTAGCAGAAACTGATCCTTATTCAGTAAATCCTTTTAAAAACTTTTCATGAAGATGTCATCATGTTTCTAATCAAAGGTCAAGGTTTTGAAATTCAGTTGGCCCCACTTGACATTTTGAAAGCCTCGAACATTTATTAGAACTTTTGCTAATAAAAGTTTTTTTGCTAAATACAAATAAACTTTTATTAGAACTACTCTTAAACCCCTTGTGTTGACCCAACAAAAACATGACTTCTCTAACAAATTAAAGAGATTTTTCTAAAGGTTCACAAGTTTATATGAAAGGAATGTTTTTGGATTAATTTCTGTAGAATGAATACAAGTCTAGTCATTGGGCTTTGTACACAATACAAACCAAACCCATGGCCATGTCACATGTGCTTGATGTTAGATTACGTTGCCTATTATTGGAAACGTCTACTTTTGCAAGTAAAAATCGTCGTCTAATCTTTCATTCTATTTTTCAATATCGAAACACATGATTTTTTTTTTTATAAATAGTGTATAATATAATTTCTATTTTATAATAAGATTATGATATGTCATAACGTATCGAAATATTTACTTATGTTTTACATAAAATTATCACATTTCGCTTGTGTTACAAATAACTAACTATATATTTTTCGTATGCAAACTTTTTTTTTTAAATAACTAGGAGGAGTTCGGGCCTAGGCCTTAATCTCCTCCAAGGTCCGGGACCAACCTTTGCTAATACATTATAACATGGCGTAAAACATTTCTTCCACCGAGGTTTGAACAAGGAGCACAACAAAACCAACCTCTGCGCTTAACCATTAACCCACCACATCCGGTGGTAACGTATGCAAATTTGCAAAGAAAATAAATGATATAACTGAGACTTTCTCATATACGGTATCACTTAATTGAGTTTTCCCAATACTAGATACACCTAATGTTGAACTACAAATTGCGATAATTAGATAATGGCATTAACCTATATTTTTTTTTTAAGGTCACAATGGAAGTAACCTATTTTAAACTTAAAATAACTTAAAAAAAAAACTAGTTTGAGCGTACCTAAAATCATTAACGTATACACACTTTCGCGAACATATTATATTTATTAATCGTATGATGCTCAAATGCGATAAATCCTTAGAATTCAACCCACGCGTGGTGGTGAATTCACTCACGGTCCATTGTCTTGATCCATTGTCTTAGATCCACTTGGCTATAGATCCACCACTACTCAACTATTCTCTTTTTTTGTAGTCTACGTCTAATTCCTTCACTCGATCTCTTTTTGTTTTACATTAAATGATATTAAAGAAAGTATATAGGAGATGGAGATTGATACAAGTGGAGGGAGGGGTTTTGTCCCATTTAACGTTGTAACCGGTGGAGGATCACTTCCATGCACATGCCCTCATTGTAAAAAATATTTTTGGTCAAAACGCTCATTTGTAAATACAATATATTTAGATTAAAAATATACGAGACAAGTCGATCTATCAAGAAAAAAGATGACAACAAGCTATAATATAAGTTTCTTATTCTTCAGCTGATATAATATTGCGAATTATAAGTAGATAGTTACTAGGTTTTGATAATTTAAACTATGAAAGTTTGAAAATCTGTATTGGTTTTGTTTGTCGAGATTAATTAACATATACACATATAAAATCATGAATATTGTTATGATTGTTTTAAAAAAAATATTATATAGTAAAAGTGGAAAATTCACCTGTTTTAATGATTTTTTTCTGTCAAAGTCTTTCTGTTTTTATGATATTTTTATATTTTTATAAGAAAGCTTATTCGCATATATTACTAAATTATTAGAACTTCTCCTTTTTCATATGCTATCACTTTTTTTTTCGAACTATTTTCCTTCTATTTATATATACAATTTGCTTATTTTTCTTGTTTTGAGACCAACTAGATGTAGCTTAAGATTGCTTAATACTCCCTCCGTTTTTTTATAATTGATGTTCTAAAAAAAAATTGTTTGTAAAAGATTGATTTTTCACATTTTTAATGTAATTATAACGATGAATTGTAAAGTTCAACACATATTAAATGACTTTACTGATCTACTATTGGTCAAAACTTATGGAAAATTGTTTAGTGCAAAAAATAAGACATTTATAACTTAGTATTAATGTATTTTCTTAATATGTGTAAAAAATCCAAAACATCAAACAAATAAGAACGGAGGGAGTAGTTAATACCTAATACTGATTAAGTCATGATAACACTTTTTTGATCATTTTACTTCACCTCTTCAAAAAAATTAATCTTAAAAAAACAAATTAGTCAATTTCCCAATGTCAAAGGTTATCGAAACCACTAGCTAACCTTAAGCATATAATGCCTATATAAGTGAGACCAAAGCCTATACTACTTACTCACAACATAAACAATATATCTCCACCTCTTAATACAATTTTCACTAAATCAAAAATATGAACACTTTCAAAACCCTATCACTCCTACTCGTTGCGGTTAGCTTCCTGGTCATTGCAACCAATGCTCAAAACGCTAATCAAGACTTCCTCGACACCCACAATGCCGCTCGTTCGCTAGTTGGAGTATCGAACATCACGTGGGACGCAACGCTCGCGACCTACGCATTGAACTACGCAAACGCAAGAAAAGTTGACTGCAGCCTCGTGCATTCGAACGGGCCATATGGAGAAAACCTAGCCAAGGGAAGCGGGGCATTCACGGGCATATCGGCCGTGAATCTTTGGGTCGCCGAGAAACCTTACTACAGCTACTCTACCAATTCTTGCACAGGTATCTAACAAACGACACATATCACTTGTTCTTTTTAAAAAGGAAAAAAATATTAAATATGTAAAATTTTCTACTAACTTCATTTTTTGAAATTAACGATATGTATAACTATTCTGAGTTCATTTTTTTTTTTTGAAGAGATTTTGAATACAACTAAAATATCGTAGAGCTAATATATACTGGTAAATTGGTAATACCGCAATACAAATATCTACAATAATTTGATTCTTTATCTGTATTAGTGCTAATTGCGATATTTTTTCCTTAGAATTATAATTAGTCTTTTAAACGATATCTTATATATAGCACGATTGTTTACATTTCAGGTATGATTTTCACATTAAGCGGTTGTAAGGCCATCCATAATGGTGACTTTTTAAAAGGATCTTACAAATAAAAATAACATAAAAAGAGGAGACACATGGAGAGAGAAGGTCAAAAATCATCTTACACCGGACCTTTTTTTAATATTTGAAGACACTTTGATGCAATTTAGAATTAAAATAAAATAAATTAGAAAACTAACGAGAGTGTCTCCAATAAGAATGCTCTTAGACCATCCATAACCATGTTTTTATTTGATCTCATTAACAATTAGTTAATATTATTTTAATCAATTTAGGTCTTATGGGTCTTGGCCTCATGGTACTAATCAAAGCCCAATTTCATCAAAACTTATTATTTTTAATGAGTTTTATTACATAAGACCCAAATAAAAACATGGTTATGTATGCTCTTAGGTTTGCCTACTTTTACTATTAATAAAATGTTGTTTTTTTGCTTTTGTTTTCTCTGTTTATGTCGCGAGAAAGTTTCTTCAACTGATAAAATGTTATTCATTTCCTTTTTATACATGTAATTAGTTACATTATAAGCGAAAATGAAGAAAAACAGAATTTGAAATTCAATTTCAGTTTAAATTTATTAGAAAAAATTAATCCGAAATGTACCTAACTGATCCAAGAACAAACCTATTATGTCATTTGAGGGGTGTTTTTTTTTATCGAAAATTTATTTGAGGGGTGTTTGAGAGGTAGGATTTGTCCAATTTCGACTTGATCATCGCCAGTGACCTAGAAACCACGGATTTCTTGCGGATCACTTAATCTAAGTTACGTCAGTATATGAAACAGAACAAAAAAATACTACAATTTTTTTACGCTTCTATGAATCATTTTGGATAACGTCTTTGTATGTTCTTTATGTCAAATAACATCGATAGTAAATGATTTTTCCTACGTACAGTAAACTAAAAACTTGGGCATAGTCCATAAACTGTAAAGCAAAGGCTAATTCCGTTTTCACCAAAAGGAACAATCTTCCTCGTCTGCCATCAAAGAAGCTTTCTCCATGGTTGCACTTTACATATATGTCATCCGTACGAGTTTAAATCAACCCACTTCACATAAACTAATTTTAAGCTAAATAGTGCTGTTTGATTAAAAAGCAATTGAACAACAATCAATAAGACAAACCCAAAACAAAACAAGCAAATATCATCCAAACGTAAACTTATAAAACAAGAATTCTATATAGAGTAATAGTTTTTAAAACAATATAACAATTTTTTACTTTTGAATGATCAAATTCTTACTCATGATCATTTCCCATTTCTTCATTCGTTATTTATTTTTAGCCTAAGTTCTTTTCTTGCTTGTTTTCTCTCTTCTTTTTTCTTCTTTAGTCGGAAACAAATCTATTCCAACACATTCATGATCTCCACTACCCAACCCTACGTATCTTCAACAACACCCATCTGAATATTGGTTAACATCAAGTGAAGCTTCGTAGACAATGCTTCTACTCCTGTCTTGTATGTTATCATGCGGGTCAAATATAGATATTATACCTAAAATGAACATTAAGTAACCCACAAATCGGAAAAACTGAAGATGTTATGAAAGGGTCCAAGTTTTTCGTTTTAGAAAAATCTTATTATCACTTTTTGTCATGGAAGGTCACGGTATCAACAGCTTTAACGACCATCGCAGCCACCTCATGTTACCATTTTTTTCAGCAAAGTTTTTTTTTCTTATAACCCGTAGAAGTTCCAGCTCTTTTGTCCATAATCTTCCTCTTGTGTCTGAAACTAGCTATTGATAATACTGTTTTAAAAACGTAAATTACTTTTCCCAAATGGATTTGAATTAGAGACTTAGAAACCACTAGACCAATATCATTCACTTGGTTAACAGCAAAATTGTTGTTTGATAAAATAGCCGTAGAACAACAATCAATAATGGCAACTCAAAAGCGAAACATAGAAAAATATCATTAAAACATCTTTACTTTTAAAACAAGAACTCAAGATTAATTTTCTTTAAACAACCAATAACAAATTTTATTCTTTTATTTTTTTTCAAATTCTTCTTCATTTTCCTATTTTCTTTGTTTATTTTCGTCTTTTTTTGTCTAATATTTTTGGTTGCATGATTGCTATATCTCCACTATCCAACCCTTCGTATCTTCAACAACACCCATCTGAATATTGGTTAACATCAAGTGAAGCTTCGCAGACAGTGCTTCTTCTCCTGTCTTGTATTTTATCCTGCGATCAAATATAGATATGAACCAAAATGAACATTAAGTAACCCGAAAATTGGAGAAATATAAGATTTGATAATAGGGTCTTAAGTTTTTATTTAAAAAAAAAATATATATCTTATTCATACTTTTTGTCATGGAAGGTCACGGTTTCTACGGCTTTAACAACCATCGCAGTCCCTGTGCAGAAAACTTCATCTGCTTCTAATGGCTCATCCACTGAAACATCGCATTCTTGAACCTAGTGATACAATGTGAATCACAATTTACGAATCTTGAATCCATGAAAATGTCTACTTAAAAGAGCATATTATTATATAGCGCTGGAACCTTGTAGCCAATATCACGAGCTAGCTCGCTTATGCTTTTCCTTGTGATTCCTGGTAAAATGGTTCCTGAAGTTGGTGGAGTGGACACAATATTTCCCTAGAAAATGAATGATTACTAATTAATAAGTTTATACAAAGGAATATAAAAAAGGTTGAAACTTTCTATAAAATGTGATTTGATGCTGAATTACCTTGACAATGAAGATGTTACACGTAGAAACCTCTTCGATGTTTTTACCAGTTGCCGCATCCAAGAACAAGACATCAGAAAAACCCTATGACTTTGCTTCGAGCAATGATTTCAGAACCTTTCAGAAGAAAAAAAATTCGCTTATATATAAAAAGAAGTATCCCAACAAACTTGAAGCCATGTATATATATTTTTGGTGTCTCTTTGTACTTACTGGAGAATAGTTTGTGCAACTCTTCACACCGCCGGCTCCACCGGTATGAGCACGGCGATACGTATGGTCAACTTTGAGGTTCAAGCCTGAGCTTGCCTACAAAGTTAAACAATCTCAATTTAATAGTCCTAGTTCAAATGGTTCCACAAAAATGTATAACATTTTTCGACATTTTAGAGTCCCTATTTTTTCTTAAAATATATCTACATGCAGATTGGAAAAATATTTAAAATAGTAAATAGCGCCTATAATACTATTTAATATTATTGAGGCCTCACCTTATGGTAATTTCCAACGGGAGATACGTAAATGAGGAATGTATATTCAGGTGCTGAAGCTATTCCAAGGACAGCACCACTGCCAATGAGCAGAGGCCTTATATACAAAGCTCCTTTACCTAGAGGAGGAACCTAAAATTAGAAAACCGAAAAACTCTTTAGCTACTTATAAAGAATAACAAGTGATCAATTAAATTGAATTAGAAACATCTTGGTCCATAGTCCATACCCATTTCTTGTTTGCAAGCACAATTTGCTTAACTGCTTCGACAAATTGGTCCACAGAAGGAGATGTCATACAAAGCCTATCCGCGCCCGTTTGCATACGAAGAGCGTTTTGGTCAGGCCGGAAGAGTGTGATCCGTCCGTTGTCTGTCCTGTGAGCCTTGAGACCTTCAAATAGTCCCTATAAACCCAAGCTAGTATCAAATTATTTTCTCTCAGATTGTCTCATATGAACACTTAAACATTACATTTTTGCTTAAAAAGTATATAATCTAGATGAATTGAACCTACCCAATCCGAATCCAACGGACAAAAACCAATTCAAAAACCAAAAAGAGTTTTAATTTGACTAAATTGTTCCAAACTATAATAAGGGAAAAAGGAGCACGAAAAGGGAAAATTGTATCGTAACCTTACCAAACTGATCTAAATTAGACTCGATTAGACATTGTTTACTATTATTGTAAAACTGAAAAACCGAACCGAAGTGTACAAGTGAGTGGGGAAATTTTTAAGAGAGAAACAAACCTGGCCATAATTGAGAATCCCAGAACAAGGGCTAATTGAAATGTCACCATAAGGAACAATCTTTCCTTCTGAAAAGCTCTCTCCTTGTTTACATTTCGCCACAAACATATAATCTGTTGGAATCAGAGCGAATCCAAGCTCTTCCCAATTCACATTCGCATATTTTTCATCTGCTTCAGTACTGATTTTTACATGCCAACAAAACAAGAGAACATTCTAATGAATTCACAATAAAAGGGTTTCGAATAAACGTCATGAAGATGAACACGTAAAAAATACATTTTTATAATAAGATGATAGTTTTAACCTTGTAAGAAGATGTGATGAAGAAGGAGCCATTGGATAGAGGAAGACAATGAGAGCAAGAAAGTAGTTAGAGCTTTGGAGGTTTGATGTGTTTTGACTTTTGAGAATGATTTAACACTTTGGATTTTATAGAGACAATAACAAACAAACCCTTGGAATTTTATCGGTCGGTTTCTTTTGATTTTATTGGTCACTGTCTTATATTTATGAATTCAAAATTTTCCAACTGTTCTAGTATTTTAAAGACTAATGCCTTAGTTGACAAAAAGAGCTTACCGTTAAAGGCTTTACTATTTTCTACGCAATAAACGAGTATGCGGAAATTTGCGGAAACATACGTTTGCAAAATGAATCGGCCGATTGTTAAAGAATTTTTTCATTTAAAAAACGTGTAATCAGTAATCACTAATCACACTTTCGCAATAATGGTGTTTATGGGTGAGTGCAAAAGCAATCAAATTCTAAACGCGTCCAGTCTTTGTTAACTAAAAAGCAGGTCTTTAGTTTATTTGTCAATCACATATGTGCAACTTGTTTAGATTTACATTTATTTAGCAACGTCAATTATTCTCAAAACTAATATACCATATGCAAATGGGATATTACCTAATTTCTTACTATTCTTAAGACTAAATGATTCAAGTGGACGGTCTTTAATTTATATATACCACAAGTCTTCTTAGATTCGTTACAGGGGTGTTGTCACCTCTGCAAAATCTTTGAGTATAAAGTTTGAAATATGAATGTTAACGAAGAGGGAAAATCGAATGGTAACCGTACTAAACCGATCTAAATTAGATTTCGTTGGACATTGGTTACTGTTTTCTTAAAACCAAAAAACCCGAATCGAGACCTTAACAAAAAATTACAAGTGAGTGGGGCAAAAATTTAGAGATAACAAAACCTAGCAATCATTGAAAATCCAGACCAAGGGATAATGAAAATGCCCCATACATAACATATCTTCCCTTCTGAAATTTTATCTCCTTGTTTGCATTTTGCAACATACATATAATTGGTTGGAGTCAAAGCGAATCCAAATACTACCCATGTTACATTCGGAGATTTTTCATCTGCTTCACTGTTTTAATAAACGCCAAACAAAAAACAAGAAATTTATTTTTCAACCGTTAAGTGTTCTTTAAATAGACAAATTTCAGAAAACAAATTATAGACATACTCAACTTATAATGTTAACCTAGTTTCATTTGAGAGCATTTAAAGTCGTCACAAATGAGCATAAATGATAGAGACCTAAAATATATGCCATGATTACAAAAAAGAATAAAACAAATTATCATAAACACCGAAGAACAAGGTTTTTGCAGTAGGCAATTGAAACTTTACCAATTCCCTAAGAATGATGATCAATTTGGCGGACGAGGTACCGAGTCCATCCACTTTGGAAGCATAAACTGAGATAACATGAGAACCCTAGAATGAGTTTTCATTTTGATACTGAATTTGTGTTATCATTAGGATAAATTCTAAACGTGTCCAGTCGTTTTTACCCAAAAACATAGTTCTTTAGTTTCTACTAACATTTGCTTAATTCTATCTATGAAAAACTATGATATAACAGTATTAGTAGCAGCTAAAGTGAATCATGTTAAGAATTTTAATACCTTTTGGTATTGCTTCTAAGTAAGCATGAAAAGCGCCCATCTAAAACGTCATTAGTCTATCCCAACACTGCATTATTCAAGCTACATGTTTTGAGCATTCCTTAGATTTTGTTCTAGTTAGATGTTAAAACATGTTTCCTTTTAATTAATCATCAATGTAAAAGCTAAACCAATCACCTACGCATGAGTGCCTATGAATTTAATTTGCTTTTGGCGCTTTTTAAAAAAAAAAGTACTCTGTTTTTTGTTTCTGTATCTTCACAGAAAAGACATTTTACAGTGCTTGTTGGGGCGTACCATATACGGTAAATGCAAAAGAACCATCAACTATAAACCAAAATCATGAAAATCACATAATCTTTCCTTCGAAAATTCTATCTCCTTGTTTGTATTCCGCCATACATATAATCATCTGCTTCACTATTTTTATACATGCCTAAGAAAACAAGAAATTTAATTTTGAACCATTAGTGTGTTCTTGGCTTGAAATAAAAAAAAGTTCCACATAACATTTTGTTTATGTTGCCTTTAGGTCTTGTCTTGCACTCTGAGATTTTGGTTAAGGTCTTGTCTTGTGCTCAGAGATACAAATTATATTAGCTTCTTTACACTGAGATCAGATATGCCCTTACAAGTGCTTAAAGACATACCAAGATAGATTTTTAAAACGATTATAGATAAAGATTGCAGAGCTTATAATGTTAACCTGCAAGTTATATTTGAGAGCATTTAAAGTCATCACAAAAGATCAGACCTTATAATACATTCTGATAGATAACGAAAATATGTTCTCATCACAAACAACGATTAAACAGTTACGTAATCACCAAAGAACCAAGGGTTTTGCAGTAAGCAAGTGAATCAATTTGGCGGACAAGGTACCGAGTCCATCCACTGTGGAATCACAAACTGAGATAACATGAGAACCCTAGAAACATCGCGCTTTTCTTTCATGTACCATTTAGAGTCATGTGTGTTTAAGCTATAACAACCTTCACTGCTACACCAATTTTCTGATTCTTGATGAACAATAAACTCATGCGTCTTCAAGTTATCCGATACCAAACAACGATGTTGATGACTCCATAGGTAGACGATATCAGTATCAAAGGGATTCATTCCCATGGGAAAACAGTCGAAATCAAATCCAACAGACACAATGTTGATTTCCCGTGACAATTGCCAACATTCACTACTCTCAGAGTTGTTATTCAGTCTCCAAACCTTTAATCTTCGATATAGTATCTGAATGTAGACAACATCTCCTCTTGAAGTAGTCAAGCATCTCCTAACATCTATGTTATACGGAAGAGGGAGAGGTATAACTCGACATTGACCATCCGCTTCAGGACCATAGAAATCATGAGCTATAAGGACTCCAGGTCCCGTAGGATCCAAACTTTTTACCCACATATAGAGCATTCCGTAATAAGGAACTACGTAGTCAACAGGATGAGAGGACGAAAGTCGCTTGAAAGTCCATAAACCTGTCTCAGAAGAATACACATACACTCTCCATTCATATATATATCAATGTCTCTACAACTGTAACAAATCTTAACCACTTTGAAGCTTGAAACGAGTCCATCCTCGTCCACACATGTTACCAAACCAGTGTTACAAACATGAGAGACCAGGACGAAGATGAGTTTTGGTGCAGAGAGACGAAGAGACGACGGAAATAAGCCGATTCTATTACTGATTTCCATGTTTTGCAGACATATTTGAATCTCGCAATGCTTCTCAGTGGTAATCTTGCAAGAATCTCTAACAATGTCTCATCTAGGACTGTTCTTGTTCTTCCCAACTCCATTGGGATTTTGCAAATCCTCTTCAAAGGATTAAGAGTTTCTTCTTCGCCATTCTCAGTCATTTGCAGTTTCTCTCTTTTGCTCTCATATAATACGTCTCTCGTACCTAACTGGAGAACATTAATGGGCCTATCTCCATCAAGTTCAACAAGACTTAAGACCCATGCTACATTATCATTTCGTAGCAAAAGATATACGTACAATTTTATTAGCAAGAAGCAGAGCTAAGTTGAGTCTTTTTAAGCAGCATCAGTTATTCTTAAAACTATTATACGATATGCAAATGGGACACCTAATTTAATTGCTATTCTTAAGACCAAATGATCCTAGTTCTAGTTTATGTTGCCTTTAGATCTTGTCCTGTGCTCTGAGATTTTGGCTAAGGTCTTTGGATTTTAGTCATTTTACTGAATTAAAAACAAAAAAAGGAATTTTGAATATTATTTATAGCCATGAAAGCTTAAATTTATAATTTGCTTCTTTACACTATGAGATCAGTTTATCAATGACAGTGGAACAACACAAACTAATTTATGCCCTTAAAAGGTGAAACAAGAATTTGAAAAACGATTGCACAGCTTATGATGTTAACCTGCAAGTTTAATTTAAGAGCATTCAAAGGCGTCACAAAAGATCAGACCCTAATACATACTGATAGAGACCTAACGAATATGCCCTGGTTACAAACAAGGGTAGAACAAGTTATGTAAACACCAAAGCAATAAAAAGTTACCATCTCCTTACGAAGAATGATCAAATTTGACGGATGGTGGGTACGGAGTCCATCCACTGTGGAGTCACAAATTGAGATAACATGAAAACCCTTGAAGAACCGTATATTCCTTTCATATACCGTTTAAATTCATGTGTGTTTAAGCGATAACAACCTTCACTGCTACTCCAGTTCTTTGATTCTCGATGAAGTTTAAATTCTTGTCTATGCAAATTACCCGATACCAAACAATGATGTTCATGACTCCATAGATAGACGATATCAGTATCAAACGGATTCATTACCATGGGATAACAATTGACATCAAATCCAACAGACGCCATGTTGATTTCCCGTAACAAATCCCACCATTCACTACTCTCAGAATTGTTGTTATCCTTCAACCTCCAAACCTTCAATGTTAGATCTAGTATCTCAATGTAGATAGCATCTCCTTGTGAAGTAGTCAAGCATCTCCTAACGTTTTTGTTATACTTCTTAATAGGGAGAGGTATAACCCGACATTGATCATCGGCTTCTTCCTGGCTATAGAAGTCATAAGCAATGAGGACATCAGGATCATGTAAATTAGAACTCGAACCTCTTGCCCACAGATAGATGATTCCGTTGAGATTCACGGAGTTGTCAGAATCATTGTAGTATATAGGATGAGAGGAGAGAAGTCGCTTGAAAGTCCATAAACCTGTCTCAGACGAATACACATACACTCTCCATACATAAATATCATTGTCATTATCTTTAAAAGTCATAACCACTTTGAAGCTTGAAACGTGACCGTTCTTCTCAACACGAGTTACCAAACCAGTAGGGTAACATCGCTCTGGAGTTTGAGAGATTTCAACCCATTGTTGTAAAACTGGATTACCAACAAAGGATTTATAAAGATTACCTATGTGACTATAGACTTGGATACAAATCAATCCATTAAAAGAACCTTGATAATCGTAGTTATAGGTAGGGAGATTCGGATACGGTTGAAAAGGAAAGATATAAGAACCTAGAGATTTAGGAAGATCCCATGTCTTGCATCCATGAAGGCCTATAGCTTCTCTGATGGGACGAGGATACTCTTTTGGGAAGATGAGTGACCATGACGATGACGAGTTTTTGTGCCGAGAGGCAAAGAGACGGCGAAAATAAGCCGATTCTGTTACCGATTTCCAAGTTTTGCAGACAGATTTGAATCTCGCGATGCTTGTCAACGGTAATCTTGCAACTATCTCCAACAATATCTCCTCTGGAACTGTTCTTCCTCTTCCCGTCTCCATTGAGATTTTGTTGATGCTCGTCAAGGGATTTAGGGTTTCCTTCTAGAATCAACAAAGTTTAAGAACAAAAGATTTAATAAAGAATAACTCTCTTTATTTATGCTTAAGAAAATAACTTAAAACTTAAGCTCTCAATCTCTCCTTCTCAAACTCATAAGTCATGGCACAACTTGGCATCTCATTATATAGAGAAGTAACTAGGTAATTTCTAATCCTTAAAGGAAAACTTACATATTAGATAACTCTTAAATATAACACTTTTCCTTATTCCTTTGATTTCCATAACTGGGTAGGATTAAGAATAGCTTATGACTCAAGCTATCTTCAAGCTTAAGTCAACATTCCTCTTCTCAACTCTCGTTTCGAATTGTATTTTCAGTTGAACAAGGGTTAGAGTTCTTTAGCTCCGAGAGGTAAACCGTAGAAACAAGAGATTTCTTGTGCATCACTCAATCTAATTTACATGACAAAGGTTAAGGACTCAAGAGAGTAAGTGATGGGCCTCTTTCTATCAAGTTCAACAAGAGTTAAGGCCCATGCTACATTATCCTTACGTGGTTAAAGTCACATGCACATCATCAAGAGGGATTTTTTTTGTGGGTTTGGCTAATCCACATGTTGAGATGGTGGGTCAATTGACCTAGGGTAAATAATAGATATTTAGTTTGTAAGCTTAATGAATAAATAAACAATAACTCAGATGGTCAAATTGTAAAGTGATGCGCCTCCCAAATAGTGTTCAAATCGTATCCTTTATAAGATTAATTTGATTTTTTGTCTTTTTTATATTCAAAGAACCACCTAAAATTATTTTTTAGATTCGCTGTCACGACCGGACCAACTAGACTGGTTTCTCTTCCGAAGGATTAGTGACAAACACTCAGATTTTTGTGTAAAGACACTCAATATTATTAACAAGAAGCAGAGCTAAGTTGAGATCTTTTTATTTTTAGGCTGATTTTGAGCTCAAACGCTAGTAAAATGCATAGCCAATTGCTAGATAATGAGTAAACTACCAAACATTCATCAACAAAGGACAGTTTGGCCGAGTGGTCTAAGGCGCCAGATTTAGGCTCTGGTCCGAAAGGGCGTGGGTTCAAATCCCACAGCTGTCAATAATTTTTTTCTATTTTCCTTTTAATAAAATACAAAATATTAGACATCAATAAAATATACCATTCCATTCGTGCCCGAATAAACCCTAGAAACGACAGATTTCTTGTACATTACTCAAACTATTTTACATCCATATATGAATCCAAGAAAAGGTACTGTAAAGTTCATATGCTTCTAGAAATCGTTTCGAATTATGGTCTACGGTTTTTTCCCCCGCTATTGTGTAAATTACAAACTTTGCCAAAGTCGATAAACGGTAAGGCAAAATTAATTCCCTTTTGTTACCATTATGAACAATCTTCCTTGCATACGTGTAATCAATACGAGTTCAAATCAATCACAAATCTTTTTCCATCTTAATCATTGTTTCGATTAAAAACAACTTATCAATAAGAGAAAACCAAGAAACAAAACATAGACCAAATCATCACACAATCATCACACAATTTGAGAATAAATAAAACGGAAATTTTATGAAAAAAAAAAAAAAAAATCATCACACAATTTGAGATTTCTTCCTTCACTTTTTTTTAATCATCACAACCATCAATCTCCACCATCCAACCCTTCTTATCTTCAACAATGCCCATTTGAATATCGGTTAACATCGTGTAGAGCTTTGTGGACAATGCTTCTTCTCCTGTCTTGTATTTAACCCTACAGTCAAAGATAGATATGAACCAAAAGTAGCCCGACAATCGAAAAGATCAAAGTTCTGATTTGAAGACTTTTTAAGTTTAGAGAAACTAGTCACTTTTTGTCTTTGTAGGTTACGGTTTCAACAGCTTTAACGACAGTTGCGGTTCCTGTACAGAAAACTTCTTCTGCCTCTAACATCTCATCCACAGAAATATCACGTTCTTCAACCTGTGAAACCACAGTGAATCACAAATTCACAATTAATGAATCTTAATTTCTTTTTTTTTAAATGTCTATATACAAAAAGTTAGATTAGGAACCTTGTAGCCGATATCACGAGCTAGCTCGCTTACGCTTTTCCTTGTGATTCCTGGTAAAATGGTTCCCAATATTGGTGGTGTAGTCACAATGTCCCCCTAGGGAAATAAAGGATATATTACTAATGAGTTTATGCAATGGAATCTAAGAGGTTGAACTTTATGTTATATGTGATAAACTAACATGTTACCTTGACAATGAAAATGTTACTAGTAGTGAGCTCTTCGATATTCCTACCAGTTGCCGCATCAAGAAACAAGACATCAGAGAAACCCAATGACTTTGCTTCGAGAAACGTCTTCACAACCTTTCAAAAAAAAAGTTATAAGGTATACAAAAATGGGAGAATCAGAGAAATATTGCATTAAAGATCAATTCATTAGCCTATTTAGATTTGATATCTTTAACTTACTGGAGAATAGTTTGTGCAGCTCTTGACACCACCCGTTCCACCGTAATGTGATCTGTGATAATTATGATGATTCACTTTGAGGTTCATCAATCCTGAGCTTACCTATCAGACGACAAACAAACTAGTTTATTTTTAACAAGATTACATGACGTTTTTGTTAACCAAATATTCTTAAAATCTTACGATTTTTTATAACGTTTAAATAAAATGAAAACTATTTTTTTCTTATGTTTTGCCATTTTTTTTTATCGCATATTCTAATTTAGTGTAAACTATTGAAAAAGACCTATACTAGTTTAGGAAGAACCAAGCTAGTATGTGAATAAACTCACCTTGTGGTATTCTCCAACGGGAGTTGCATAGATAAGGAATGTATATTCAGGTGCTGAAGCTAATCCAAGCATAGCACCACTACCTATGAGCAAAGGTCTTATATACAAAGATCCTTTACCCGGAGGAGGGACCTAAAACGGAAAAAACGGCAACACTCTTTAGCTACTTATATAGAGATTAACAAGTGATCACTTATCGGAATTACATGTGATCAATTATTACCCATTTCTTGTTGGCAAGAACAGTTTGCTTAACTGCTTTGATGAATTGCTCCGCAGAAGGAGCTGTCATACAAAGCCTTTCAGCACCATTTTGCATACGAAGAGCGTTTTCGTCAGGTCGGAAGAGCCTGATCCGTTTGTCTTCTGTCCGGTAAGCTTTCAGACCTTCAAATAGTCCCTACAAACCCAATCCAGAATCAAAAGGATTTTTCTCAAATATTTTGACAATTGATGGGAGTAAGAACACAAAGATGATATGGAAGAGTTATAATAGAATTCTCATAAGAATAAAAGATACATAGAAGCAACTTAAGATTCCTAAACAAAAATCAATACAAAAACAAAGATTTTAAAGTGGGTTACTTTTAAAATATCCAAAAGACCAGAAAACACCAAAACAGAATCTGAAATTGAAAAGAAGTTTTAAAAGCCAAATCAAGACCATACAAAGCGATCTAGATTAGATTTGACACCTCGGAAGGTTTATCACCAAGGAAAAAGTACTTACGGTACAAAGTTATGTTTTGTTTGATAAAATTTTAAGGTAAAAAGGTTTACAAGTTTACACTAGAAAAATACGTTACATATATCTCATTTTACCCTGTCTAAGATTTATAGTTATCTTTAACTTTAATTTGAAATAAGGGGAAAAAGGTCTTACAAAAACAAAAGAGAAAACTCATGAACTTAACTTATATTCCATGTGTTTCAAAATAGTTGTCGGTTCATAATTATTTTTTTTTATTTCAAATTAGTTGTCATTTCTAATTTTCAATGTAAATTTTGTATTTAAATACTAAATTTAATCTGAGATATTATGAAAAGTTAACTTATTTTTGTAAGGATATAATAGAACTTTTAATGTATGAAACAAACTAAAACGACAACTATTTTGAAATGAATAGAGTATTAAATAATTGCAACATAAATGCAAAATAAGCTTATTGCAATGTATATTATGTAGTTATTAAAATGTAAAAGAACGGAAATATCAAACAAAAAAATTACAAGTGGAGCAACGGAAAATACCTGGCCGTAATTGAAAATTGCAGAACAAGGGCTAATTGAAATGTCACCATAAGGAACAATATTCCCTTCTGAAAATGTCTCTCCTTGTTTGTATTTAGCAACAAACATATAATCTGTTGGAGTAAGACTAAATTCAAGCTCCTCCCAATTCACATTCGCATATCTTTCATCCGTGTCACTATTTTAATGCAACATAAAAACAATTAAATAAGTAAAAATGGTTTTGATTTAACAGAGAAAGGACAAAGATGGCAAATGAACACAAGGAAACCAAATCGTGATTCTTCTAACTAAAAAAAGGTTCTTTTAAAAAAGTTCATTTTTGTAAAATGATGATATATATATTTTAACCTTGTAAGAAGAGTTGATGAAGAAGAGTGCACAGAAGGAGCCATTGGATAGAGGAAGACAATGAGAGAAAGAAAGTGGTTTAAGCTTTGGATCAGGGGGGGATCTATATAAAGAAATAATTAGACGTCAAATGTAGTATCAAAGAGATAATTAGGCTAGCTAAATTAATGCTTAGATTATTTTATTAGGAAACCTTTCCATTTAAACCATTGTTTTGTATTAAAATATTAACAAATTATTTTTGGTATATAATCTTTTTTTACGATATAAATATATGCACCCAGTAAAAATAATTCTTAGATCCGCCCCTGCTTTGGATTGTGATGTGTTCTGAGAATGATTTACCACTTGGGTTTTATAGGGACACAAACAAATCTTTCCAAATTCCATGGGTCATTTTCTTTTGTTTAATCTCGATCTATCGTTTTCTAGGAGATCATAAACTCTTTTTTTTTCAAAGACTAAAGTCCTTGGTTGAACTAGTACAATAAGCTAAAGGTTCTGCTGGGACTCTTTTAGCCACACCGGTGCGAATGTGGGTTGTAGAGTTTGCGAAAACATATTTTCAAAGATGGAACATATTGTTTCTATGACTAACAAACCGACTAGAAACGGATGTGTTTGCAAAGCAATTTTGATTCAGCTAATGCCATAATATTTGAATATAAAATTACCAAATAAAATGCAATTTAATTTATTAAAAATACTTAACATATAGTCTATAATATGATCGGCCATGGAGAAATGGTGGCTAAGTTGGAGGCCTTATCTGCTATTGAGTATATATTTATATTTCATTTGTAATATATTTTTTGTTATTTGTCAATGAAAATATGAACCGTTTCAATTGTACGTTCATGTTGTGGGTGATCGTGGCATTAATAAGTTGTAAAAGTGGCCAGTCTTTTAAAACAAAAAAAGCCGGTCTTTATTTATACAGTACTATAAATGGTACGTAGAATCATCTGTCCATCACATACAGATTAACTATGTTTAAAATCTAGAAAAATAAGATGTACTTCTATACTACACGTCTCACAAGCATCAAACACACCATAATTTGGAAGTATATATCGAATCTGAATAGATATTGATGTGCTAGATATCTAAGAAATTACCTTGAATATATGAAATAATCTCAAATCGCATCTTGATCATTGGAACATAACTAATATTACATGTTGTGGTTTAGGGCTTAGGGAATTTACGGGATTTGGCACAGAACCACTTGATAATTCAAAAAAAGAGAGTAAATTATATAGAGAGAACCAAAAGATAATTTAATATTCGAAAATGGATATCATCATATCCAATTATCCATCGTATATTATGGATCTTCTAAAAGGAATACTTCTCAAAATAATGATGGTTTTGAACTTTTGATGTTAGAGAGGGACTAGCTTACAACAAGAACATGTCAATATAGCCACATAATTGTAGCGAAAAAATAGTACGAACTATAGCAAACTTGTAACATATGTGGGTAATTTTTATAAAAATTATTACAATAATTATTGTAGAAAATTTGCTTCAGTAATTAGTGACGGAAAAAAGCGTGGGAAATTTAGCTACAAACTATTAACAATAGTTATTATTTTATAACACAGCTACAAAAACAATCATGACAATTAGAGACAGACAATTATAAAATAAAGGGAGACTTACTAGAACAACCTTCTTAGATTTTGGCCTTACTCAAACAACTTTCTTAGATTTTAATTACTGGGGCTATTTTCGAGTCCGTTTTACCCTTTTTGCTTTGATAACAAAAAATGTATTTACGAAAATGCCATTAATGAAACGCGCCGCGTAAGCGCGAAAATTTCCCGCCTAAAAAAATAAGTCTACCGCTATGTGATGGTAGACTTATTTGAGTTCTGGTAGACTTATTTTTTTGTCCGTAGACTTATTTGAGGAGCGGTAGACTTATTTTTGAGCAGTAGACTTATTTCCGAACGGTAGACTTATTTTCTCTGCGGTAGACTTATTATCCCGTAGCGGTAGACTTATTTTTTGCGGTAGACTTATTCTTCGAGTGGTAGATTTATTTCCGTAGACTTATTTTCAGCGGTAGATTTATTTTTGTTCGATGGTAGATTTATTTTGCCTGGTAGATTTGTTTCCTTTGATGGTAGATTTTTAGTCATAGTAGCGGTAGATTTATAGTGACGGTAGACTTATTTTAGTAGCGGTAGACTTATAATTTGCGGTAGACTTTTTTATCGTGGTGGTAGATTTCTTTTGTGTTTAGTAGTGGTAAACTTATTGTAGTAGTGGTAGATTTATAGTTAGCGGTGGACTTATTTCGTATTTTCGGTCAACGAAACCAACCGTTGACTGGTAGACTTATTTTTTTAGGATCAATGGTGGTAGACTTATGCGTTTTTAGCGATAGAAGCGGTAGATTTTTTTTTACCCAGGTTTAGTGATGGTAAACTTATTTTCAAACTTAGTGACGGTAGACTTTTTTTTCACATTAGACATTTGGTAGACTTATTTGTGATAGTGGTAGACTTATTGTACTTGGTGGTAGACTTATTTCCTGTTTAGGAATTTATAGTGGTGGTAGACTTATTTTCGAACTTAATGACGGTAGACCTATTTGTGATAGCGGTAGACTTATTGTACTTGGCGGTAGACTTGTTTTTCTGTTTAAGAAACTTTAGTGGTGGTAGACTTTTTATCGAACTTAGTGACGGTAGACCTATTTGTGATAGCGGTAGACTTATTGTACTTGGTGGTAGACTTGTTTTCTGTTTAAGAAACTTTAGTGGTGGTAGACCTTTAGTTCGCAAATTAAACCAAAAGTAATCAAACAGATAATAAGTCTACCGTCAAACAAAAATAAGTCTACCATCAAATAAAAATAAGTCTACCATCAAACAAAAATAAGTCACGTTTTGGTCCAAATCTGAATTTTTTCCAGATCTGGATTTTTTCTCGATCTGAATTTTTTCCCGATCTGGATTTTTTCCAGATCTGGATTTTTGTTTGATGGTAGACTTATTTTTTGTTTGATGGTAGACTTATTTTTTGTTTGATGGTAGACTTATTTTCTATTTGATGGTAGACTTATTTTTGTTTGATGGTAGACTTATTTTCTGTTTGATGGTAGACTTATTTTTGTTTGATGATAGACTTATTTTCTGTTTGACGGTAGACTTATTTTCTGTTTGATGGTAGACTTATTTTTGTTTGATGGTAGACTTATTTTCTGTTTGATGGTAGACTTATTTTTTGTTTGATAGTAGACTTATTTTCTGTTTGATGGTAGACTTATTTTTGTTTGATGGTAGACTTATTTTCTGTTTGATGGTAGACTTATATTTTGTTTGAAGGTAGACTTATTTTCTGTTTGATGGTAGACTTATTTTTGTTCGATGGTAGACTCATTTTCTGTTTGATGGTAGACTTATTTTTTGTTTGATGGTAGACTTATTTTCTGTTTGATGGTAGACTTATTTTTGTTTGATGGTAGACTTATTTTCTGTTTGATGGTAGACTTATTTTTTGTTTGATGGTAGACTTATTTTCTGTTTGATGGTAGACTTAATTTTGTTCGATGGTAGACTTATTTTCTGTTTGATGGTAGACTTATTTTCAACTCGATGATAGACTTATTTTCTGTTTAATGGTAGACTTATTTTATGTTTGATGGTAGATTTATTTTTTGTTTGATGGTAGACTTATTTTTGTTTGACGGTAGACTTATTTTCTGTTTGATGGTAGACTTATTTTATATTTGATGGTAGACTTATTTTTTGTTTGATGGTAGACTTATTTTTGTTTGACGGTAGACTTATTTTCTGTTTGATGGTTGACTTATTTTGGTTTGACGGTAGACTTATTTTCTGTTTGATGGTAGACTTATTTTTAGTTTGATGGTAGACTTATTGTTGTTTGACGGTAGACTTATTTTCTGTTTGATGGGAGACTTATTTTCTGTTTGATGGGAGACTTATTTTTGTTCGATGGTAGACTTATTTTCTGTTTGATGGTAGACTTATTTTTTACTCGATGATAGACTTATAATTATACAAAAAATATATATATTATTATTTTTAAAAACACTATTAAACCCGGTTCGACCTATATCATGCAAGTGATGATAGATTTATATACAAGTGGTGGTAGATTTAGTATGTACTATATATTTTCATATATTTTTTTCTATCTTTTCGTATGAACTCGTACTCGTGTTTGAACTCGTACTCGTGTTTTAAGGATTTTGTAATCGTTACAGAGACATTTCAGAAGTTATGTTTTAACCATACATAAATAAATGTTGTCAATTCATTCATTACACTACAAAAAAATGTTCATAAATGTCTACCATAATGTTTGAATCTCTTTGCAAAAAGTCTACCATAACAATTGTATCTTATATTACAAATCAGAACGTGTGTGTCTCATAAAAATCTACCATCTTCATGATCTTTTGGATGTTATTTACAATCTTCATGCGGTTATGCATTGCACGTACAAAGAATACCTGTAAAGAAATTCATGGAAATTAGAACATTTTGGAAAATAAGTCTATCATTGAGTAGAAAATAAGTCTACCATCAAACATAAAATAAGTCTACCATTGAAACAAAAATAAGTCTACCATCAAACAGAAAATAAGTCTACCATCAAACAGAAAATAAGTCTTCCATCAAACAGAAAATAAGTCTACCATCAAACAAAAATAAGTCTACCATCAAACAGAAAATAAGTCTACCATCAAACAAAAAGCAGTCTATCATCGAGTAGAAAATAAGTCTACCATCAAACAGAAAATAAGTCTACCATCGAACAAAAATAAGTCTACCATCAAACAGAAAATAAGTCTACCATCAAACAAAAAATAAGTCTACCATCAAACAGAAAATAAGTCTACCATTAAACAAAAAATAAGTCTACCATCAAACAAAAATCCAGATCTGGAAAAAATCCAGATCGGGAAAAAATCCAGATCTGGAAAAAATTCAGATTTGGATCAAAACGTGATTTTACAAAAGTTCAACATACCCAATCGAAACCGGTTAGAATCAAGAGATTACCTCTCTACAACGCACGAAAACGAAACCCCAACACTCGCCGGAACTTTTCTTCGCCGGAATTTAAGTCTACCATCAAACAGAAAATAAGTCTACCATCAAACAAAAAATAAGTCTACTATGAAACAGAAAATAAGTCTACCATCAAACAAAAATAAGTCTACCATCAAACAGAAAATAAGTCTACCATCAAACAAAAATAAGTGTACCATCAAACAGAAAATAAGTCTACCATCAAACAAAAATAAGTCTACCATCAAACAGAAAATAAGTCTACCATCAAACAAAAAATAAGTCTACCATCAAACAAAAAATAAGTCTACCATCAACGCACAAAAAATAGATCTGGAAAAAATTCAGATTTGGACCAAAACGTGATTTTACAAAAGTTCAACATACCCAAACGAAACCGGTTAGAATCAAGAGATTACCTCTCTACAACGCACGAAAACGAAACCCCAACACTCGCCGGAACTTTTCTTCGCCGGAATTTCGAAACCTATGAACGAAGAACATATTGAAGTTCATAAATTCGAACTCAAAACACTCGTGAATGATAGAGAGGAAGATAACTCATGATTTGTTTCAAAACTAACCGTTAAAAGCAACGAATCTCGTCGTCGGAGAAGAAATCGCGATTTGAGTCGCCGGAGAGAGGAGTCGCCGGAGAGAGGAAGAAGAAGATGAAAATGTGAAATCTGATTTTTTTTTTTTTTTTTTTGGTTTTATGCTGTTTTTTTTCTTCTCAAAGGATAATGGCATTTTCGTTAATAAACGGTTTTACCATATTTTAAAGGTCTTTGTAACCTTTTTTATTAAAAAAAGAAGAGCTCAAAAATTTAAAGATTGTTTGAGTAAACACCAAATCTAAAAAGGCGTTTCTAGTAATTATCTTTAAAATAAACGAGTAGGTAAACTAGCCACGGCTAAATTATAACAATCAATCGGAAGTGATGGAAAACGTGCATATATAGTAGGTTCAACTACATTTAGCAACAAGACGAATTGAGATTTTAAAAGCTACTAACAACTTTTAGCAAACATGAATTATTGAGTTTTGTACACAGTACGTATTTTGTCAACTTTTATATGTCGGATAAAGTCATGGCAAGTTGGATTGGTGGTGGTGTCAACTCATCTCACTCATAACACACTAAGTGGATTGCCACTAATGTCTTGTAACAAAGTTTTGACAAATGAAGCCTATAAAAATTTATACTTATATATACTACACGTCTCACAAGCATCAAACACACGAGATAGATTCATTTGGAAGTACACCTACTATATATATCGAATCTAAATAGAGATTGAGATGCTAAAGATATCTAAGAAATTGCCTTGAATATATGAAAGAATCGCAAACCGTACCTACAAAATAGAGAACCAAAAATTAATCTTGACAAATGGATATCATCAAAGCCATCGTGTATTATGGACCTTCCAAAAGGAATCGATCTCAAGATTATAACGATGGTTTAAAAGTTAGAGAGGGACTAACTAAAGTCTAGCGTTCATTGTAACATATTTTCACAACTTCATCTTCGTTAGTTACTTGTATCAAAAGCAAACGTTAAAAAAAAAAGCAATCTACTATATATACTATGTTACTTTGATATGCTCAAATTTACCCTGAGCTACTCTCTCAAATTAAGAGGTCGTCGTTGTAGGGGTCGAATCACTGGGAGTCAAATCAAACGATAGGAATATTGACTTCAAATTGAGTTAAGCAAAATAATGTAAATTAAAAACAAAAGTAATTCCAAACAGGTAAGATTGTTGATTTCAAATTCAATTAAACAAAAAGCTAGGTTTTCAGGTAATTCTCAGGATGAATCAAAATTGCAGGATAAACAAAATTCAGGATTTAATTAAGAACCGTTCTAGAACTTGGAACACTAAAATATAATTAACCAACTGTCGTTGCAAAAACTAACTATGCTTAAACCCTTTGTGAATTCAATCAATTTAAACAAGCTTTAAATTCAAGTCCAATTTGTTCACAAAATTCCTAAACCAAATTTCTTTGCGAATAAGTAATTTTGCTCACCAAATATCTAGTTCAGACTAATCAATTATACTTTCGTGTCAATCTATCAACCTAAGATATCCAAATTCAGGGTCGCGAATCCTAAATCAGAGTTAAAGTAATCTAGGTGAAGAACCAAACAGATAATCCTAACAAGTGAGTTTAACCTAACAATTCCTCATCAATCCGTTCGAATCACTCTAAACCTAACATGTAAACTACTCAGACATTGCAACAAAGCAAATCATAACTGAATAATACTGCATACAGAAAGAGGATTAGAAGAATTACAATAGGGTTCGAAGAATCTCAAAGTATGAAGTAAACTTGTTTCCTTAAAATCTCTCAAAAAGCTCTCTCTAATTCTATTCAATAAAATCTGAAGTTCTGATCTAAAAACCTAAAATAAACTATTTATAGAGGTAAAACTCGTGGTGGGCTTTTATGACGGTTTATTGATAACTTCTGCCCCGAAACGAATGATTTTTCCTTCTTTAAAACGTATTGCGTCGGCTTCAGAAAAGTGCATGTCGATCGACAACCGCATGGTGTGTCGAACGACAGGTGACTAACGTTGTTGTCGATCGACAACCACCATGCGTGTCGATCGACAGGTTGCTTCATTTCTGTTTCTCCGCTTGTAAATCTGACTCCACTCTCGTTTACGCTCCAAAACGCACCATAATCATCCATTTAGCTTCCCACGTGCAATAACATGTTAAGACACTAAAAAGACTCGAAAAGCAATAAAAAGACTCGATAAAAGAACTTATATCATGGTCGAAAACGGATAAAAACCATGATATATCATACTTCTACAACATTTTCTTCTCTCCAGTGTCCACTCCTCAAGTAACTATAAAATTTCCAACTCCATCTTAAACAAATTTTTCTATCTTCTGGTGTTCCCAAATTTCATAATAAGTCAAATTACTTCAAAGTATCTTGTGATAATTGTTGAGCCAAGTATGACAATATAGTGTTAGGGTAAAAGCAATTTTTTATCTTAGTCGTCTTTACTGTAATTAACTTTTTGCAACATAATAAATCAAAGCTTGATGAAATGGGCACAATAAAGGTTACTGACTGAAGCGTTAGACACTCTCATTATAGAGTGTTATAATGAGAGATGTCATTATAGAGGTGACACTTAACTCACTTTAAACAAATTGTTAGGTAAGTTTTTTTGTGTCATCTTTTTAAAGCTTATGCATTCTAAAGTCCTCTTCTTAGCTCAGTCCCATCACTAGATAACTCATGTCTCTCATACGAGGCTGCATATTTCAATACTCACAGTAGTATACTCACATAGTCACACTAGTGAACATGATGACTGAGTCAACAAAGCGTTTTTTGTTTTGACGCACGCTCGTTTATTTTTTCAAGTGTCAAGAAGACATGATAAGCCATCTTATGCTGTATTCAAGCAACATGTTCAACCTCTCGCATTTTTCAAGTGGGGCGGCGTTGAATTCCCTATGCCATTTGGAACAGTGATGAGCCCAATCTCGAAACTCGTATATCATTACCATTTACCAATCTCGTATATGGTACAAATTAACCCTGTAGGAAACACCATTTTCTCGGGTTCCTTCCTGAAGTCGTTCTCGCTAGTATTGCTCGAGACAGAATGGAGAATATACCCTTTTTAATGTTGGTTGAGAGAGCACTTCCAATGGATTGAGTCAAGGAGATTTTCTCACCTAAAAATATTAATAAATATAAGAAAAAGTAAGAGATAAGAAAAGAAGGATTTCTCAATTCAGAAACTCTCAAGAAAAACTGAGAGATCCATGTGGCAAATGTTATTATATGATAGATTCCAATATTTTAATGACTAAAACTTAATTACACAAAATAAATTAATTTGTTGTTTCTACTTGGAACTTGCAAGTTGTTGGAATACTCTCTTACTACCTAGCTATATTTTATCTTGAGGTAATGTATTGTTTTTTTTTATAACTAATACATGTTTTTGATTATCATAGTTTTTTACATTGTTTATGTCACATAAAGAAATGCAATTGCGGAAGGATCGTCGTCAGGGTTTAGGTAAGCTAGTTACCACTGATGGATCCAAGTCGTAGTTGTTGTCGACAGATTCCGAACTTGTCCAAGAAGTGGAAATGCAACGAGAAGCGTTGAGGCAAAGAGACGAAGAGATTGATGCATTGAAGGCTCAAAACAATATAATCCAACATAATCTCGCTAAGGCCCAAGAGAAACTCGACATGTTGACGGCTTTCTCTTGAAGTTGAAGCATCCGGGTTTAAGACAATAAACAAGTTCCAAACTTTCGTCGAGTTTCAACCGTGAAGAAGTAAATCTTGAGAATCATCATCCCCTATCTTCCGCTTCGTATTGTTATCAGATGGATCTAATAAGCTTGTGAGAAGCCACAACAATCTTTCACTAATAATTTCCTCTAATTCTTCTGGAGGGATCTGATAAGAGAATGTTGTAACCATTGCAATCCAAACTTGTAAGGCATTCTATTGTTTCGTTTCCGAGGTATTTTGAGAGTAGAAGCACATTTGCTGGTTTAGGATTATTCAATGCCCACAAAAGAATGTCCACTATCATCTTATCAATCATCCCAACATCATCATCTACAACAAGGAAAAATGTAGATTAAAGTCATACACATAACTTTTGATATATTATTTTATGTTGTGTTACTTGATAGTTTTTAGTTTTGCACCAGATGAAAATTAATTTCTAGATCCGCCACTGTACATAAGTACAAAACAAGAAGTAATTAACGCACCTTGTGGTACGAAAGTGATTCGGATTCCGACATTAGAATATGTTTGGACCAACTGATCCGAGAAGTTATTCTTATCAATGCAAAGATGGATTGACACGTCTTTAGTATATAACCATAAGCACAAGCAGCGTCAGTGATTTTCTGTTTAATCGAAACATGATCGAATTGATTAAGGATTGGGTAATCATGGACATCCCAAAAGACTCCTGTATTAGAATCTACAAGACGGAATAAATACAATTGTTTAGAACATAAATCTAATCCACATATAGACAAATACAAGAGATATAGATACTTACCTAAGAATTTTCTGACCGGGTTAGAACTAATTGGGTCCGTGGACGCCATGGAGTCTTCCAACTCGCACAACGGGTTTTGAAAGTGTGGGAACAATAGAGTTTTTGTGATGCGATGTAAAACAATAGCAATAGAGTTTTGTTTTCAAATAATAGCCGCACAATTCTATAGAGAATTAACATCTATTTATGATATGAGCAATTTTACTTTTTGCTAATATCACCTTTCCTAAACTCTGGTTAATTTCCTTTTTTGCTAATATAACTCGTTGAATTCTAAAGTTTATTTAAATCACAAAGTTTGGTCATATATATTTAAACCATGTACATGTGGAAAACGATGCCTTATATTACACGTAAGTAATAATGTGAGAAGAGTATGTGAAGTTAGGGTGGTTATCGAACCATGTCACCAACTTTCCTAGTTTTTAGTGGTTTAATCTAAATCTGAGTTTTGATTCAACCTGAACTCAGCTAGATGTACGATTTTCTGGTCGGACCAGTCGGTCTGCTACGGTTTCAAAACATTGCATCTTTCCGTTGAACCAATCGGTAAACAACGACGATCCTTGTCTCACTTATTCAACATATAGGACCTTGAAAGTCTCTAAAAAGTAAAGAAATTGCAAAAACAAATAGAAAATAGTAAGAAGAGACAAGCACACACATTGAGTAAAGATAAATCTGCATCAGCTTTTTTCAAATCTCAACCATCCAACCTTTTGTATCTTCAACAAGACCCATTTGAATACTCGTCAACATCGAGTGAAGCTTCGTAGACAATGCTCCTTCTCCTGTCCGGTATTTTACCCTGTCGAATATGAACCCGGAATCAACACTAATCAACCTAAGAATTTCTTAGAAAAGATTGAAGATTTGATGTAAGGATCTTTATTACTTCTTTTCATGGAAGGTCACACTTTCAACAGCTTTAACGACCACTGCAGTTCCCGTACAGAATGCTTCCTCTGCTTCTAGTAGCTCATCTATCGAAACATCGCGTTCTTGAACCTGTCATACATTTGTAAATCACAATCTAAGAATCTTGATTTTCGTTAATACGAAAGGGTATTATGAATGATTGAATGTTGGAACCTGGTAACCGATGTCACGAGCTAGCTCACTTATGCTTTTCCTTGTGATTCCAGGTAAAATGGTTCCAGAAGTTGGTGGAGTAGACACAATATTTCCCTATGACATGAATGAATACTAAACAATGAGTTTATGCTAAGGATTCAATGTTTTGATTATATGTGATACATGTTGAATATTCTTTACCCTGACAATGAAGATGTTACATGCAGAAACCTCTTCGATGTTTCTACCAGTGGCCGCATCCAAGAACAAGACATCTGAGAAACCCGATGACTTTGCTTCGACCAATGATTTCACAACCTTTTTCAAAGTTTATACAAGAAGAAATCAGAGACTTAGATGTTCCATTAACTTGTTGCCGTGGATGATATATGTAATTTATGGTGTCTCTTTAACGTACTGGAGCATAGTTTGTGCAGCTCTTAACACCACCCGTTCCACCATAATGGGCTCGGTGATACTTATGATCAACCTTAAGATTCAAGCCTGAGCTTACCTACAAAAACAACAAGCCGGTTTAACCATCTCTCAACTCTAAAGAGTCTTCAGGCAGAATTACTTCACCAAGTATTCGAAACAACAATACACAAACTCACCTTATGGTAATCTCCAACAGGAGATACATAAATGAGAAACGTGTACTCAGGTGCTGGAGCTACTCCAAGAATAGCACCACTACCTATGAGCAAAGGCCTAATATACAAAGTTCCTTTACCCGCAGGAGGTACCTAAAACCCCAAAAACCATTACACTTTATAGCTACTTCTACAAATGAGAACAAGTTATGATCAAGAATCACATTGGTTCATAGTCCATACCCATTTCTTGTTGGCAAGAACGGTTTGCTTAACTGCCTCAACAAATTTCTCCGTAGAAGGAGGTGTCATACAAAGCCTCTCCGCACCAGTCTGCATACGAAGAGCGTTCTGTTCAGGCCGGAATACTCTAATCCGGTCGTCTTCTGTCCTGTAAGCTTTAAGACCTTCAAATAGTCCCTACAAAGCCAAACCAAAATCAAAAAGTTTATATATAAACACTAAAATTATAAGCTTTTCGTTCGCTTATACATACACTTAATCAAAACACAGTTCAAAATCTACAAATCATTTTCGGTTTTTTAATCGAGATATTAAATGCTTCAACTTCTTAATCCTGTTCTAATTAACCCCAAATATCTTTCAGTCCACAAGTCCACTGAGATTTGGCAAGCTTGCATAACCATACAGAGCAAATTTAACATTGATTTAGTGAAGAAGATCCAAAACAGAAACTAACAGTGACTACAAAGCCAAACAAAAATCAAACTTTTTTACATAGGCACTAAAGTTATAACCCTTTTGTTTGCTTATACACTCAATCAAACAACAATACACAATACATGAATCTACCAATCATTTTAGCCACAAGGGTTTTAATCCAGAGATTAAAGGTTTCTAATTTCTTAATCATGTTCTAATACAACACCAAAGTTCCTATAGTCCAATAACATTTGGCAAGCTCACACAACCATACAAAGCAAAGAAACATTTATTAAGTGAATAAGAAGATCAAAAACAAAACCTGGCCATAATTGAGAATTGGAGAACAAGGAGTAATTGAAATGTCACCATAAGGAACAATTTTTCCATCTGAAAAACTCTCTCCTTGTCTACATTTCGATACATACATATAATCTGTTGGAGTCAAAGAAAATCCAAGCTCTTCCCATTTCACATTCGCATATTTTTCACCTGATTCACTGTTTCAATATTTACATGCCACCAAACACAAAACACACCCAAATTAGACGAAAACAAACAAACACAGAGTAAACCATATAAAGGGTTTTCATGTTTCATGAGAAAGATGATGTTTTTAACCTTGTAAGAAGAGGTGATGAAGAAGGAGCCATAGATGTAATGTGGAAGTGAGGCTTGGAGCAGTCACCTGAAGTGATGCTAATTACGCATCTTTATATAGTGACAACAAACTAAACCCTTTCTTTGGTTCCTTGGGTATTTTGTAATTTTTTTAATATTTTGTATTAGTGAATATAATTTTGCCTAATTTTTGGGAAGGTTGGTGGCTAAAGACTTTTTATAATCTATAAACTATAGTGATTATTAGTCTATAATTTATTGCTATCATGTGATACGTTTTTCCCTATTTTATTTTATTTGATCAGAAATGTTAATGAGGTAATGTACCAAATACCAAGAATTGACTAAACTATTTTGAAAAATAATAAAGAATTTCGTCATTTGAAAAGTTAGGTAAGTTTTTATTTAAAAAAAAAATTTGCAGTAAAAGGGTGGAAGGAAAGATGGCAACATTCTTAACAAGAACTGTGAAATGCAATATCTATTTTATATGGAGAAATGCAAATTTACGTAGTGGTAGGGTTTGGATATTTTGGGATTATTATGGTTCAGTTTTGTTTCATGCTTGTGGTTTTAACATGTTCTACAAACTAAATTATAGTGATTTTTGATTGTCAAGCTGCTTTTGAATTGTTATCCAAACCTAATAAATTGTTGAAAAATCGTACTATGCTTTATCAGATTGAGCTGCTTAGACCGGATATTGCAAACTGTTCTTTTCAATATGAATGTCCGGGATCTAGTTTAGTTGTTTGAGCTATTACAAAAAATGTAATTAAAGATATTGTTTTCAATCATATTTTGTACTAAAAAGTATATCATGACTTCAAGAATGTGTAGTTCGAAAAACGGAATCGTAACATCTTTCGATCCTTTGGATCTTGATGTTTTTTTGGTTAACATGGTAATTTGTGATGGCATTTCAAAGTAGTGTTGTTATTTTGGTTGATAGCTATTGTTTTTTTTATTTTCTTTAGTGATAGCTATTGTTTTGATTTATACTACGTATATGTATTTTTTTTAGTGATAGTTAGTGTTCTAAAATACGCTATACGCTAATCGTACGGTAGTCGACGTATATACAAGCGTTTATATGGTACATATACGGTAGATATGTTTTGAAAATAATTATATGTATAATAGTATAAATATAATAAATATACAAAACCCACATTTATAATTAATACAATTTATTTTTAAAGTTAAAATTATGAAAATTTATTAGATATATAATTAAAAAGAATATATATAAAAAATTATAACTATTTTTTAAAATGTTGATCATCTCAAGTAGTTAGAACTAAACAAAAAAGATAGAAAAAAACTCAAAATATGAGTTTTATCAAAATATTTATTTTTAAAAAACATTTAACACATATATTTATTTTTAAAAAACATTTAACACATATACGACCGTATAAGTCGTATAAACGGCCGTATTATTGATGTATAAACGGTTGTATAGTTTAATCCGTATTTTTAATCGTATAACATAAAAATAATATGGTTCTTCACTATATACGGCGTATATACGGCCATACAGACCGTATTTTAGAACACTGGTGATAGCTATTGTTTTGATTTTTATGTATCTAAGCAAAAACATATACGTAGTATAATTTTGAAAAGTTTACAAATACTATGTTTTCTTCAGTGATGGCTATCGTTTAGATTGGTTTCATTGATTTATAAAAAGATTTCATAGTTTGTGCGCCAACAAATATATAAGCTTTACGTGCGGAAAAGCATTTTGCGCTAAAAAAAAGATGTGTGTTTCGCATCATGAATTTAGTTAATTTGTTTTTTTTTGTCAAACAAATTTTATTATTTAAAACAAAAATTATTGTAGGTGGTAGCTGCATAAGAAAAAAAAAAGCAAAGTAGCAAAAGAATAAAATGATCGTAAACGAAATGTTAAAGAACAATCATGAGCATTGATACCAAAATCCACCAAAAGAATTTACTTAACCCAAGCTATTCAGATCAAAAATGCTGTTAAGGAGTTCATGAAGACAGTTGATGATCTATACTCTCAGCTCAATCCAACAATCACCAATCACCAAAACTTCCATGTCGGAAGCTCAAGCAATGTTGTTCCAAGTACTAGTACTACCGTTCATCATGGTAGTAACGTCTACACTAACCAAGATTTAGTAGTTGATTATGATCCAAATATGTTTACACCTAACCAAACGATGTTGTTCGAATATCATCACGACAACAATAATAGTTTTTACACATTTTTTATTTCATGTTCTCCAACTTTAAAGTCTTCAAATATTTGTTGTTTTCTTGTTTGTTATCCTTTAAATTAGTTTTTTTAAGGTGTTGTATGATCTTCAAATCTCAAATTTAGTTTAGTCTTGAAAATCTAAAAAAATGACGAATAAAGAAAAATTTGAGATTTGAAAATCATACAACTAATTCAAAGAATAACAAACGAGAAAACAAGCTAATATTTGAAGACTTTAAAGTTTGAGAATATGAGATTAAAAAAAACAAGCTAATAATAACGATTCCCATGATGAAGACGTTCTTGTTCAAATTGATCAAGATTTTGAACTTAGCTTTGGTTTTAACCAAGATTTATAACATTATCTGGAAAAATCCTTCAAAAATGTTATTGTTATCTTGATTATATCTAAACGACATCGTTTGGTTAGATATAACCATATTCAGATCATAATCAAACCTTGAATTTTGGTTAGTGTAGATGTTACTACCATGATGAACAATAGTATTAGTACCTGGAGCAGCATTGCTTGATGAACTTCCAACATGAAAGTTATGGGGACTAGTGATTGTTGGAATGAGCTGAGAGAGTGGATCATCAATTATCTTCATGACTTCTTCAACGATTTTTTTCTTCTGAATAGCTTGGTTTAAATTGAATTCTTTTAGTGGATTTTGGTACCAATGCATAGGATAGGTCTTTAACATTTCATATTTTATTATCTTCTTCTTTTTCTTTTTTACTTTTTCTACAGCTTCTGTTGTCAACACCTACAACAGTTTTTTTTTTTAAATAATAAAATTGGTTTGATTAAAAGAAACAAATTAACAACATTTTGACGTGAAAACACGCAAATTTTATTTAGTCCGAAACACTTTTTGGTGCGTAATGGTTTTATATTTTTGTTGCAAAAACTATGAAAATTTTATATAAATAAATGAAAACATTCTAAACAATAGCTATCACTAAATAAAATACAATAACCGATGAATTACCGTTGTAAGCGTCTCGCTAAGACTTTGGATATACGAATCGGCGTTGCTTCCAAATGCTTCAGTCGTGTGGTGTATATAGGAGGAGATCGAGTTTTGAATAATCTAGAAGCGATTAAGTACAAAATCGATATTTGGGTGACAAAAAAAAAATTTCATCCGGCGAAAACACGATCAATACAATATCTACACCACATAGCGTGGATAATTCATTGTTTTAAAAAAAACATTAGATTTTCTCTTTGAAAAAGTAACTTCAAAGTTAGTTTCATTCTTCAATTTCACCTTCTCTATTTTTTCCGACTAATATTTTGTTTCCCTATTATGAAAATTGTTTGAAGAAACTAAAATGAAACGATATTTATAAATAAAAAATTACTTAAATTTGCAGATTTTTATTTTATTGAAAAATATTTACTTAGTAAATAATATGTAATTATTATAATATTACCATTCAATTTGTTAATTTTTGGACTGCAACTTGTCGATTTTTAACAAAAATCACCAAATGCAATGATAATATTATAACAATTATATACCATTTACTAATTAAATATTTTTACATACCATTTAGTATTATTATTACCATTTTTCTCTAGCAAAAAAAGTTATTATTACTATGCATCAAGTATTATTATTTGTCAAAAACTATTACATGATCAGTAAAAAATTTACACTAAATAATTTGTAATACTTTAAACGCGTTAATTTTAAGCTTGTTGATATGAAATATGTTAAATTTTAAAGTATTAGTACAAATAATTTGGTTTCAATTTTTTTCACCAATCTTGTAATACTTTTATAATAATACTATTTGGTAGATAATTATATTTTTCCTCTTTTAAAAGTTGACAAGTTGTAATACAAAAAATATAAAATATTAGTATAATATAAAGTTTGATATTGAAAAGGTAATAAAGATAGAAAAAACAGAAAGAAATAAATAAAAGATAAAATGTCCATACAAAGTATTTGTATATAGGAAATTTTTGATTTAAACACATCCATATGTGTTTTTGATTTTAAGTTCTACTCTCTCAATCATTTAATATTCTTAAATATATTTAGTAAATTATATATATACTTGCTAAACATACACTTTAATAACACTTATATATATTATAGTATTATACTAAAAACTTACATTACCAATCAATTTCTAAATATTATACAAAATACAAGTTTGAAAACTAGTATTTTCTACCTTTTTTTTACTGAAAATCTTGTATTTTTATGTTCTATTATTTGCTTTCTTTTACAATTTACACTATGGAATTTTTTTTTGTAATTATTTACACTAAGGAAATTGTTTTGGCTAAAACATTTTTATTAAGAAAAAAAAACTAAACGTAATAACGAGAAAAATCAACAGATCAAGAGCTGAGTTTATCATTCCGGTTTACTGTACAAATCTCCATTCTCGCGGCGGAGCATTTCTCTCACCGTGAATTTTTCCGGTACCGGCGTGTTGCCGTTATCTCTGTTGTCAAGGTAGAAGAAGAAGCTCAGTCTCTGCGAATCCGAATGAAATCTCACGAATTCGTTATATGATCTACGCGATTAATGTCTTCTTCTCTCTAGATCTGAGTTTTGAGTCGAAGTAATTGATCGTCATTGTTTTGCTATGGTTCCTGGGAAATGAAATCGTGCTGCTTCAACTCCATTTCCTTTCGATTTATCACGTGTGTAAGTCACCTTCTTCTTCTTCTCCAACTAGAAACCCTAATTTCGTAATCATATCCTCAGAGACATACCTGGATCTATGGTAGATTACAAACATTGTGCATTGCGAGCTTTTTCTTTGTAGCTTATGATTGTTTTTGCTTCAATTTGACAGGGTTTATGCATAATCAGAGATTTAGTTAAGTTAGCTTCTATGGTTTGCTTGGTGTCTTTGGCTGAATAGTTGTATTTGATAAGGAATACTGCCATTGAAGGGATGTTTTCGTTTTTTGGATTTGGGAGTTCCAGTGAAGTTAATGAATCTCCTGGTGTTTCTGGAAGCAAGATCAAACCAAGTCTTAGTTTGCAAACGGATAAAGATGTGTATAGGCCTGGAGATTCTATATTTGTAACTATTGAGGTTGGTAATTTACCTGTAAGGGATCATGAGAACGTGGTTAATCCGTCGGTTTTGGTTGAGAAGCTTAGTTTTGAGCTTAAAGGAGTAGAGAAATTGGATAAACATTGGTTTATAACTCAAAAGCCACCACCAGGAAGCAAAGGACGAAAAGGTATTCAATGAGTTTTTTTGTTACTGAAAAGTTATATGTTTGTTAGCTCATGGAGGTTTTAAAACTGTTGATTCCTTTGGAAATCTTGATGTGTCACACATAGACACACTGCACGCACATACACATTGTAGTTATGTGCGTTGAGAAAATGGATAGAAAAATAAAAAATAAATCTGTATAGTAAAAGAATAAGCATTGTTGTTATACAGTTTTTCTTTGCATGTTATCTTAACTCAGAAGAATTTTAGCCTACTCTGTTTCTTTTGTCGGAGACATTTATTCAACACATTATGTTCATTGCGACCTTTATTGCATTCGTGACACTTAGTTGTCTTTAGACAAATGTACTGGTCTAGTACTTGCACAAGTGTTATATTTGAAAACGTAAGTGGTTCATTGTTAGGTCCTTTTCCTGATCCTCATAAGTTTGAGCGAAATAAATGATACTATATTCCATGCCATTTACTTGTACTTTTTTGTGTTTTATTGATTTGTGTAATGATGTAATCATATGTATGCATTTTCGGAGATTTCCAGGTGAACGTTACTTCCTAGACAGCTCAACGCCATCCTTAATTTCGGATCAACTTCTATCCCCTGGTGCTAAAATAACATGTAAGCTTGCCTGATTCCTTTCTTTAGAACTATATGAATAATCACGTAGACTATGCTAGATGCCAATGGCCAGGGCTTACAATGTCAACCTCTAAGCTGACAGGCTTCTTTGTTTTGCAATTTCCATCTACAGTAATGGTTCGCGCTACACTTCCACAGATTATACCACCTTCTTATAAAGGTATTATACGTTACCAGTACTACATGAAGAGCACATTATGTGGAAGATGGATGGCAGTAGAAAACAGTCAATTTTACAAAGACTCGACAAAAGATTTCATTAAAGTGGTTAGTTTACTTAATTTTTCAGAGTTCTATATTTACTCTGGTTTCTTGAACGCACTATGTTTTCGTTCCTGTGTAAAAAACATATAAACTGGGATAAAAGCAAACATTTGTAGCTCTCTTGTGAAAACATAATTTTGTAGAAGAGAGGGTAACTTGCAACACATATCATGTTTTTACAAAAATGCTAAGCCAGGCGTCGTCCTTGGTTTTTAGCCTGCTTGATGCCTATTTGATAACAAAATCACACAACTTCGTTTGGGTCATTCAACATTCTTAAATCATCTAGCTTGTTATTTCTCTGTGGTGATGGAATGTCACCTGAGTTTCTGTGCAAATATGAGGTTGAAGCATGAGATATAAAACAGAGGTTAACCTAGATGTTCTTAGAAAACTTGTCAGTGTTCCATGGACAGCGTTCACTTCGGACAAATTTTCACTGTCGGGAGTTTTGGATTCGGTTACTCGAGTATAATATCTCTCTGATCAAGTAGAATTGATGCATTTCGTGATTTAGCATCAAGATAATTTTTTTGTTCCAAAAATTGGATGCTATGATTCTGGACTCTGGAGTGGGTCTAGGGTCTACGATTGGAGTTATGTCATAATTGAGGTTCAAATTATATGCATCCTATGTGATGATGCTTGGTAGAAAATATTTAAGTAAATGCATTAAGTGGTAAGCTCTTGTTTTCTGAAATATGATCTAATTCCCCTTTTCAAATTGTATTTTTCGTATTTACCTGCTGTGGTATATTTTGACTCCTGTATTCCTTTTTTTCTTTGCCAACAGGAGACGCAAATCCCAATACAGGTATGGGTAATTCAGCAGAACAATGGGTTGCTATTAGAGGAAAGTCAAACCGAGGGTAAGTCACCAAATTTATAAGACACCAAGTTACAGAACGTTTGAAAAAAAAATCTTATTTTCTTACGGCATTAGTGGTGCACCCTGATGTGACTTTTACATTTGCTTTCAGGGATTGTTCCAACCAGTACTATTACGACAGAAATATATTGGAAAGAGATGGATGGAGATTCAGAATGGGTATGTCATGCTCACACCTCTGCCATTTTACTGTTTAACAACTTTTTTTTTGTATACATATTGGTTTTATTTTGCGTGCTGGTCAACATGAGAACAATGTACCAAATGCGTTTTATGCAGACTCGAGCAAATGACGCATACGATAGTGGTGAGGATGGATACGACAGTTCACGAGATGAAATCTCTTCTGTTTCTTCCTATGCCAACAAAGGAAATTTAAATAGGACCTTTAGCAGTTCATTGTCCTTAAATTCTGGACCGCGCTTATCAATGAAAGACACGTCATATATTGACGAACGTGTTGGATCATCTCCAAAAATGATTGTTGCTCCGTTATCAGCTGCCGTGGTGTCTTATGATTCTGTTACTGGTAAGTGATTGATGTGCGAGTAATTGACTAAAACAGCATTTTTACTGGGTCACTGAGAATAGCACCAGTTCATGTAGCCCTCTGTTGTTTGCCATAGAGTTTAGAAAAGGCTTACTTTGTTAACATAAGTGTTTCTGTCCTTAGTAGAAGGCTGGTTTCGAGTCAATTCTGAACATAGTACTGTTTTAAATACCAATAAATAGTTAATGAAACCTGCTGTTTCGAAAATACCGCTTTATTTATTTTGTTTATTAGCTCTATAATATTAGAAATGGTGAGGAAGGAAGTGTTTACTAAGACTTCCATTTTTTTCTATTAGATGGCTTTTCGCCTGATAAATCATCAAGTTCTGTGATCAAACAACCCAAGCAGACAAATGGCCCGGGAGCATCTATGTCTCCTGAAGCAGGAGCTGGAGCACCATTTCCATGTAGACTAGTCTACTCTCTTAACCTTTTCCTATTTTGTAGTCTTCACGTGTCTGTAAATTCTGCAAGTATTGCTTATCGAAATGCAATCATTTCTTGCAGCAGAAGGATTTACACGAGGAAGATCTTACAACATTAAGTTGGACGATGAAGTCCTTCTTAGATTTTCCCCCAAGAATGCCGACTCTACTTATTACTTCAGCGATACTGTAATGGCAGTTTCATATCATTCAACATTCTACAATACATTTCCTGCATCAACTAACTGTTTTCACAAATGGTAATTTTTCAGATAGGCGGAACTCTTACTTTCTTCCATGAAGAAGGTGCCATGAGATGCCTTGAGGTAAATCTATAGCACCGAAAACTTCTGGTGTATAATCTGAAGTTGAGGCTATATCAAGATCTATTGAATTTGATGATCAATATATGTTTCCAGATCTCGGTTACACTAGAAATGACAGAGACAGTAGATAGGAGATTCGTTCATCCGTCTAGGAGGAATTCTCCAGAGATCCCTAAGGTACAAATGCAATACTGGGGTATAAATATTACCACTGTAATTTGGCAAGGGACCTAATTTGTTCTAAAGGAACATATTTTCCCCTACTGATCTTTAGATGCTACGTCGCTGTGATCTGAAATCCCAAGAACATTGCTTTTTTTCACAGGTGCAAAACGATCACCATGAAGTGGTGGCAGACCTTATTCAGACCAGCTTTCTTTTTTCGATTCCCGCGGATGGTCCGATGTCGTTTACTACACCTCATGTTTCTGTACGATGGTATCTTAAGTTTGAGTTCCTATATACCCCGAAGGGTGTGGACTTAAGCAGGTATTATACGGATTTATAATGCAAAGACTCACTCTCTTTCAAATCTCTTGTTCAGTCTTTTGAAATGCTTGAGTTGTTGAAATCTGTTTCTTGTTCTGTTTTCTGGTAACTAAAGGTATGAACATCCATTGTTAGTCCCGGGCTGCGAAAAAACCAATTGGGTTCTTCCAATCACGGTACATGCACCACCACCTCGGACATCAGCTGCTCAAAACCGAGGTGATAAGCTCTATGGTTTGGAGCCTTCGTGGATTCGTAGCTAAACCGAGCTTTAGTAAGATTCATTTTGGTAAATCAGTTTTCAAAGAGTTTCTGGTCTCTGTCTAGCTCACTGACCCCATCATGCAATATCTTTTTTCCCTTTTCAATTTCATTTTTAATTAGTAGTTTCTAAAGATAACAATAAAGTACATGTTTCTTTTTGGCATGCTTTGAGAAAGATCTTAAGTAATTAACCATAAAATGTATCTTATTTTAAGGGCTATTTACTGTCAATTTCTTCAAATTTTGGGCACAAATAGTTTAAACATTTTTTAGACCTTGGAATTAAGAGTGTATTTGTTTCAAAGAACAATTACACGGATAATTGCTCTTTCTTTATCAAAGAGACTAAAGCCAAGATGTTTTACGATTTAGAAAGCAATGGAATGCAATCGCAGATCAACCGCAACACTGTTTAGATGATTTGTGCCTTACTTTCGAGTGATCGAATACAACGACCATAGCGACATGACGTCTGGTTTAAGGACCGATAGTACAGGAGGCAGCAACATGGGTATAGAAAGACATTACAAGATCGGAAGTAAACCAAACTCAGTTTTGGTGGTGGCTACGAAGATGGGCAGTGAGACAGAAAAGAAAGTAAAGTCTTTTGAAGCTAACCTTGGTGACAATATCCATGGTGAATCCATGTCACCAGCCAAAGAAAGAGGAGACTAATCAAGGAGCTGACATAAGCTCTGATGTATCTTTGAAAGATACAGAGAAATCTGGTAATAGTCAGAGTTTAACTAATGGCACAAACAACTTACGTGAGCTTATGGATACGGCTTCTTTGGATTGTGATCTCCATTCATGTTGTTACTGCTCTTGTGCTCGGGAAAGGAAACAGAAAGTGATAGAAGAATAGTTCTAAATCGTTCCTTATGTATCCATTCCATTTTTTTTTAGTTTTCTGTTGATACACAATGCAATTGCCCTTCAGCTTTTAACTGTTTCATCTTTAGCAAGTAATAGTAGCTTGTTCTCTACGGAAACGAAACAGAGTGAGAGAAAAACAGAGCAAGATTCACAATCTGAATAAACCAAAGCAAAGAAAGAACACATAAGCTCTCAATGTTATCCTCACTTGGAGAACACCATTGATCCATATGTTGTTTCTCTCAAGCCGCCTTCTAGATCCAGTTCTTTAATCTTCTCTGTAACCTCTTTACGTTTGATTTTTGGGCAACCAGAGAGATTCATAAGTTGAAGATTCTTTAGTCGATCAGTGTGTGGGATCCTCTCCAATCTTGTGCAACCTTGAAGATTGATTTGCTCAAGCGCACAAGCTTTCGAGAGTTCATCAACTTCAACTAGTAGCTGAGAATGACTAAGATTTATTATCTTCAACTTCTCTAAACTCTGTAAAACAAAAGTCAATACAGGCTCGTTTAATATAAGAAAAAAGAAAAATGATTGTGATTCTTGGAATTCAGCATTACCTTAGTTCCTCCCCATAGACTTTGAAGCTGACTATAAGGCATATTGAGTTCAACAAGGTGTCTAGGATCGAAATCTTGAGGTAGCAATCGCAACGGATACTTCTCCCAGTGGAGTAGCCTGAGCTCATATGGCAAAGAGTGAAGTCCCTTAAGAAGACGAAGTTCTTGAACATTTTCAGAGCTTGAAGTGTAAATCTTCAATAGTCTAAGATTATACATATTCTCAAATGCCAGAGGATTAACATCAAAGGTTAATTTTGCTGTGTCAAGAAAAATGCCTTCAATAACTTCAGTGCCCTATAAAACCCATACCAAACAAAGTTTTAAGTCTGTCCAACTTCAGTCACAATGCTATGCTAAAGAATATCGTAATGTAACGAGTATAGTACCTTGGATTCACTGTTTTCTAGTAATAATCTGATGCTTGAAGGTTCCCAGAGTCTGCGATGCCTTGAAATCTGTTTTGTTTCCCGGTTGTTGAATTCTCGGGCAACATCTTGAATCAAATTTTGCATCTCCACTCTTGCTTCCTTTGAGATCGTCAATAGAGAGCACTCGGCGAGACGGTCAATCCCAACATGTGGATAAAAACCACATCCTTCAAGTATTCGCATTACATTGTCATGTAGTTCGCCTTTAAAGAAACAAGCAATGTCTAGGAATATGCTCCTCTCTTTGTCGCTGAGCGCATTGTAACTGCTTTTGAACAAATCCATAATCTCCATGGGAGGGCATCGCTTCATCTTCTCAAACGCCGCCTCCATTTCTTCAGGTTTCTTGTGACCCTTCAACTCTCTGCCATACAAGCAGAGAGCTTTAGGATTTCCATTAGCATATTCAACAATATTCTTTGACAGTTCCATTAGTTTACCATCCCTTGGCTCTTCTCCCAGGAACGCGGTCAGGGTGAATAATCGTAGAGCCTCTCTGTTGTTCAAACTCGGAACTTCGTATACATTCTTGACCTGACATTGATGAAGAACTTGTTTATCTCGGGATGTTATAATTAATAAGCTTCCAGGGCTAAGCCATTCGAATCCTCCAAGGAAAGACTCAGCGTCCATCGGGTTACGCACATCATCAAGAACAAGAAGAACTCTCTTCCCTCGTAGTTTTTCGAGAAAGAGTGTTTGTTTCATATTGGATTCACCTTCTAGAACCTTCTTGAATTTCTCTTCCCGCAATTTGTACAATCCCTTCTTATGAAATTCTATGTGGAAGTCTTCCACAAAGCAAGAAGCATCAAAGTCGTAACACATCTGGTTAAATGCTTCTTGTGCAATGGCGGTCTTACCTATGCCAGGCATACCCCAAATTCCTAGTTGGCAGATGTTACGGGATTGCTTGCAAAGCAAGTTTTCTATCTCCAGCAACCTTGAGTAAATTCCGATCTTACCACTAGGATCCAGCTTCTCTCGTACATCAGCAACAATCTCCTCTACTAACTCCGAGTCACTGCACAAAGTATTTTAACATAAGAAGTTCATTACTTATTATTCAAATATTCTCATTTTCTACTTTACAAGATCATGCTTAAAACTTGAAAGACGTAGTTAGCTCAACTATGATTTAGAGATAAATACAATTTCGGTTTGGTAAATCCGCTAAAAGATTATCCAGTAATGGCTTTATACCTAGAGAAATTACGAATCAAAGGTCCTAAACTTTCTAGTTAACAAAAAAATGACAAGTTTAGTGAGAGATGTTGTAACACCCCAGATTCTCGAAATGCATGGTGCATTTATGAGAATATATAGTGCATGCGCAGAGGCTTAAAAGAATTAATTTGGCTACCTGTGTTACCAAAATCCACTTACAATAAAACCTCTATAAATTAATAATGTTGGGACCTTGAAAAGTCATTATCTTAGAGAGATATTAATTTATCGATAAATTAATAAATTTATAGAGAAAATTCCTTTTTATGTAATTTTTTTAATTTTTGTTGAATGATGTTATATTATAGAATTTAATGAATCTATTTACAAAAATGACATGAAATTTTGATTAAAAATTTCGATTATCACAATAGAGTGGATGATATTATTATAATAGACGATCAAATTAAAATGGTATACTATGTATACAATCAGGCCCGGCCCTGAGAGCAAGTAGGCCAAGCATGGGCTTGCGGCCCATATAAATATAAGAAAAAAAAATCAGCCCACTAATCCTAAAGGTTTTCATTAGTTTGTTGGTAATACCAATGTCTTTTAATGGCACAAGCCCATGAATCCTAAAGGTTTTCATTAGTCTATTATTACTATTCTTATATCATATGTTTTTGTTTTAATATACCAATTAGTATAATAGAAACATATAATAAAAGCAAATCAACAAAAAATACTAATTAAAAACCTAATCACCGTTGTCGATCATCGACTCCTTCTACTTCAGCGTGACGCACAAAAAATCTCATCTTTTTTTCTGGCGTTGGCCTCTTTCGAATCGTCAAATCTCTGTCTTCAAGCAGTGATGGTGAATTTTATATGTACTCGTTTTCGGTTCCCTTTGATTTAGAAACTCATAGCCAATATTTTATTTGAAATCAATTTGAATTGTATCACACTTTACTTTACATATTCTAAAAAATTAGCTTTGATTGTTCGATTCATGGTTTCCGGTTCCCCATAAATGAGAAAGAATTTTTGTCTTCTTCTAGATTAGAAATTTAGAATAGTGAAATTTGGTTATTGTTTAGATTGTTTCATTGTCTGTTTCTTTCGTGTTTGGTTTTGTACTTTTGTGTTAAGTTTGTTTCATTATTTGTTTGTTTCATGTTTAGTTAAGTGATTCATTCTTTGTTAACTTTGCTTCGTGTTTAGTTTAGTTTGTTTATTCATAGTGGTTTTTATTTAACAAATACTTTCATTGTAGGAAAGAATGAGTTCAAAGCCATTAAAATCAGTTATGAGTGGTGCTGCAAAATTAAGGAGAAAGAAAGAAAAAGAAAGTAGAAATGCAAGGAGAATCATATTTCAAAAATAAAGTATTATTTTGTAGTGTTTCAAGTTATTTTATAGCTATTTTGTAGCATCCCTTTTTATTAGTTAAGTAAACGATTCTTTTAGTTAAAATGTGTAAAGCGGCCCTTTTTTCTTCTTGGCTTGCGGCCTTTTAAGACTCAGGACCGGCCTTGTATACAATTTAGAAAAATCATGGTTATTATTCTTAATGTCGATGGATATATTTAAAAAAAGTTATGTATAAAGAATCAATTATTTTGCCTAGAATTTTTAACAAGTGTTTGGTAAAGACCGAGAAAACAATTATAATTTTTGATGTAATACATAAAGTTAAAGATAAAGTCTAAAGATACCATGTTTAGAACATTATCATATATATATATATGCATAATTATATATGATTATTAATTTATACTATTATTGGGACCATATTTTACATAGGAATTTCAAAAAAATTACTATCTTATCATTTTATCGAATTTCGCTAATTTTTACATTGGCCCGACTCGAGACCGGAAATTTTTATTAATTTATGGTGATTATTAATTTATAGAGTATTAATTTATGGAGGTTCTACTGTATCTCTTTGGTCACTTGTCTTGAGAGAACTCACGAGTTAAGCGTGCTTGAGCTGCAACAATCGAATGATGGTTGTTCTACTGGGAAGTGATTTCCAGTACCGGGCGAGTGAAGCTAAAACTTTGAGAAAGATCGTGTGGTGATTGCAGGGTCAGTAAACATGCATTTCGAGCCTCACGGACTAACGCACCGACCGTCGGAGAAGTCTCGACTTGCGAGCCGAGAGTGGGCGTGGGGCCCACGGCAAAGCGGTCAGGGCATTATAGATGCTTTTAGCTTTGTGAGGATAACTACCTCTCCTTTACCTCGCACAATTTCATTTCATCCTAAAGACCACATTTTCGAATAACAACCAGTGGCGAAGCTACGTGTGTGAACACTAGGTCAGCTGAACCACCTTTTTTTTCCTTTTCTTCTATTATTACATTAAGTTAATTGGTTGAATTTGGTTTAATTTATGGTTTGAACTTGGTTAAATTGACTTTTTGTAGTTTGGTTAATGTTCTGAACCATAAAAAAAATTATTTCAAAACTCATCCTAGTTTATTAAAAACCAAACAAGGCCCATTTTAATAAATTCAATTTTATTTTATTTGTTTTAAAATGAGAAACAAGTTGAGCCTACTTTTTAATCATTTTACTTTAACTAATAATCTAACCCTATTACTTTGACGACAAAAACAAAACTTTAACCATGTTATATGATTAAGATTTTTTCGTAAATTTTCAATTGCCTCTTACGTTCAAGTAAATCCAAGTTAGTCTAGCTTATGTTTTGTTTTCTCAATGATTTTTTAAAATATAATTTTTAGAATGTGTAACTAGGAATTGTTATGAATTTCGAAATATAAATTGAATTATTTTGCATAATTAAATGTTTCATAATCAAGAGTTTTATTTAGATCTTACGAGCGAATTCATACAGTTAGCCAATTACCGATCAACCGATTGGATATAGATTTTTGAAGATTATTTAATTTGTTTTATCGAAAAATGTGCTCGAGATTATTACAGTGATTGTCATAAAAAAAATTTAGAGTATTAAAACTTGTAGAATACTTTTATAAAAAATATATATATATATATAATTAATTTTTTTTCAATATTCATAATATATATATATATATATATATATTGACCTTGGTTAAAAAATTTTCTAAATTCGCCACTGATAACAACTCCGTATATTTTTAGTATTGGCTCTGAATGAACGCATTTAACTTGTACTATCTTCCGTGTAACCAATAACTCAATCAGCAAAGTAGCATTACAAACTATAATATTATTGTTTTTGTTGTACAATCATATTTTAACAGTATGTATTGCTTTTAATGGTACTATCATCTTTATACTGCTATTTGTCAAAAAAAAATTACTACCTTGTGTTACCAATCGGATATTGTGGTTTTATTGTGTTTTTGTTGTACAATCATATTTTAATAGTATGTACTGCTTTTAATGGTACTATTATAAAGGCTATTTGTCAAAAAAAAAAAGTTACTACCTTGTGTTACCAATAGGATATTATGGTTTTATTGAAATTTTCTATAATTATACGTAACAACTTTTACGTACATCAAATGTTAACAATATATTTTATAACATGTATTTTTTTTAAGATCCAAAAGAATATAACTCCAACTATCATGAAAACAATTACAGATATAAAACTTACCTTCGTTGATTATTTGATTCATAGCCTGGTAACTTCGCTGCTTTGATCAAACCGTTACGCCATCTTGCAACTCGGTCTTCAGAGTACGAAATATGGTGTTCGGAAAAGGCAACTCCGAATTTCTCCGTCTGTTGTTCCACCATCAGCCGAGTTACGCCACCATAGTAGACCGGAACCACCACTATACTTTTATGTTTCCGCCGCTGAAGCTCAAGACAGTTTACGAGCGTGTCTAAGCAAAGAGCCGAGAAGGCGTAGTTCTCTGAGAAGACCACCACAGAAACCTTACATCCTTCAATGGCAGACTGATTCGTGACGTTTCTTTCCAGCTTCTTCGTAACCTCGTTGCAGTCTTCACCGAGGAACACGGAGACCCTCCTGCGGCGGAATGCCGCGGAGAGATGACTTACAAAGGAGTTGCGTGTGTCCATCCCCCTGAAGTCGATAAATACATCATAAGTGCTTGAAGTTGCCATTGATTTTTGTTCTCTCTTCATTTGCCTGGGGCATGTGTTTCTCAGTTTAATACATTTATACCGTCTAATAGAGGTAAAGAACCTTATTTCTATTTCTATTTAAATTTAATAAAAAAACAATTTGGCTATATATGTTTCAATAAAAAGTATAAAACTATAACTGATTAGGACGAATAGTTTAGTTTTATCACTGTGTTAGTATTCGAGATGCATGATGCAAGAAAATTTCCATTTTACATATTTCGTTTCTCAACTACTGAGGGCATCATTAACCATCATCCTTCCCTCACAAATATAATAATGATTTTTGAAAATAAAAATAAATCCTATCACTAAATATAAAAACAAAACCAGTCACATGTTTACACGTGTAAAGAAAGTAAAGAATCAGTCTCAAAAGTTTCCGTATATTGAGACCTCTCTCGGTCTCTCTCCTCTTTTATTACTCATCTCTCTCTTTTTATAATTATTTATTATTTGTTTAATGAAAAGAAACTGGTCAAAATATTATGGTTAAAGATGCTCTGATGAATTGTTTATTAAGTCTCTACATCATGCAATATAAAATTCACGTCTCGGAGAATATAGATTAATGGAGGCAAAATTTACAAAAGTTTTTTAGCATAGTACAAATAAAACCATTCGGAATAGTCATATACCTATGTCAAAACTAAAATTGTCCTATGTATTATCATTTGTGTAATTATTTTTATAATGTATTTAAGTTATTATTCTAGTGTTATAATAATGCTATCAAGGAAATTTTCAAAAAATGCCACAACCGAAATGTTAAAAATATATCATTATTTGAAATTTCATTTACTTAAAATATTATTTACATTTGGGATAACTATATTATGTTAGAGTTTAGCTTTTAAGGTTTAGAATTTGTGAAGATCATAACATTTTTAGAAGTTTAGAATAATAGGGCTTCGAACTTTAAATTTTTAAATTGTAGCATTTTTGAAAATGAACAATTCATTGTAATATTTCTGTAAAATAATAATTCAAATGTAGCGTTTTTGAAATTTCTCCTGATATCAGTATTACCAAGATAGATAAGGAAACGTAAATGAGTATGTAATCTAAATACATTTTTTTTTTGGTTAAAGGGTTTGCTTGAATATAATTTAATAAAGTTTACAAGAAGATAAGATGAGGGAATCATCCATTACAATAGGTAAAAACCAACACAAAAACAAATAAGATAGGAATAAGTGGAAAGAGGAAGATGAGAAGGGATCATGGTGGTTGGAACACGTAGCTTGAAGTTCCTTCCCAAAAAGGAAGAAGAAAGGTACGGTTTGAGTACTGAAGATAGAGGCTCCGTGCCTTGTTCTGCATCTGCAATAACAGTTTGTGGAAGATCTTGTAAGGAGGCAAAGAAAGACCACTATGAAATCTTCTATTTCTTTCAAACCAAATTTCGTAGATACAAGCTTGCCATCCTTGTAGTAACGCAAGTGGTAATCTAAATACAACATGTCACATTTACATATCCTTGGACGAAATGAAATTTTCTTATTAAAAATGGTACCACACCTTAAATTCATTAAAAACTTTGGTGAATAGATGATTTGATGGCTACGTTAAATCTTGAACGGTTAGTTAATGATAAAACATGGATCATCTTCTGATTATCAAATGAAAAAAAAAAAGTATTATTTTTCCTTTTTTTCTATCAGCATCGCTTTAGTTTGAATGCATAATTATATATTACAGTTAAAATAAAGTTAAAGTGTTTAAGTATTGCCAGCTGCTACTTAAAGTGTTTAAGTATTGCCAGCTGAAGTTTAAAATGTCTTGAACTAGCTTTTCTTTGAGTTGTTGACTTGTTTAATCACGTGATCATGTAACAAACATTCGATTATACAAAATTACAAACAATATGTTACACCTCGTTTGCCGATCGAGGAGCACATTCGAGAGCCAATGGTCTTAGGTCAAAGCTGTGAACGGACAGATCGGAGTTCATTTACTAACTTTTTGTCGTTGTTGTTTCATGTTTCAACACGTGATTATCCAACTAACCCAATTATATAGCAAATTAAAGAGAAAACAACGTTTTATTGGGTATTTGGGTTTTGTACAAAGAATATATATATATAACAGGAATCCTAGGACATAAATAAACAATAGAGCCTCTTAATCACCGAATTGCTTCGCTAATTAAAAATGTCTTCTAGTTTGACAAAAGAATGAACCAACATAGATGGTCAATAATTGATAAGATTCGATCCTTAACATGCAAATACATACATCGTGTTGAAATTTAATTTAATATGATCGAAGAAATAAATGAGTTTTACCGAGAGCCGATAGCTCAACTAGTAAAGATTTTAGGCAAAGCTTAGAGGTCGCTAGTTCGAGTGGCTCTTGAGACGAAACTAATATTACATGCTGTGGTTTCGGATCTGGGGGATTATGGGTTTCGGCCCTAAACCTCCTGGTAATTCAAAATAAAATAAAATAATAATTGAGTTTTATTTTGAGATGAAATGTGTCGAAATGAATTTCGGTTTTCAAACAAATGAACAATAATTGTTTTCAAATATATATATATATACAATGATCTAGATATATATATATATATATCAATAAAATTTAACATATATTTTTACAATCAGTTATCTACTACAGACAGGTTAGAAGGCCCATGACAATGGCTTAGGGCTCTTAATATTATGGGTCTAATACTTTAGACATTTTACCAGATTAAGAGAAAATTACTTATAATGTCACATTTTGAGTTTTAATCTCTCCAAATGTCACATGAGTTTTTATTTTACATACAATGTCAATCACACTATGATATTCCATTTATACCCCTCATGTATATGTGTACCACTTTCTCGGTATGAGAGAGAGATTATGGCTTGTGTCAGATTGATAAAGTTATAAAGTACAATTTTTTCTTTTAATGTTTTTCTCTTTCTTTCACTTTTTCATTTTTCTTTAATTGTGATCTCTCTTTTTCTCATTCATATCATACTACTTTATTCTAAATTATCTCCCACAAAATAGTTTTCTCTATTTGTTTGATCAATTCAATTTCCTCTTTTCTCTCTTTCAAACACCAAAAACTGTCGTTGGAATAGCCAAATAAATTGCAAACCACCGCAAAACTATCATCATATGTACACCATCCAACCATCACTACACCATATGTACACTTTCTAGACGTCGTCACCGTGTACACTATCCGACGACTGGTACACCATCGTATACACATTCTGTACCCGCGTGTACCTTTTCTGGCGGTCGATAAACCATCGTGTATATTGTACACTATTTGAAAGTGTAATCGTGTACACTATATGACCATTGACACATCACGGTGTACACATTCCATCCCACAATCATCATGTACACAGTCTAACCATCATCAATGTGTACACTGTCCGACCACCGGCACACCACAGTGTATACAATCTAACCACCATCAACTTGTACACAGTCTAACCAACATCAATGTGTACACTGTCCGACCACCAACACACCACATTGTACACAATCTAACCACGATCAAGTTGTACATAGTCTAATCACTGTCATCATGTACATATCCGACCACCGTAATCGTGTATATACGTGTGATTTTATGTAATAAAGGTTGAGTCCAAATATATTAATAGATTTTACCTATTTATTACAGGTAAAAGATGGTATACACCTCTTGTACGTATACAACATGATTTATGTTTGCATTCTTGAACGTACACATCGTCCTCCTCTTGTACGTACACCTCCAAGTGTGCATACATCTTTTCCTCCACGTGTACGTACATTTCCTCTTGTGTGTACATCCTCCCTTCCTCTTGTACGTACTTACACAATGATTTGTTGCATTTCGTGTACATACAGATCCTCCTCTTCTTGTACGTATATTTCCTCGTGTACATACATCTTCTCTTTCATGTGTACGTACACCTCTTCAATGTGCGTACACTTTTTCCTTCTCTTGTACGTGCTTACACAATGTTTGCATTTCCTATATGAAAACATTCGTCTCCTCTTGTACGTACACCTCCTCGTGTACGTACATCTACTCCTCTACATGTACGTGCACCTCTTCGTTTGCGTATACATCTTCCTTCTCTTGTACGTACACTTCCTCGTGTAAGTACATTTACTCCTCCACGTGTACGTGCATCTCCTCTTTTGCGTACATCTCCTTCTCATGTACGAATACCATCCAAATCTCGTTTATCCTATCGGTAATAAGTTGACTCCCTAAAAATTTGAGAACAAGCTTGCCGGAGAAAGAGAGATAGGCTGTCTGAATAGAGAAAAATTTCTCAAAACATGAGTTTCAAAGTTTATCCAACTCATTCGTGTCAACCAAAGCGGCGGCGATGACCGCAATCAGTTCCGGCTTTGAACAGACGTGAAGGTGCAAACCTTTAGGGTATTGTTGGGAGTGGAGAAGTTGAGCCGGCAATATTCCTTCACTTGACGGTTCAATGGAAGACGGAAGAAGAGGTGGGTCTTTCAGCTTTACTGTCAAAGGCGGAGGAGGAGATTCAGGTCTAGTCGTCTTTGCCGGAGATGGATTCGGCGGAGATGGTACATTCGACGGTGGATCTGACATCAATGGTTTTGAGGGTTTGCAATTGAGAGAAAATATGTTAATTTTCTTCTGATTTCTCAAAACAAATATATTAATGAAAGAGAAACGACCATTGAAGCTCGTCTTATGCCTGATCCACAACAAGAGGCTTTGAATCGGTGGTGACTTTTCCGGTGGAGAGAGAGAGAAAGAGAAAAGTTTTTTGAGTATGAGACAAAGAAAAAAGAAAAATTAAGTTTTAGAAATAGAGAAGAAGACACTCGAATAGTCAGAGAAAGTTGAGCTTTTTTCTAATATCCATTAGTTTTATTTTAAATAAATTGTCATAAATGTAAAAAAAGTAGTGCAATGTCAAATTTGTGTAATAATGTGTAAGTCGGTGTATGTATAGAAAAAGGGTAATTTGGTCATAATATGAGATTTAAGTTTTCGTGTATGACATATTTGGCATTTGAGTTCCACACTATGACTTTTTTGTAATTATTTCTCTTTAAATAATGGCTTACTGTGACAAAAAAAAAAAACATTATGGTTTACTTTGTTATCCACCCCAAAATTGAGGGGCACTCATTTTTAGAGGCACAATTGATGAGTCATTTAATGAAAGATAATTTTAAACGTTTTCTCAAATATAATCTATATGGCCCAGGCTCCAGGATCAAGTTACATAACATTTATAAAGCTTTTGATTCTAGGCTTAATTAGTACAATAACACATCAGCGAGAAAAAAATTAAAAAAATAACATGTGGAAAAATAATATAGGTATCTAAGAAAAATAGAAAATTTTTGACAAAATTTCCCGTATGTTAACTATTTTAGGAACATATTTCATATTCTATTGATATCAAAATATAATTAACTACATCGAAATGTTTATGTAACTAACTATTTAAAAAAATAGTAACTATGAATCTACTGACTTTATAACATAGTTCACAAAATAAAAATGTTGTAATAGTTACTTATTTAAACAAACATAATACGATTTATAACTACAAAACAACTATGTAAATATAAAGTTTGTTTTATATATTTTTAACTATAAAGTTCACTTATATTCGATATATAAAAACTTATTTACGTCTATATACATTTTAATAGAAATATGGGTAGGTAACAACGTGTAAAAATAACAACTATATTAATGTATAGTTAGCTACAATGTAAGTACTAGATGATTGTGGAGATGACGCATACGCATCTTCTCCCAAATCACATCTCTAATAATATTTAGGGATATAGTTAAAAATATAGTTCATTATATGTATGTATAATTAATACATGAATGTTTAGCTAAATACCTTTGAAATTCAGGTAAACTGCATATAAATATAATAAACTATATTAATGTATAGTTAGCTATAATGTGAATTTATATTTATATATATAAGTAACTACAAATATATTAGCAATTTAGTGCATAGTTAACCATTTTGTTTTTAGAATAAGTGAATGATATAATTAAGAATTAAGATAGTAGTACCCGTGTTTTACGCGGAATAAAAAATTTATCAAGTAAATTAATATTATTTTAGTTAAATAATCAATTGTAGCTACTTATTTATTATACGATATTTAAGATCAATTTTAAATATTTAAATTTTTTGATTTTTTTTATAAAAAGTGTCTTGCAGCTGTGAAATAATTGAAATCAACAGAACATATTTTTTTAAAAAATATGGTATGTGACTCAAAGATAAAAAATGGAAGATTGAGTATATAACCAAAAAGTTGTCGCCATAAATTAATTATTACTTTAGTGTTTATTTAATTGATAATTTGTGTTTTGAAATTGATTGGTAATATGCACTATAATAGCCAAGTTAGTATTGTGAGTTGAAATAATATTTAGATAGTGAGATTTTATATGTACAAATTTAATAATATTAGTTAAGTTAATTAGATGAGTAAACTTATTTATTTTTTCATTTGAACATAGGGATTTAGGTATTTGAAGTGTTTGGATAGAAATATAATAGTAGTTAATAATAGTTCTAGTTTGTTTGGGTAGAATGATTAAATTATATTATAGTATTTGGATATGAGTATAGTAGAAGTTACTAATTTTAATTAATTAAATCAAAAATATGAGGAAAAAGAGAGTTTGACGTTTCAGTTCAAAATGCTTCTCCTTTAGTACATAGAAGATTGAAAAAAAAAGACGAAAAATGTTAAAGCTATATAAATTTAAACCTTTGGTTTCAAACGGGATCATTAACTAAAATATTTTTTGCCAGTAACTTGTTGAAAGTTCAAAATCTCACCTAGTATCCGGCATTCGGATAACCGTTATTAAGATACAAGCATTTCATTGTGACCGTAATTAGTGGAGTAACCGTTCACATTGTGACCCACATCTTCCATCAAAACTATGAAAATTTGAGATCTAAAATAAATGTTTTTATTGTGACTCATCTATTTTACCTATTTTGGTTTTCAGTATTTATTTTATTGTTGTCTGTGTTGGTTGTTTTAAGACCTTAGATATTATTTGTGTGGTGTGTTATAAATACGATAAAGACTACACATATTGTTTGTTATGTACTACTGTATGAGAGGATTTTGACATCTTTCAAATAACTACTGATGACATTCACTCCTACACAGTCAACAAACACGTGAAGAGGGCGGAAAAAATGTGATTTGAAATTTAGCGGTGAGAAAGACAAAAATAGGGAAAACACCTCTAATCATTTTTTCCGCCCTCTTCACGTGTTTGTTGACTGTGTAAGAGTGAATGTCCTCAGTAGTTATTTGAAAGAGGTCAAAATCCTCTCATACAGTAGTACATAACAAACAATATGTGTAGTCTTTATCGTATTTATAACACACCACACAAATAATATCTAAGGTCTTAAAACAACCAACACAGACGACAATAAAATAAATACTGAAAACCAAAATAGGTAAAATAGATGAGTCACAATAAAAACATTTATTTTAGATCTCAAATTTTCATAGTTTTGATGGAAGATGTCGGTCACAATGTGAACGGTTACTCCACTAATTACGGTTATTTGCCTGTAACGGGAAACATTTATTTTTCTATTAACCGTTATTAAAATAGAAAAATCAGTGTGAGGAGTAAGAAACAGAAAATATTAAGATACAGACGTACGAGAGAGCTAAGACTACACATCAAATAGAAAGTTGTACAAGCGGCAAGGAACTTCTGAGTGGCGGGAAATCTTTCGGTCAAGTTTTACTAAGTTAAAAGTAGATATACATGCTGAAGATATGAAGATCTTGGCGTGCATCAAATAATAACAAGATTTACTTGAAAAACAAGATTTTATGTTTTGCTTATTTGGAGAATGTTTAGTAAATTTTAGGGTAAGGGTTTTTAGATATTCGAGTTTATAAGGGGTAAGGGTCGTGCTTAGTTGAGGTAACACATAGAACCCCAAATTGAAAGATTGTAACTTAAAGTTTCACCAAAAACAGAAGCTATAAGAAAAAGAGTTTACAACCCTATGATTCACTAAGAGCATGAAATCACTACAAGAAAACAGATAATTTGTGACACCCTTAATCGTCACAAAATCGTCACAAATGGGTCATTTGCGACTACTTAGTGACGAAAACAGGACGTCGCAAATATGTCGTCGCTAATTTCCGTAGTCGCAAAGTAGTCGCAGATTAGCGACTACTTTGTTACGCTGTTTTAGACGTCGCTAATTAGCGACTAATTTGTGACACCGGTACATAGTAGCAAATTAGTCACACTTTTGTTACAACTGTATTGTCGTCACAAATTAGCGACGAATAAAGATGGTCGTTAAGTCGTCGCAGATTAGCGACAAAATAACGACTACAATACAAAAGTCACTAATTAGCGACGACTTTGTGACTACAGCCGTGGTCAGTAAGGGTAGTCACAAGTTAGTCACAAATTTGCGACACTTTTGTGACGCCGAACGGACTGTATGAAAGTGTCACAAATCAGTCACTAATATTTATGTCGGTAGCTATGTCGGCAATGAAGTCAAGTGGTTGGACACGTGATTAATGCGGGTGGTTGGTGAGTAAACTAACTTTTGTGACTCGTTCGTGTAGTCGCTAAATCGTCACTAAATCGTCACAAATTTGTGACACTTTTTAAGAGTCACAAAGTAGTGACTAATTTTTATCTATATAAGCAACACACCCCTCCCTCTCCATTTACAACGCACCTCTCTTTCTTTATCCATTCCTATCAAACCTCTCTCTCTTCCTTAAAATCAGAAAAAAATCCAAAATAACCAAAAAATCCTAGAAAAAAAAACCCAAAAAAAGGAAAATTTCAAAATCACGAAAACACCGAGAAACCCGAAAAAAATCCAAAAATTATGTTTAATTCTAATCGAGAGTGGATGTACAACTGGATTGATCCTCGTACAAATAATATCGCAGATGAATTTTTGGTGGGGGTACAACCTTTCTTGGAGTTTGCATCTACCTAGTATTCGTCAGTTACAGGTGGAGGTATGTTATACTGCCCTTGCGCAAAGTGTAAAAATGATAATGGTTGTAAACAAGCTAAAACTGTTCGGTACCATTTACATAGTAGAGGTTTCATGGAAAACTATTATGTTTGGACGGCACACGGTGAAGATTACGATGTAACTGGGGCTGGGGTAGGTAGTAGTAGCTATTACGGGAATGCTGATCTTAGTAGCGGTAACCAAGAAACAAATTACGATGGCGGAGGAAGCAGTAGCTATTATGAGAATGCTGATTTTAGTGGTGGTAATGAAGAGTTTAATTACAATGGCGCAAATGTTTATGGTGAAATGGTTCATGATGCATTTCGTGGTTCGGTACCATTTATTGATTATCACCATGAACATGATCATCAAAGTGGAAATGATCCTGTTTATGCAGAACCTACCGATGACGCGAAACAGTTCTACGACATGTTAGCTGCAGCAAATACGCCATTGTATGATGGTTGTCGTGAAGGTCTGTTGCAGTTATCATTAGCAGCTCGGCAAATGAATATCAAGGCAGATCACAATTTAGCTGAAGTTTGCATGGATTCAGTGGCAGAATTGATGACGGAGTATTTGCCGGAGCCTAATAATGCAACTGGTTCTTTCTATGAGACGGAAATGTTGATGCGGAAGCTATGATTGCCGTTCCATACATATGATGTCTGCGTAGATAATTGTATGCTCTTCTGGAAAGACGATGCGTAGTTGGACCATTGTAGGTTTTGTGAAAAATCGAGATACAAGGCTAGTCGGAGGCGTACTAAAATACCGGTTAGCAAGATGTGGTATCTACCCATCACTGACATATTAAAGAGGATGTACCAATCCGAAAGGACTGCAGCGTCGATGAGGTGGCATGCTGAGCACCAGACAGAAGACGGAAAAATGGTTCACCCATCTGATGCGGAAGAGTGGCAAAATTTCAATCAAATACATCCACAATTTGCGGAGGAAACGCGAAATGTGTATTTGGGTTTATGCACCGACGGTTTCAATTCTTTTGGAATGTCCAAAAACCATTCATTGTGGCCGGTGATCATGACACCGTACAACTTGCCTCTGGATATGGCGATGAAAAGGGAATATCTGTTTTTGACGATTTTGAATTCCGGACCAAATCATCCACGAGGAAGTCTTGATGTTTTTCTCCAACCATTGATCGAGGAGTTAAAGGACTTATGGAATCATGGAGTTGAGGCGTATGATGTGTCCTTAAATCAAAACTTCAACATGAAAGTTGTTCTCCTATGGACAATAAGTGATTTTCTGGCGTATGGGATGTTATCGGGATGGACGACACATGGAAATTTAGCATGTCCACTTTGTATGAGTGATACAAATGCTTTCTACTTGCCGGCTGGTAGGAAGACGTGTTGGTTTGACAATCATAAAAGATTTCTACCAGACAATCATCAATTACGAAAGAATAAAGTTAATTTTCTTAAGGGAAAGAGCGCCTTGGACGAGTGTCCACCTGCAACGTTGACGAGTGAACAAGTATACCAGCGTATACTAAATACCGGAGCACCGAAAACATCAGAATGCGGTGGAAATGAGCATGAGACTAAACCTGCCGGTTATGGGAATTGGCACAACTGGCATAAAGAAAGCATATTTTGGGAGCTTCCGTACTGGGTTGATTTGAATCTACGAAACTGTTTGGATGTGATGCATATCGAGAAGAATGTTGAAGATAACATCATGTATACTATAATGAATGTCAAAGACAGATCGAAAGACAATCTGAAGTCAAGAGTAGATGTCGCAACGTTCTGTGCTCGGAAGGAACTGCATCTTGACGCTCGTGGGAACGCCCCATTCTCGATTTGGAGACTAACAGCAAAAGCAAAAGCTACCTTACTATTGTGGGTCAAAAATGAAGTTAAGTTTCCAGATGGCTATGTGTCAGATTTAGCAAGTTGTGCAGACATCAAAGGTGGAAAGTTTTCAAGAATGAAAAGTCATGACGCACATGTTTTTATGGAACGCTTGCTTCCCTTCATATTTGCAGAACTTCTCCCGCGTAATGTTCACCAAGCAATATCAGGTATATTTACATTACAATCATCATTATATTAATTGGTATTGGATAAGGATTTAAATGTTGGACTTATATACAGAAATTGAACTGCAGCACTTGGAGCATTTTTCCGTGATCTAAGTAGTAGATCATTGGATAAAAGTCGTCTGCTAGTTTTGAAGGAAAACATTGTGATGATTATATGTAATTTGGAAAAAATCTTTCCACCGTCCTTCTTTGATGTGATGGAGCACCTTCCTATCCAACTACCATACGAAGCACAACTTGGCGGTCCAGTGCAGTACAGATGGATGTATCCGTTTGAAAGATTTTTTGGACATTTGAAACGCTTAGCGAAGAACAAAAGATATCCAGCGGCATCCATCGTGCATGCGTACATGAAGGAGGAGGTATCTTACTTCTCAGAACACTAATTTCCACCACAAATTTCTATAGCAAGAAGAAGGAGGTAATTATTAATTAACATTCAGTTGTTTGTTACTTATATATGCTTTTCTTCCAATAACTGTACAAGACATGGTAATGTTTTTAGGGCTTCTCGGTATGACGAAGGTCAAGTGCCCGTATACAATGTAGATGTACCAGATATATTTAAGGAAGTGGGTCGTCTAAGTGGCCAAAGTAGTGATTTGTGGTTCAGAGATAAGGAATATAAGAGCGTTCATGCATATATTTTGCGTAATTGTGAGTATTTCCGGCAGTTTGAGAAGTAATTGTGATTCATCCCACAATGATGTATAACATATTTATATAATTTTACATCCTTACGTTTTAGTCGTGTTTTGGCAACACAGCATTGTCGATGCACAAATTCGATTGGAAAATTCAGACCTAACTGATGACGAGGTCAGAGCGAAAATAGATGATTAATTTCACACGTGGATTTACCAATACGTATGTACTTTTTATGAGTTAATTGTTAAAATCTTCTTACGCATATGAAGGATTTACAAACTTTGATTTATCAATCGAATCATGTAGGTGAATGCAACGAGACATGAACAACATTTTCCACTATGGGTTTACGATATAGTAGACGGTCCTCTAAACAAGGCAACTGAATGGCCTATGTATTTTACAAGGGGGTATATGTTTCACACCGAGGACCACGGAAAAGATAGGAAAACAATGAATTATGGAGTTTGTGTCAGAGGGCAAAGTTATTCTGAAGCGTCTGTGGAAGATGATTTTTATGGAACCGTAGATAAGATTATCGAGCTCACATATCCCGGATCATTGAATTTGAAAATCGTACTTTTTCAATGTAAATGGTTAGATCCTACTCCTCACATAGGGACGAGAAAGAGCTCGGTAGGTGTTGTCGACGTCCTTAAAACTGGGAAATATCCAAACTACGAACCATACATATTGGGTATGTTTTCATCATCCACATTATTGATTATATATATATATATATATCTGTTTGTGTGTTTATATTAATCAAATAATTATATAATGTCAGGATCCCAAGCTGATCAAGTGTGTTATCTGACATACCCAAATACGAAACGTTCTCGGAAAGTATGGCAATCTGTTTTGAAAGTAAATCCAAGAAATCGTGTTCAAGGAAAGTACAACGAGAAAGAGGTCGTTATTTTGCAACAAACTTACGATGAAGGATTAACGTCTACCGTTGATGAAATCAATGTCGATTCTTTAGTTGATCGCGCACAACCAATGGAAGACATCGATTTTGAGATTGGAGACGATGATGTAGAAGATGAGTTTCAATGTAATTTATCATCTTCGGACGATGACGATGAAGTTTGAACTGGGATTCAAATTTATATGTAATATATTTGTGTGATTGTGTTAGACGTCGTTATTATCCAAATGTGTTTAGTTATTTCCACGACTTTTATAAAATTTATGTAATAATTTGTGTGATTGTATTTTACAATTTCGGTAAATTTTAAAAATTGATCAAGTATATATAAAGTTGTGTGTATCAAAATACCGACTGAAGACAATGGCACAATGGTTTGACACTCACTATAAATGCATTCGTATCCGGGTTCAAACCTACTTGAACCACCCTTTTTTGGTTTTTTTAAAATTGATCAAGTATATATAAAGTTGTGTGTATCTAAATACCGATTGAAGACAAGTAAATTGGAATGAGACACATAGAATTTTAATCTAAGATTTGATAATTTTGTATTGTTTCACAAAATATATGATTACTAATATTTTGATGATATAATAGAACACACAATGAAGGAATGCATCTGAAATTATTTGGAGTTTTAGTTGACCAAAGTATTTGGTCCAAATGTTTAGGGTTTAGGGTTTCATTTGCTACTACTAACACTGAGTGACAAACTAGTCACAAAATAGCCACTACTTTGTGACTCACTTGTGACGAATATATGGGCCTACAGAACCAAATATTTGGGCTTAAAGCCTGCAAATGGTTTCCCACGTCTTAGCGACGAATTAGTGACTACACTGAAAACAAAAGGAATTCAGACCAATTCCCAAATTCATTTCGCACAAACCCTATTTTTTTGTTTTCTCTCTTCTCCTCTATACGATTCGACTCTGTCGTTCGAATCTTCCGATTTCTCCACAAAATCGAGCGTTTATTGTTCGATTCTCTCTTAATCGTTTATTCTCCATCTCTCTGTATCGAATCATCTTCTCGATTCGATCCGTCAGTGAAGAAATCGATCGATTCTTCATCTCTTAAACCCTAAGCCTCCGATTCTGTCCTTCTTCAAACACAACCACTAATCTTCATATCTTTCTTTCAATAATTCCAGTCTCTACTCTCTCAAAACCCTAACCGACATCCTTACCCTAAACCAGATTGAACGACGTCTTCGATGGCGAAAACAAAAGTAGGGGCTCCACGAGGGCGAGGTCAGGGAACCGGAGGACGTGGTGGAAGAGGCGGAGGTGGCGGTGGAAGAGGCGGTGGTTCTCAGAAAACCTCAAAGGGTCCTGCTGCAGTTGGTGGTTCTCGTGTAGACGCGAAGGATGAGGGGAAGCGTCCTGCTACACGAGGTGGTTATCTGAAGCTCTCAAAGCCTGCTGGGAACCCTACTGCTGCAGACGGTGGTTCTCCACCACTCTCAAAGGCTGATGGGAAGCGTACTGCTGCAGACGGTGGTTCTCCGCCACTCTCAAAAGCAGATGGGAAGCGTCGTGCTGCAGCTGGTGGTTCTCAGTCTATCTCAAAGACTCAACACAAGGATCTTGCTCCTGCCATTGGTACTAAGAGACTGGCGGCGCATTCTGGACCAAATTTAGCCGGACAAGACAAGGACGCAGCTTCACCAACCACACAAGTTAGGTTAAACAGCGGTCAGACATCTTCAAGTAACTCCAACCGTCAGCATACGACTCCTTCTCAGGGTACGCCGACGTCTCAAGGGACTGTCTCAGTCTCTCGGACTAGGGATGTTCCACTTCAGTACCTTCCTCTATCAAACCGTCCTGCTCCTCCAGCGTTTCGTCTATCTCCAGAACTCAATCTCAATCTCCAACCAGGCAGTCGAGAGATTGAAAAGGAAGATGAGGAAGATGATGAGGAAGGTGGTGATGACGCGGTTGAAGACATGGAAGTTCAGTACGAACATGTGGTTCAGCAGGAACCAGAAGGGCAAGACTACCAGCAGCTGTTGGATGATGTTTTGGCTCTTCCAGGTCGTCAAACTTTGCCTCTCCTCAGTCACGTTCCCACAGTTGATATAACGCCCCGACCGCCCTGCCGTGGGCCACACGCCCACTCTCGGTTCGCAAGCCGAGACTTCTCCGACGGTCGGTGCGTTAGTCCGGGAGACTCGAAATGCATGTTTACTGACCCTGCAATCACCACGCGATCTTTTCCCGAGTTTTGGCCTCACTCGCCCGGTACTGGAAATGACTTCCCAGTAGGTCACCCATCCCTCGATTGCTCCAGCTCAAGCACGCTTAACTCTGGAGTTCTCTCAAGACAAGTGACCGAAAAGATAAGTGCACTTTGGTGACATAGGTAGCCAAATCAATTCTTTTTAAGCCTCTCCGCATGCACCACATATTCTCAGACAATGCACCAAGCATTTCTAGAATCTGGGGTGTTACAGTTGAAAAAAGTATTTGGTAAGTTTTCAAACTGTCTTTTATTTTTGTAAATGTGTAGTTTATGTGTTGTATAGTTTGGTAAGTTGATTTCAATGGTTTGTTTAGTTTGCATCGATATATATGCCTCTCATTCTTGTTAACTGGTTATTTGGTAGCTAAGTTATTTGGTAGTTCGCATCTGCTAGCTAACTTGTGGTAGTTTGGTAGTTTCTTAGCCTCTGTTTCTTAGCTTATTTGGTAGTTTCTTAGCCTCTATTTCTTAGCTTATTTGGTAGTTTCTCAGCCTCTGTTTTTATCTTTTTGCTAGGTTTACTTGAGACAAAGGCAAACTTACTCGTGTCATCGCTGGAATCTTTCGTCACAAATTTGATGGACCTTTCTACAGCTGGACTGTCACACCTATCGACAAGCAAGAAAGATACTTCAGAACTTTTGCGGTAATCTTTTATGCCTCACATACTTTCCAATTATGTTTCAATTATACATGTTTAACTATGTTTTTTACTGTGTAGAGCAAGTACAATTGGGAGTTAGGGATCACTGAGCTTGCTAGGTCTCATTTCAACAAGATTGCGACAAAGCGGATGAGGGGAATTGTGAGTCAGGCTAAGAAGAAGGGGGTCAGGCCAACCTGGATTGGTGAGAAACTTTGGAATTACATGTGCCTCCATTGGGATACTCCAGAGGCTCAGAGTAAGAGCATAACGGCTTCCAACTCTCGTATGTCTCATCGTAATGGACTTGGAGCTCACAGACATAGAGGTGGCCAGTTTTCTTACTTGACCATTCAACAAGATATGGTAATAATCTTTTTTTTCCTTTTCTTACAAATTAACTTCCTCTAATTGATCAATCTTATCTACTGTTGCAGGAGGAGGAACTAGGACGACCAGTCTCATGGGGTGAAGTCTTTAGGAGGACTCATACCAATGACGATGGCTCCTTCATTGATCAGAAAGCTAAGGAAGTCACTGAGACTTATGAGAATGCCCTTCAAGATGTTCTGGAGCAGGAGGCCGATGCACCAGAACAGTCAGATTCAACTCTCGATTCAACTCATCGGAATCTCACAATTGCTCAGAAGAATGAAATCTTCCTTAAGGTATGTTTCTTTCTTACCCTTTCTCTTCCCCTCTGTTTTTGTTTTCCATGTGTTTATGCTTCAATACATTGTTCTACAATTTGGTTCTTTCTCAATTAGGTGATTTGCTAGTGTACTTCTTTGCTAGCATTGTTCTGTCACTGATTTTAGTTTATGAATACTTGAGTTTAGAGTTAGGGTTTCTTAAGCTTGGATTTAGTATTGATCGTACTTGGATTTAGGGCTGTGTACTTGAGCTTCCATTTATTATTGATCAAACTGGATTTTTTCTTAACTTGTTGTTGCTTGGATATGTGTATGTTGCAGTGTACTAGGTTTGATATGTGTATGTGTATGTTGCAGTGTACTAGGTTTGATCCCAAGGGTAACCCTTATGGAATGGGTCAACTATCACAGGAGCTTGAGGTAAGGAATGGGAAGAGGAAGACCTGTTACGCTGAGTCTTCTACAACATCTCTCTTAGAGATCCAGGACGACCTTAAAGAAGCTCGTGAAAAGCTTGCTACACAATATGAAGATAACAAGCGTCGTGATACGGAAAATCTGTGCCTCGCTAATGAGCTCAAGGATAGTCAGTCGAGGATTGCTCAATTAGAGAAGATGGTTACCAATATCATGATGAGCAACGGTCAGTCAACCAACTCCCCTGAACCAGAACCAAATGCACAACACACAACAACCTCTCCCCAAGCTTGACAATATGACTCTCTCTGCAAATCTCTTACTCTTAAACTCTTGAACAAACTTTATATTTTTCAATGTTTTGTATAATTATCTCTTCTACTATAACACTCTAAACTAATGTTTAAATACATATGCTTTGTTTAATTTAGAAGAATTTTAGCTATGAATTTGATTTAGGCTTTCCAAAAACTCTCAAATCTAAATATTATCCGTACCAAATTTGGAACTGAAAATAACCAAAAACTTTTTGGGCGTCGCTAAGTCGTCGCTTATTAGTGACGCTTTTGAGACTAATTTGTAACTAATGTAAAATTTAGCCACTACAAAGATTGTCACTAATCAGTCGCTTATTTGTGACTACCAAATCGTCACTAATCAGTCTCTTATTAGTGACTACAAAGGTGTCATTAATTAGTCGTAAATTAACGATTAATAAGAATAGTCACAAAGTAGTCACAATTACCACGCGTCGCTACTTCGTCGTGTATTTCCCACTCCCTACTATTGTCGCAAAAGCGTCGCAAATTTGCGACGACAATACAGTTGTAACAAAAGTGTGACTAATTTGCTACTATGTACCGGTGTCACAAATTAGTCGCTAATTAGCGACGTCTAAAACAGCGTAACAAAGTAGTCGCTAATCTGCGACTACTTTGCGACTACGGAAATTAGCGACGACATATTTGCGACGTCCTGTTTTCGTCACTAAGTAGTCGCAAATGACCCATTTGTGACGATTTTGTGACGATTAAGGGTGTCACAAATTATCTGTTTTCTTGTAGTGATTTCATGCTCTTAGTGAATCATAGGGTTGTAAACTCTTTTTCTTATAGCTTCTGTTTTTGGTGAAACTTTAAGTTACAATCTTTCAATTTGGGGTTCTATGTGTTACCTCAACTAAGCACGACCCTTACCCCTTATAAACTCGAATATCTAAAAACCCTTACCCTAAAATTTACTAAACATTCTCCAAATAAGCAAAACATAAAATCTTGTTTTTCAAGTAAATCTTGTTATTATTTGATGCACGCCAAGATCTTCATATCTTCAGCATGTATATCTACTTTTAACTTAGTAAAACTTGACCGAAAGATTTCCCGCCACTCAGAAGTTCCTTGCCGCTTGTACAACTTTCTATTTGATGTGTAGTCTTAGCTCTCTCGTACGTCTGTATCTTAATATTTTCTGTTTCTTACTCCTCACACTGATTTTTCTATTTTAATAACGGTTAATAGAAAAATAAATGTTTCCCGTTACAGGCAAATAACCGTAATTAGTGGAGTAACCGTTCACATTGTGACCGACATCTTCCATCAAAACTATGAAAATTTGAGATCTAAAATAAATGTTTTTATTGTGACTCATCTATTTTACCTATTTTGGTTTTCAGTATTTATTTTATTGTCGTCTGTGTTGGTTGTTTTAAGACCTTAGATATTATTTGTGTGGTGTGTTATAAATACGATAAAGACTACACATATTGTTTGTTATGTACTACTGTATGAGAGGATTTTGACCTCTTTCAAATAACTACTGAGGACATTCACTCTTACACAGTCAACAAACACGTGAAGAGGGCGGAAAAAATGATTAGAGGTGTTTTCCTTATTTTTGTCTTTCTCACCGCTAAATTTCAAATCACATTTTTTCCGAATGCTTGTATCTTAATAACGGTTATCCGAATGCCGGATACTAGGTGAGATTTTGAACTTTCAACAAGTTACTGGCAAAAAATATTTTAGTTAATGATCCCGTTTGAAACCAAAGGTTTAAATTTATATAGCTTTAACATTTTTCGTCTTTTTTTTTCAATCTTCTATGTACTAAAGAAGCATTTTGAACTGAACCGTCAAACTCTCTTTTTCCTCATATTTTTGATTTAATTAATTAAAATTAGTAACTTCTACTATACTCATATCCAAATACTATAATATAATTTAATCATTCTACCCAAACAAATTAGAACTATTATTAACTACTATTATATTCCTATCCAAACACTTCAAATACCTAAATCCCTATGTTCAAATGAAAAAATAAATAAGTTTACTCATCTAATTAACTTAACTAATATTATTAAATTTATACATATAAAATCTCACTATCTAAATATTATTTCAACTCACAATACTAACTTGGCTATTATAGTGCATATTACCAATCAATTTCAAAACACAAATTATCAATTAAATAAACACTAAAGTAATAATTAATTTATGGCGACAACTTTTTGGTTATATACTCAATCTTCCATTTTTTATCTTTGAGTCACATACCATATTTTTAAAAAAAATATGTTCTGTTGATTTCAGTTATTTCACAGCTGCAAGACACTTTTTATAAAAAAAATCAAAAAATTTAAATATTTAAAATTGATCTTAAATATCGTATAATAAATAAGTAGCTACAATTGATTATTTAACTAAAATAATATTAATTTACTTGATAAATTTTTTATTCCGCGTAAAACACGGATACTACTATCTTAATTCTTAATTATATCATTCACTTATTCTAAAAACAAAATGGTTAACTATGCACTAAATTGCTAATATATTTGTAGTTACTTATATATCTAAATATAAATTCACATTATAGCTAACTATACATTAATATAGTTTATTATATTTATATGCAGTTTACCTGAATTTCAAAGGTATTTAGCTAAATATTCATGTATTAATTATTCATACATATAATGAACTATATTTTTAACTATATCCCTAAATATTATTAGAGATGTGATTTGGGAGAAGATGCGTATGCGTCATCTCCACAATCATCTAGTACTTACACTGTAGCTAACTATACATTAATATAGTTGTTATTTTTACACGTTGTTACCTACCCATATTTCTATTAAAATGTATATGGACGTAAATAAGTTTTTATATATCGAATATAAGTGAACTTTATAGTTAAAAATATATAAAACAAACTTTATATTTACATAGTTGTTTTGTAGTTATAAATCGTATTATGTTTGTTTAAATAAGTAATTATTACAACATTTTTATTTTGTGAACTATGTTATAAAGTCAGTAGATTCATAGTTACTATTTTTTTAAATAGTTAGTTACATAAACATTTCGATGTAGTTAATTTCAAATATCATTTTTTCCGCCCTCTTCACGTGTTTGTTGACTGTGTAGGAGTGAATGTCCTCGGTAGTTATTTGAAAGAGGTCAAAATCCTCTCATACAGTAGTACATAACAAACAATATGTGTAGTCTTTATCGTATTTATAACACACCACACAAATAATATCTAAGGTATTAAAACAACCAACACAGACGACAATAAAATAAATACTGAAAACCAAAATAGGTAAAATAGATGAGTCACAATAAAAACATTTATTTTAGATCTCAAATTTTCATAGTTTTGATGGAAGATGTCGGTCACAATGTGAACTGTTACTCCACTAATTACGGTTATTTGCCTGTAACGGGAAACATTTATTTTTCTATTAACCGTTATTAAAATAGAAAAATCAGTGTGAGGAGTAAGAAACAGAAAATATTAAGATACAGACATACGAGAGAGCTAAGACTACACATCAAATAGAAAGTTGTACAAGCGGCAAGGAACTTCTGAGTGGCGGGAAATCTTTCGGTCAAGTTTTACTAAGTTAAAAGTGGATATACATGCTGAAGATATGAAGATCTTGGCGTGCATCGAATAATAACAAGATTTACTTGAAAAACAAGATTTTATGTATTGCTTATTTGGAGAATGTTTAGTAAATTTTAGGGTAAGAGTTTTTAGATATTCGAGTTTATAAGGGGTAAGGGTCGTGCTTAGTTGAGGTAACACATAGAACCCCAAATTGAAAGATTGTAACTTAAAGTTTCACCAAAAACAGAAGCTATAAGAAAAAGAGTTTACAACCCTATGATTCACTAAGAGCATGAAATCACTACAAGAAAACAGATAATTTGTGACACCCTTAATCGTCACAAAATCGTCACAAATGGGTCATTTGCGACTACTTAGTGACGAAAACAGGACGTCGCAAATATGTCGTCGCTAATTTCCGTAGTTGCAAAGTAGTCGCAGATTAGCGACTACTTTGTTACGCTGTTTTAGACGTCGCTAATTAGCGACTAATATGTGACACCGGTACATAGTAGCAAATTAGTCACACTTTTGTTACAACTGTATTGTCGTCGCAAATTTCCGACGCTTTTGCGACAATAGTAGGGAGTGAGAAATACACGACGAAGTAGCGACGCGTGGTAATTGTGACTACTTTGTGACTATTCTTATCAATCGTTAATTTACGACTAATTAATGACGCCTTTGTAGTCACTAATAAGAGACTGATTAGTGACGATTTGGTAGTCACAAATAAGCGACTGATTAGTGACAATCTTTGTAGTGGCTAAATTTTACATTAGTTACAAATTAGTCTCAAAAACGTCACTAATAAGCGACGACTTAGCGATGCCCAAAAAGTTTTTGGTTATTTTCAGTTCCAAATTTGGTACGGATAATATTTAGATTTGAGAGTTTTTGGAAAGCCTAAATCAAATTCATAGCTAAAATTCTTCTAAATTAAACAAAGCATATGTATTTAAACATTAGTTTGGAGTGTTATAGTAGAAGAGATAATTATACAAAACATTGAAAAATATAAAGTTTGTTCAAGAGTTTAAGAGTAAGAGATTTGCAGAGAGAGTCATATTGTCAAGCTTGGGGAGAGGTTGTTGTGTGTTGTGCATTTGGTTCTGGTTCAGGGGAGTTGGTTGACTGACCGTTGCTCATCATGATATTGGTAACCATCTTCTCTAATTGAGCAATCCTCGACTGACTATCCTTGAGCTCATTAGCGAGGCACAGATTTTCCGTATCACGACGCTTGTTATCTTCATATTGTGTAGCAAGCTTTTCACGAGCTTCTTTAAGGTCGTCCTGGATCTCTAAGAGAGATGTTGTAGAAGACTCAGCGTAACAGGTCTTCCTCTTCCCATTCCTTACCTCAAGCTCCTGTGATAGTTGACCCATTCCATAAGGGTTACCCTTGGGATCAAACCTAGTACACTGCAACATACACATACACATATCAAACCTAGTACACTGCAACATACACATATCCAAGCAACAACAAGTTAAGAAAAAATCCAGTTTGATCAATAATAAATGGAAGCTCAAGTACACAGCCCTAAATCCAAGTACGATCAATACTAAATCCAAGCTTAAGCAACCCTAACTCTAAACTCAAGTATTCATAAACTAAAATCAGTGACAGAACAATGCTAGCAAAGAAGTACACTAGCAAATCACCTAATTGAGAAAGAACCAAATTGTAGAACAATGTATTGAAGCATAAACACATAGAAAACAAAAACAGAGGGGAAGAGAAAGGGTAAGAAAGAAACATACCTTAAGGAAGATTTCATTCTTCTGAGCAATTGTGAGATTCCGATGAGTTGAATCGAGAGTTGAATCTGACTGTTCTGGTGCATCGGCCTCCTGCTCCAGAACATCTTGAAGGGCATTCTCATAAGTCTCAGTGACTTCCTTAGCTTTCTGATCAATGAAGGAGCCATCGTCATTGGTATGAGTCCTCCTAAAGACTTCACCCCATGAGACTGGTCGTCCTAGTTCCTCCTCCTGCAACAGTAGATAAGATTGATCAATTAGAGGAAGTTAATTTGTAAGAAAAGGAAAAGAAAAGATTATTACCATATCTTGTTGAATGGTCTAGTAAGAAAACTGGCCACCTCTATGTCTGTGAGCTCCAAGTCCATTACGATGAGACATACGAGAGTTGGAAGCCGTTATGCTCTTACTCTGAGCCTCTGGAGTATCCCAATGGAGGCACATGTAATTCCAAAGTTTCTCACCAATCCAGGTTGGCCTGACCCCCTTCTTCTTAGCCTGACTCACAATTCCCCTCATCCGCTTTGTCGCAATCTTGTTGAAATGAGACCTAACAAGCTCAGTGATCCCTAACTCCCAATTGTACTTGCTCTACACAGTAAAAAACATAGTTAAACATGTATAATTGAAACATAATTGGAAAGTATGTGAGGCAGAAAAGATTACCGCAAAAGTTCTGAAGTATCTTTCTTGCTTGTCGATAGGTGTGACAGTCCAGCTGTAGAAAGGTCCATCAAACTTGTGACGAAAGATTCCAGCGATGACACGAGTAAGTTTGCCTTTGTCTCAAGTAAACCTAGCAAAAAGATAAAAACAGAGGCTGAGAAACTACCAAATAAGCTAAGAAACTACCAAATAAGCTAAGAAACAGAGGCTAAGAAACTACCAAACTACCACAAGTTAGCTAGCAGATGCGAACTACCAAATAACTTAGCTACCAAATAACCAGTTAACAAGAATGAGAGGCATATATATCGATGCAAACTAAACAAACCATTGAAATCAACTTACCAAACTATACAACACATAAACTACACATTTACAAAAATAAAAGACAGTTTGAAAACTTACCAAATACTTTTTTCAACTGTGGGAACGTGACTGAGGAGAGGCAGAGTTTGACGACCTGGAAGAGCCAAAACATCATCCAACAGCTGCTGGTAGTCTTGCCCTTCTGGTTCCTGGTGAACCACATGTTCGTACTGAACTTCCATGTCTTCAACCGCGTCATCACCACCTTCCTCATCATCTTCCTCATCTTCTTCCTCTTCCTTTTCAATCTCCCGACTGCCTGGTTGGAGATTGAGATTGAGTTCTGGAGATAGACGAAACGCTGGAGGAGCAGGACGGTTTGATAGAGGAGGGTACTGAAGTGGAACATCCCTAGTCCGAGAGACTGAGACAGTCCCTTAAGACGTCGGCGTACCCTGAGAAGGAGTCGTATGCTGACGGTTGGAGTTACTTGAAGATGTATGACCGCTGTTTAACCTAACTCGTGTGGTTGGTGAAGCTGCGTCCTTGTCTTGTCTGGCTAAATTTGGTCCAGAATGCGCCGCCAGTCTCTTAGTACCAATGGCAGGAGCAAGATACTTGTGTTGAGTCTTTGAGACAGACTGAGAACCACCAGCTGCAGCAGGACGCTTCCCATCTGCTTTTGAGAGTGGCGGAGAACCACCGTCTGCAGCAGTACGCTTCCCATTAGCCTTTGAGAGTGGTGGAGAACCACCGTCTGTAGCAGTAGGGTTCCCAGCAGGCTTTGAGAGCTTCAGATAACCACCTCGTGTAGCAGGACGCTTCCCCTCATCCTTCGCGTCTACACGAGAACCACCAACTGCAGCAGGACCCTTTGAGGTTTTCTAAGAACCACCGCCTCTTCCACCGCCACCTCCGCCTCTTCCACCGCGTCCTCCGGTTCCCTGACCTCGCCCTCGGGGAGCCCCTACTTTTGTTTTCGCCATCGAAGACGTCGTTCGATTTGGTTTAGGGTAAGGATGTCGGTTAGGGTTTCGAGAGAGTAGAGACTGGAATGATTGAAAGAAAGAGATGAAGATTAGTGGTTGTGTTTGAAGAAGGACAGAATCGGAGGCTTAGGGTTTGAGAGATGAAGAATCGATCGATTTCTTCACTGACGGATCGAATCGAGAAGATGATTCGATACAGAGAGATGGAGAATAACGATTAAGAGAGAATCGAACAATAAACGCTCGATTTTGTGGAGAAATCGGAAGATTCGAACGACAGAGTCGAATCGTGTAGAGGAGAAGAGAGAAAACAAAAAAATAGGGTTTGTGCGAAATGAATTTGGGAATTGGTCTGAATTCCTTTTGTTTTCAGTGTAGTCACTAATTCGTCGCTAAGACGTGGGAAACCATTTGCAGGCTTTAAGCCCAAATATTTGGTTCTGTAGGCCCATATATTCGTCACAAGTGAGTCACAAAGTAGTGGCTATTTTGTGACTAATTTGTCACTCAGTGTTAGTAGTAGCAAATGAAACCCTAAACCCTAAACATTTGGACTAAATACTTTGGTCAACTAAAACTCCAAATAATTTCAGATGCATTCCTTCATTGTGTGTTCTATTATATCATCAAAATATTAGTAATCATATATTTTGTGAAACAATACAAAATTATCAAATCTTAGATTAAAATTCTATGTGTCTCATTCCAATTTACTTGTCTTCAATCGGTATTTAGATACACACAACTTTATATATATTTGATCAATTTTAAAAAAACCAAAAAAGGGTGGTTCAAGTAGGTTCGAACCCGGATACGAATGCATTTATAGTGAGTGTCAAACCATTGTGCCATTGTCTTCAGTCGGTATTTTGATACACACAACTTTATATATACTTGATCAATTTTTAAAATTTACCGAAATTGTAAAATACAATCACACAAATTATTACATAAATTTTATAAAAGTCGTGGAAATAACTAAACACATTTGGATAATAACGACGTCTAACACAATCACACAAATATATTACATATAAATTTGAATCCCAGTTCAAACTTCATCGTCATCGTCCGAAGATGATAAATTACATTGAAACTCATCTTCTGCATCATCGTCTCCAATCTCAAAATCGATGTCTTCCATTGGTTGTGCGCGATCAACTAAAGAATCGACATTGATTTCATCAACAGTAGACGTTAATCCTTCATCGTAAGTTTGTTGCAAAATAACGACCTCTTTCTCGTTGTACTTTCCTTGAACACGATTTCTTGGATTTACTTTCAAAACAGATTGCCATACTTTCCGAGAACGTTTCGTATTTGGGTATGTCAGATAACACACTTGATCAGCTTGGGATCCTGACATTAAATAATTATTTGCTTAATATAAACACACAAACAGATATATATATATATATAATCAATAATGTGGATGATGAAAGCATACCCAATATGTATGGTTCGTAGTTTAGATATTTCCCAGTTTTAAGGACGTCGACAACACCTACCGAGCTCTTTCTCGTCCCTATGTGAGGAGTAGGATCTAACCATTTACTTTGAAAAAGTACGATCTTCAAATTCAACGATCCGGGATATGTGAGCTCGATAATCTTATCTACGGTTCCATAAAAATCATCTTCCACAGACGCTTCAGAATAACTTTGCCCTCTGACACAAACCCCATAGTGGAAAATGTTGTTCATGTCTCGTTGCATTCACCTACATGATTCGATTGATAAATCAAAGTTTGTCAATCCTTCATATGCGTAAGAAGATTTTAACAATTAACTCATAAAAAGTACATACGTATTGGTAAATCCACGTGTGAAATTCATCATCTATTTTCGCTCTGACCTCGTCATCAGTTAGGTCTGAATTTTCCAATCGAATTTGTGCATCGACAATGCTGTGTTGCCAAAACACGACTAAAACGTAAGGATGTAAAATTATATAAATATGTTATACATCATTGTGGGATGAATCACAATTACCTCTCAAACTGCCGGAAATACTCACAATTACGCAAAATATATGCATGAACGCTCTTATATTCCTTATCTCTGAACCACAAATCACTACTTTGGCCACTTAGACGACCCACTTCCTTAAATATATCTGGTACATCTACATTGTATACGGGCACTTGACCTTCGTCATACCGAGAAGCCCTAAAAACATTACCATGTCTTGTACAGTTATTGGAAGAGAAGCATATATAAGTAACAAACAACTGAATGTTAATTAATAATTTCCTCCTTCTTCTTGCTGTAGAAATTTGTGGTAGAAAGTAGTGTTCTGAGAAGTAAGATATCTCCTCCTTCATGTACGCATGCACGATGGATGCCGCTGGATATCTTTTGTTCTTCGCTAAGCGTTTCAAATGTCCAAAAAATCTTTCAAACGGATACATCCATCTGTACTGCACTGGACCGCCAAGTTGTGCTTCGTATGGTAGGTGGATAGGAAGGTGCTCCATCACATCAAAGAAGGACGGTGGAAAGATTTTTCCAAATTACATATAATCATCACAATGTTTTCCTTCAAAACTAGCAGACGGCTTTTATCCAATGATCTACTACTTAGATCACGGAAAAATGCTCCAAGTGCTGCAGTTCAATTTCTTTATATAAGTCCAACATTTAAATCCTTATCCAATACCAATTAATATAATGATGATTGTAATGTAAATATACCTGATATTGCTTGGTGAACATTACGCGGGAGAAGTTCTGCAAATATGAAGGGAAGCAAGCGTTCCATAAAAACATGTGCGTCATGACTTTTCATTCCTGAAAACTTTCCACCTTTGATGTCTGCACAACTTGCTAAATCTGACACATAGCCATCTGGAAACTTAACTTCATTTTTGACCCACAATAGTAAGGTAGCTTTTGCTTTTGCTGTTAGTCTCCAAATCGGGAATGGGGCGTTCCCACGAGCGTCAAGATGCAGTTCCTTCCGAGCACAGAACGTTGCGACATCTACTCTTGACTTCAGATTGTCTTTCGATCTGTCTTTGACATTCATTATAGTATACATGATGTTATCTTCAACATTCTTCTCGATATGCATCACATCCAAACAGTTTCGTAGATTCAAATCAACCCAGTACGGAAGCTCCCAAAATATGCTTTCTTTATGTCAGTTGTGCCAATTCCCATAACTGGCAGGTTTATTCTCATGCCCATTTCCACCGCATTCTGATGTTTTCGGTGCTTCGGTATTTAGTATACGCTGGTATACTTGTTCACTCGTCAACGTTGCAGGTGGACACTCGTCCAAGGCGCTCTTTCCCTTAAGAAAATTAACTTTATTCTTTCGTAATTGATGATTGTCTGGTAGAAATCTTCTATGATTGTCAAACCAACACGTCTTCCTACCAGCCGGCAAGTAGAAATCATTTGTATCACTCATACAAAGTGGACATGCTAAATTTCCATGTGTCGTCCATCCTGATAACATCCCATACGCCAGAAAATCACTTATTGTCCATAGGAGAACAGCTTTCATGTTGAAGTTTTGATTTAAGGACACATCATACGCCTCAACTCCATGATTCCATAAGTCCTTTAACTCCTCGATCAATGGTTGGAGAAAAACATCAAGACTTCCTCGTGGATGATTTGGTCCGGAATTCAAAGATATTCCCTTTTCATCGCCATATCCGGAGGCAAGTTGTACGGTGTCATGATCACCGGCCACAATGAATGGTTTTTGGACATTCCAAAAGAATTGAAACCGTCGGTGCATAAACCCAAATACACATTTCGCGTTTCCTCCGCAAATTGTGGATGTATTTGATTGAAATTTTGCCACTCTTCCGCATCAGATGGGTGAACCATTTTTCCGTCTTCTGTCTGGTGCTCAGCATGCCACCTCATCGACGCTGCAGTCCTTTCGGATTGGTACATCCTCTTTAATCTGTCAGTGATGGGTAGATACCACATCTTGCTAACCGGTATTTTAGTACGCCCCCGACTAGCCTTGTATCTCGATTTTTCACAAAACCTACAATGGTCCAACTGCGCATCGTCTTTCCAGAAGAGCATACAATTATCTACGCAGACATCATATGTATGGAACGGCAATCCTAGCTTCCGCATCAACATTTTCGTCTCATAGAAAGAACCAGTTGCATTATTAGGCTCCGGCAAATACTCCGTCATCAATTCTGCCACTGAATCCATGCAAACTTCAGCTAAATTGTGATCTGCCTTGATATTCATTTGCCGAGCTGCTAATGATAACTGCAACAGACCTTCACGACAACCATCATACAATGGCGTATTTGCTGCAGCTAACATGTCGTAGAACTGTTTCGCGTCATCGGTAGGTTCTGCATAAACAGGATCATTTCCACTTTGATGATCATGTTCATGGTGATAATCAATAAATGGTACCGAACCACGAAATGCATCATGAACCATTTCACCATAAACATTTGCGCCATTGTAATTAAACTCTTCATTACCACCACTAAAATCAGCATTCTCATAATAGCTACTGCTTCCTCCGCCATCGTAATTTGTTTCTTGGTTACCGCTACTAAGATCAGCATTCCTGTAATAGCTACTACTACCTACCCCAGCCCCAGTTACATCGTAATCTTCACCGTGTGCCGTCCAAACATAATAGTTTTCCATGAAACCTCTACTATGTAAATGGTACCTAACAGTTTTAGCTTGTTTACAACCATTATCATTTTTACACTTTGCGCAAGGGCAGTATAACATACCTCCACCTGTAACTGACGAATACTGGGTAGATGCAAACTCCAAGAAAGGTTGTACCCCCACCAAAAATTCATCTGCGATATTATTTGTACGAGAATCAATCCGGTTGTACATCCACTCTCGATTAGAATTAAACATAATTTTTGGATTTTTTTCGGGTTTCTCGGTGTTTTCGTGATTTTGAAATTTTCCTTTTTTGGGTTTTTTTTTCTAGGATTTTTTGGTTATTTTGGATTTTTTTTTCTGATTTTAAGGAAGAGAGAGAGAGGTTTGATAGGAATGGATAAAGAAAGAGAGGTGCGTTGTAAATGGAGAGGGAGGGGTGTGTTGCTTATATAGATAAAAATTAGTCACTACTTTGTGACTCTTAAAAAGTGTCACAAATTTGTGACGATTTAGTGACGCTTTAGTGACGATTTAGGGACGATTTAGCGACTACACGAACGAGTCACAAAAGTTAGTTTACTCACCAACCACCCGCATTAATCACGTGTCCAACCACTTGACTTCATTGCCGACATAGCTACCGACATAAATATTAGTGACTGATTTGTGACACTTTCATACAGTCCGTTCGGTGTCACAAAAGTGTCGCAAATTTGTGACTAACTTGTGACTACCCTTACTGACCACGGCTGTAGTCACAAAGTCGTCGCTAATTAGTGACTTCTGTATTGTAGTCGTTATTTCGTCGCTAATCTGCGACGACTTAACGACCATCTTTATTCGTCGCTAATTTGTGACGACTTTGCGACTAACAATATGTAGTCGTTATGGCGTCACAAATTCGTCATTAATCGGTCGCAAATTTCGTGACTGAAAAATCAGTCACAAATTGTAGTCACTAATTTCATGTTTTCTTGTAGTGAATTATTGAATAGTATAGCCTATTGATTCGTAGGATAGCTATCGGTATATCAGTACGTGTATGTCAGTATGTGTTATATCATATATATACCAATATGGATACACACGTTCGGTCATGTTAATAAGAACAATTTTGACATTATTATAGAGCATACTCTAACCCTAGCTTTATGGTCATTCACCTAATAGTTAATTTTTTCTATATTTCTCATTTTTCCAAATTTATATTGAGATGATTCTTTCTCAGGACAGATACATTTAACTAAGTACATCAAGCATATGTTTCGAGTGCAAAAACGAAGTGGCTAGTTCCAAACTATATTTTAAAAGATTCTATTACGTTCAAGTTAGAAGGTTAGACAACAGATCAAAGAGACAAAATTATCAAAAGACGCTTGAAGATCAAAGTTTCAGTTTAATCACGTGATTATTTAACTTACCCTAATCCTATACAAATTAATAAATGTTAAACGACGATTATTGGGCTTGTAAATATTTCTAGATGTAAAATATCTCATATAATATTTTAAGGTTCCTAAAACTTCAAGTCATGAGAGTTTGCCATGTGTCATCTACTCTTTTGACATTTGATATATATATATATATACTTTTTAATTTTGACAATTAATTCTAACAATTTAATAGCTAATTAATGTTAATTCATTTCAACAACAAGCTACACTATAAATTAGTCATTATTTTATTTCTTTATTTGATACTCACAAAAACTATGATTCTAAAATTTGCAAATTTTAAACAGTTTCAAAATATATCTTATATAATATTGTAGCGTTTTCTTAAATTCAAGTCATGTGTCACCTATTTTTTTCATATTTGGCTTTCTAATTTGTCTATTAAAAAAATTATTTTAGTAAAAAAGCCACTATAACAATTAATCCAACCAATTTTAAAAAAACCACTTTAACAAAACAAATTTTTAAAACTGTGTCTCCGTATAAATAGTTGTGATTTTAAAACAAAGAGTTACAAAAAAGCATTAATAAAAATAAGTAACATGAACAAAAACAAAATGTTGTGAGAAAATTAAGAAATGATTTAAGAACTTTTAAAACCGTTAGAATGCTAAAGTCTAATTAGAAAAATGTATATTTGTTTTTCTTTTTAAGTCCTCACGGTTTTTAACTCTAATTTGCCAATACAATTAAAATAATTTGTGGTAGAGAAAGTAACGCTTCTAACCAATACTCTCTGGAAAAAAACTTTACTCCAACACAAATTATAAATCCAGAAAACATATTCGTTTCTCCACTGAATTGATGTTAAAGACAAAAATCACAACAAATTAATAAAGAGAGTGGGACAAAAATACAATCAAGCTGCTATTATTCTCTTAGTACGATTCAAAGTTCTCATGAAACAATTACAAAGATGTATTCCAATTTTTTTGTTGAGATCATATGTCTCACTAAACGCAAAGGATACTACAATTTTTTTAATCAATTTTTAGTTTTTACAGATGTATCTGATGCAAGAAAAAAAAAGACGACCAATCATTTTTATAAAAAATCATAGTGAATATTGATAAAGACATACAAGTTAGAGATTTGTACCCAAAAAAATGTCTTCCATATGTTATAACTTTTATTAATGAATGACCTATTTCTTTTTCATATAACATTATATATGTCCATTAATTTTTTACAAATGCTTAGTCTTCTAACATAGATAATTATTTACGATAAACATTTAATTTATGTAACATTAAATATATAAATAGTGAAAAAATTCTAAATTATTGTCTACTTTTACAATGAATTTTTAAACTCACGCAACGCGTGGGCAATCACTAGTTATAGATATTTCTAAAGTTTCTGAACATCTTTTGTAATTGTACCCACGTCCGAACATAGCGTGCTGAAGATCTCGAGGTAGATCATACTTTTTGGGATCAAACCCGACACAAAATACTAATTAAGGTTTTGATTGGTTTTTGTTTTTCAAGTAGTTCTTTGATTTTAGTTTTTCAAAAAAAAAAAAAAAAACCTATATCCATTCAAGATTTTGGAAAAAAAGTTTTTTCTACAAAATAGAAAATCGAGTTAGAAAATCGAGTTTTTGAATGTTTTAACCCCTCAAACTCTTAACTATCCATACGGCTAATGGAATACTTTTGGGGTCTTCAGTATTTACAAATATGGACATTTTATTCTGACGAATTTCTTCTCCAAATTAGGATCATAGGTTCCCCTAGATTATGTGATACATTTTAAAAGTGGGCAACAACAAAGTTTTTTCGTCCGAGCCTTGAGACGGGTTTAAGACACTAGCATATTTCAAGTTCGATCCACCTGCTATGCAAAACAAAAACATATTGCAATTGGATATCCACATGAGCCCTTGCTTTCGGCTCATTTGCATACTCGGAGAGAGGGTCTATCCATGGGCTGCACCTCCCCCAGAGATTAGCCTGAGTTTCTCCATGGGCCTGAGATTTACCCTGAGATATATATAAAAAAAACAACAACAACATTTTTTGAAGATTAGATATATAGATCCAAATATTGTCCTGTGAAATGTGGAAACCGAGGATTTAGTTTGGGAGAAGGCTAAATCAAAGGAGTCCATACTCTAAGTCCCGCTGTCGAACAAATATGGGGATCTTCAACTTATCTATGATTGAAATGCTTTATTGATGGTTCTTGGAAGGAGACATAAATATTAAGGTCATGGATCAATGATGAGTGCTAAAACTTGCGATAAAGTCTTTCCCCACTACATGCGGAGGTTGAAGCTCTTGGATGGGCTATACAATGTTTGATCGATATGTAGCACACGGAGGAAGTTTTCGCAGTAGACTTCGTCGAGTTGGTGATGATGGTGTCTATACCGATGGAGTAACCAATATTTAAAGTCCACATTCTCATATTCCACGTAATTTCAATTCTAAAACCGATATGCTTGTGTGGGAGTAAAAACTACAAAAAAATAGATTTGTCAAGAATTTTTAGCGAATGTGAGATTTCGAAGTCAAAACCACCATAGGTTGAAACAAAAATTCTTTTATCAAAGCTTTATTGATTATTGCAGTGTATTGCTAAGTAAAACTACAAATCCCTTTTTTAGAGAAGATACATGAGTATTTATAGCACCCTAAGTCAGTCAGGGTTTTTCATAAAAGATAAAGTTAAGTTTTCCAAGTCTTCGCGGATATTTTTTCTATTCGAGATCTTCTAAGTTGGTTGCACCTTACGGGGCTTTGCAGCTAGATTGGGCTTCGGCCTTGAGACTTCAAGCTTCTTAAATTGTTACGATTCGCTTCATAACTGCTTTACTTTGGCTTGTGGAACCGTTCAGACTAAAGCTTGTGTTGACTTTCCGGGCTTGAAATCTCAAAGCCTTCGGGCCGAAGCCCAACTCATGAAGCATCGGTGTTCATCTGCAAAAGTCTTCGATGTCATTTTGCTGGAGGCATCGGTGACACTCTCCTGGAGTCATCGGTGATACAGTGAGGTCATCAGTGGCACAATAAGGTTATCGGACCCGATGACATGATGCGCTAATTGTTTTACTGGTGGAGAAGACCAAGGAGATCTCTTCGTCTGGCGAAGAAGACTTCTCTGTTGATGGAAACAACTTAGCGGCCAAATAGTCTTAAGGGACAAATAATTTTAGGTGTCAAACAATCTTTGGTACCAAATCGTCTTGGAGATCAATTCTTATACTAAGTCAAACTTTAAGCGTTGACCTTGAGTGGATGAGAACCGACCCCACCGCTTGCCGAATGGTGTCCGATTAATTTTTATTTTTGTTCAACGATTGATTATATTTAGAAGTCGTTACACTCCATAAAGGAGAACTTGGTCCAATCCCAAATGGATGAATTCGAAATTACAACAACAAGAAAACTACAACATAATTCAGATAACAACTTGATACACACAAAGGAAATACAAAGCTTGGTTATACCTTCCTTTGAGTTCAATAGGGAGTCAAAGTCGCAAGAATCCAAAGACACGTTCGAGATTATGGAAGCTTTGTCCAAAGCTTTAGACAACACGCAAATAACCTCCAACAAATCAGCAACCAAATCACAGTCCACGAGACTTCGACTTGCTGAATTTTGGAGGGGTGCATACTTGAAATCAACTTTCTTTAAACCAAGACCATCACATAGCTCGCACGGTCATCATCAAAGCAATTACGACTAGAAATATAACCATTATAACACAGCTTAACAAGATTCGTTCCGTAAAGGATGAGAATTTTCTCGGTTTTGATACCGAACTCCAATTACCTCTTCTAGAGAGGGAAGACGGACATAATTTTCTCTCCTCGAGAGTGTAAGATGGTGAGAATGATCTCTCCCAAAAGGAGGAGTTTGATTCGAATGTGGTCTCCATAGAAGAGAATATTGGAATCAATCTCTCCTTTGTAATGGAGGAAGATACATGAAGATACAATCTTGAGTTGGATTTGGCTTTTAACATATATGATATCCTTCCTCGTGACGGACCATTCAAGAGGGAAAACCACATCAAATTAGACGAGTGGTGGAATGGGGCACATTGAATAGGAACCAAAACGGGTCTCTCCAAGCTCGATGTGGAGGACAACAATTTTAACGAGCTCGGTAACAGTATGCCCATAGCGGCAAGAACAACGGTACAACATGAAGAGAGTTGAAAGATCACCCGGAGAAGTAAGTAGATCTGAATGTTGCAGACCACATAAAAAAGAAACTAGAGCTTGAGTAGGGTCCCTCCAAGGGACACGACAACTAAACCGGCTAAGGTATTGATTGACGGCCTTATCGGAGAAGGAGACCCAACAACTTCAGGAATACGGCTTCTACATAGAGTACATAGAAGATTTGGTGGAGATGAATCCGGTGGTGGGTTGAGAAAATTCGGCGGTTTTGGCGGTGGTGAGGGCTCTCGCGGTTCCAGAGGAGATAGATATGGTGGCTCTGATGTTGTAACTAGGTTCGGGTCGAACTCAGAAACGAGGGTCGAATGAAGTCTGTTGTTTTGGGAGGTCGAATAATCTCGTGATGTAATTAAGAATCGAACTATAAAATTGTATTGATCTTTATCGGGTTACAAAAGAGGCTCGAACCGATATAAGAATATTCGGGTTGAGTTCAGGCTTGAGCGAAAACTAATTAATTATCCAAGATGTAAATCCTTTGTCTTCTGGTCCAACCTCCTCTTCCTTGTGTCTTTTCACCTCCCTTTTATAGTGCTTTGGAGGACCTAATCATGGTTAGGTTTAACCCATGATATTCTTCCTTTTGGGCCTTCTGATGGGCTTTATCTTCTTGAGCCTTAACTCATGGTGTATTTTGGGTTTTAGGCCAAATGCACACCTAACATCTGAGAGAGGAGATGTCGATGCTGGACTCTTCATGACGGTGAGAGAGGGAGATCGCACTTGTGACCCAAGTCCAATCGACGGAGAGACCGAGCGTCGCAACCTTCGAGATTTCACGCAGTCTCCTCTGATTGATGAGACAGTTCTTCGAAAAAAACCAACCAGGGTTTCGAGGATAAGAAGCATGGCTTCTCAGACTTTAATCGCAGCGGAGGAGATCAGAGAGAAACATGTCGGTGAGAGTTGGAAGGAGGCCCGACGGCCATATAGAACTATCTCTCTCTAGGGTGAACTCTTTGTTAGATTTTGATGTCCGGGTAGTTAGTTATAATACTTTCTATGTAAACTCAACACCTGAGTTATGGTAATTTAGTTTATTATCTTAGATGAAAAAAAAAACCCCTCAAACTTTCATGCCCAAAATATTTTGCTAAACACTATACCAATGGGATTCGCACAAATATTTGTTGGATTTTATTTTCTTCACTAAAATGTCAGATGTGATAGGCTATTTACTACGTACAGTAAGATTGTAAAATTCTTATAAGGAATTATGAAATTGTTTAACTATTTATCAGGATATGTGTATCTTTATGGTTTGGTGTACACTTTTGAGATCTTGAATTTTTCCATTATTACGTATATATATTATTTTCGAATCCATAACTCATCTGATATGGAGTATATGTTTTATTTTATCTTGTGACTTTTCGAATTTCAAATATAATTTTTAAGATAATTTGCTTATAAAAAGTTAAAAACTGAACAAACATTTAAAAGCAAGATCTAGTAGCCTACGCATTAGACATATAAAGTCACGCGTCACGCGTCACGCTCTATCAGCTGTTTTTTGTAAGTTCGTAAAAAAGAAAAGAAATACACTTGCTATTTTCCAAATAAATCCTCAAAGAAACCTAAAACGATCCAATCTTGATGTCTTCTACCTCCAACGCAGTAGTTCCCCGGCAGCCACAACATCAAGTGTTCTTAAATTTCAGAGGAGATGAGGTGCGACTCCACTTCATAAGTCATTTAATGAGGGCTTTGATGAGAGAATCAATCAACGTGTTCATAGACAATAATGAGAGGCTGGGAAACGGTCTGGAAAATTTTTTCCAGAGGATAAAGGAGTCGAGCATCGCGATTGCGGTCATCTCAAGCAGGTACACGGAGTCAAAATGGTGCTTAGATGAGTTGGTAGAGATCAAAGAATGTGTGGAGATAGGGACAATGAAGGTATTCCCAGTGTTCTACAAGGTGGACACCGATACGGTGAGAGAGCAGAAAAAAGAGTTTGGTGATCGTTTAAGAGCTTTAGCCAACCAAACAAAAAATAGTTTAAGAGATTCCAATACAAAAAGGAAATGGAAGGAGGCTCTCCAGTTTGTGGCCAATAAGAAAGGCGAGAAGGTGGATGAAAACAGGTACATCTTTATCTTATGGAAATTTACTTGGGACAATCAATACTCGAGATAGATAGCTCAAACCACCAAATAGTTTGTGGTCTACTTTTTTGAAAATATGTTGAATCGCTAGTTTGACCAGTACTTTGAAAGAGTACTTTCTATTTTAAACACAAGACCACATAACCTCTAAAGTCTAAAAACAAAAAACAAAAAAAAGCAAATTAACTCAAAATCAGAGCTGGCCTTAAAAGGTGGAAGCCCCCATACAACTGTAGTTTTACTTTTATATAATATAGAGAACTATATCTTAAATTATACAAAATTAAGAAGAAAAACAATCTAAAACAAAAAACACGTTTCTATTATTTGATGGAAGAAAGAAAACGAACAAAAAACAAAAAAACCTTTTCAAAGTTATTTCTCGTATATAATTTAGAGATAATTACTCAAAACAATTTTGAAAGGTTTTTTTTTTTAAATGTCTGAATATTAATAGAAACTGAATGTAGGAGAGTTGTAAACAAAAACCAACCAAATGAAAATAACATCAACTACCCAATGATAAGGACAATGTTCAAAAGTGAATAAATGACTTGTAGATTTTCATATTTTCTTCTTTTTTAATAACAAAAATGCCACTAATATTTCAAAAAAAAAAATACTATAACTAATAATAATAGATATTAATAAAAAAATCTAGCAAAAGGTTAATATATTTATATATATATGAACTTTTATGATTAAATGCGTTTGCATATGGTGTTTACAATCAACGTTTATTATGATCATCATTTGTAATTTGCGTTTATAACATTTGTTTGCGATTGACGCTTACGTTTGACGATTACGATTAGCATTTTCGTTTGAAATAATGATATATTTTTGGACTATTTTAGATGTTATCGTAGAGTTATTTGCAATATGCAAAATACGTTATCATTAGTGGTAGACTTATTAGAAATAAATGATAGTAGCCTTATATTTCCCGTTTGCATTAGAAAATTTGTTGTATTTAACATACAAGTGTACGGATATGTAAACATCAGACTTTTTAATGATATATGTAAATATACAAATCTACCTAAGTGTAAATACAAGTCTACCATTATTGTATTGAAACATACAAGTCTACTATGTAAGCATACAAGTCAACTATCATTATACGCTAGCATTTAAATCAACCATTGTAAATCTACCGCGATAATAACCAATAAATCTACTAAGAGAAGGTTGTTTTACTATACTAATAAATTGAATAACTCTAATGCATCAATAATAAGTCTTTTATTCATTATATACTAGATGACTCCCCGCGTATACGCGGATTATATTTTCTAAAATCATATATATTATAAACACTATAATTTTATATTTAAAAATTTCTAATGATGTTCAATTTATATATTTGGTCTTTAGGATTTTTTTCGAATTCTACTTTTTGTGACTAATAGTATGTAGAATAAAAAATATAGCAAGATGATTAAATATTTTTTCGAATCCTATTTAAATTTTAATCAAATCTATTTTATTCTCAATAAATTTCAGTTTTTGATTAGTTTACTTTTCCGATTAAATTCAACATGAAATTTGGTTTGTTACTAAATATTAAATAAATTACATCAGTGTTGCATTTGTATTTTGAAGATATATATTTTGAAGATCGAAACATCAATTTATTTTTAATCCATACTTAAAATATATTAATTATGGTCGATATTGATAGTTTAATTATGTTTCATTTTTTAATTCGTTTTGTAGAACATCATAATTCTATCAAAATAGGTTAGAGATATTTGTTTATCTTCGATATATTGAAGGTTAAGCATTTGGAGCTATTTTTTAAAGTTAATGGACTAATTGAATGAGATTTTTGCCATGTCAAATGTGAAATATAGACTGTTTAAAGTTAATGGGACAAAATTGAATGATAAGAAGACACCTAAGCACTTTTAACAAAATTACCTCCCTAATAATATTTAGGGGATATGTCATAAGTAGAAATAAATCTAGTCTAAAACCTATATACGTCTACCTCCTATGCCAATAAATGTACCATGTATCTTTCATCTACTGTCAAACAAAATAAATCTATAAGTCGACAAATAATTTTATCATTCAGTAACATCTCTACCACCATTGGTGTTATCTTTACCACTCATAAACATCTCTACCACAGAAAAAAATAAGTATGAGAAAAAAATCTATCGTCTTAGACTAAGACAACCATGCCAGTTATAAGTCTACAATCATGAAATAAGTATACAACACAATGGTAGACTTATTTTCTCTGATTTTGCATATGTGTCAAAATATAGTAATGACTGTGATAACACAGAGGTTTAACCCTAGAAATATCGTATTTTAGGGATCAAATCCACGAGAACCCAGTATCACACTATGAATTTATTAGAATGAAAATAAGCTAGGACAAAAGTATGGATTTAATATGCAATAATGTAAATGAGAAATCAAATAAAACGATGTAAACTTATATATGGATTAAAAGCGTAAAGGTTTATGGGTAATCGCAGGAAATCAGAGATCATAACCAAGAAAATTATTCACAGAACTTGAACTCAAACATGAATGTATAATCAATCCACATTCATGGTATCAGATACTTTATCTAACAACATAAGATTCTAACTTGTCGTTTGAACTTAGAATTAAAAACAAGCGTTAATGAACATGTTTGATAGGTTCACAAATTGCTTTAGCATCAACTTTCGTTGACTAAAGACAGTTTGCATATCTATGTTCTTTCTATCAACCTAACAACACTTTTGATGAGTTAGTTCACCTAAAATCATGAGACAAGGTGATCAATCTAGTTCAAATAGTAAGAACAACGATAGATGAATACAACAATAAATCCATATCTATGTATGACTAAATGATGCAGTGATAATCCTTTGAAACCCTAAACATAACTATGAAATTACTCATACATGAAAATAGAGAAACAACAAAGAGATGAAGAAAAACTCATATTCAATAAATAATATATCCAAAAGGATTCAGAAATCTTCTTAGTGATGTAGAGATAGAAACGTCTCCCTAAAGCTTACAAAATTCAAAAATCTTAAAAGTCTAGGTCAAATCATAAAACCTAGTCAAAATAGAAAAAAAATTAATTTTTTTTCCACCGAATCATTCAGTTTAGAGAGCAACTTGCATAACTTTTGATCACCTTGATGGAATGTCTTCATTAAAATTTGCATAATTTTCGATCGCATTTTTAGAATGTCTTCGAATCACTTCCAAATGAAAGCCAATTCGATGCTCTAGCTTGTGTTAAATTGTTAGGTCGATCCATTGGTAGAAAGTTATTCAACTAGTGTCACTCTTTTGACCATTTTATGCTCTTTTGTTCTCATTCCTTACTAATTTTTCTTAAACTCCATCCAAATGTGTTTTAACCTGGAAAAAATGCAAAAACATAGAAAAGACTTGAAAAACCTTTGAAAACATTGGTTAGAATACGTCAAAAATGCAATTCATCACATTATTTTGTAAATAAATTTTTCTGTCATCGGAAGAAATGAGGTAATATGGATAATTATGAATAATTATGAAAAAAATGAGGTTGTTTGAATAATTATGAAAAAAATGGTTTAGTAAAAAAGAAACTTTCTTGAGTTGTTTGAGTAAACTTTCATATAATTTATAAAATATTACATATTATTTACTGGAATCGACATAATATATTTGTTACTATATCTCACAAAAAAAACATTTTTGGCTAAACTAACAACTTATAGACCATATATATTTAACAAATTAATATATACAAGATTGGAATTTTTTAGATGGACCATTCTATAAAAATGGGATTTTTTAACGTCTGAAATTATTATGAAAATTATTACAAAAACAATTATAACACATACAATTTACTCTGACCTTGTTAGAACTATGACAAACATCACTTCCTAGTTCATGTTCATGATGGACATGTTTAACTTCTAATGAACTAAATGTCAGCGAACAACTTTAATTACAGCCTGGCTTTAGGGAAGTGCAAGGAGTGCATTTGCACAAGGCTCAACGCCAGACCCACAATTCTAGTTAAATTTGTTTTTGCAAAAGGCCCCAAATAACTGAATATTTCGTAAAAACGGCCCTACTATTTGTAAATAGTGCAGGAAAGATCCTAAAATTCTGTAACTTTAATTGCTCGACGCTAGAGATTTCTTATAAGCGTGTCTCCATTAATCTGCATAATTATTAATAAATCATATTTTCTAAAATTGAATCTCAAACTTTCTAGTCTTAATGAACCATTTACCATTAGACCAAAGGTTTTCACGATATTAAAACGGGGCTTAATTCAAATCTTCATGACCATGTGCATAAGAGCGGCTCTGCTCAAAACTTAAATTTGGCTAAATATTAATCTTAATGCACTCGCATCTTTTAAATAATACTATAGTTTACAAGATTGCCAAAATTATAAGCAATAAAGTTTCATATCATAAGGCTCAATTTAAGATCGATTGTGCTTGTTGCTTCACATCCAAGGAACACTCGTTTGTGTATCTAGCATCAATGGCATGACCGGATTTACTTTGTAGGTTAAAATTATCTCATATATAAAGTGAAATTGTTTTGAATATCAAAACAAAGGTGAGGAGAAAGAGAGTAATCTTATGAAATCAGTCTAAGGGCGATATGTCGTAATCTTATGCAGGACGTTTGAAAAAACATTTCTCTTTGATTACCTATTATTTGGTATTGATAAATATATAATTTCATTCCCTTAAACTTTTCTGTGTTTGATCTACTACATAAAACATCCAGAAATGCCCTAAAAGCATCATAAATTTTTTACTTAAAAGATACCGTAACTTTAGAAATTCTTTTAAAAGGAATCATAAGGCTTACTAAACACTACTAGGTATAGAAATGGTTCTAGAATCAAACAAGCAAGCAGTATTGAAAATCACTAAAACGTAAAATTTGTAGTATTTTTGGAATAGTTGTTTTTGGAAATCATTTACTAAAAACAAAACATATAATGAAGGTAATATTATGAAGCTGCGTTCTTTATTGGAAGACGTACTTCTAGAAAAAATATCACAAACTTAGGTCTATGAAGGATTTCCAAGCACACGTATTGTGGCTTCTTTGAAAAAAAATAGAAGTATATTTTGGAAATTTAATGTGGTTTTTTTTTAATCGTCTAGATCTATTAATTATTATAAATTATAATAACAATTGTATATGGATAATTTTTTTTTTTTTTTTTTCAAAAACAACGGATAATTTAGTTTTAGTGATAATTATACAACGGATAATTTAGTTTTGATATGTTGGACTACTCCGAACGACTCTCTTTGTACCACGCTGAAAATCTCTTATACTCGAACTCCATATCTCCCGGTGTAAATCATTAATGAACATTTTGTCAAAGCATAGGAGTAAAGAACTTCCACAATGTGTTTTTTATATACTTATAGTCTTCTACAAATCATCAATATTTATAAATAATCTCGTGTATCACGCAAGTTCTAGTCTAGTATGTTTCTAGTAAAAAATTTATCAGGGTATGCATTGATTGTACTTTTGTATACAATGAAAAATCCACTGTTCATCTTTTTTCTTCTTCTTCTTTAATTCCTTTATTTAATAGCGACGAGGGTCTGGCCATCGAAAAAATCGTGGAGGGGGTAAAGAAAATGCTGGGCGATATTTCAATAGAGGTTCCAAGTGCAAGATTGAGTGAATTGGGTAGTGGAGGAAATGAAGCCGAGCCTGAGACTCTTTCAGACGAATCCCCAGTCTTTGGGATCAAGACAAGAATAAAGCAGCTGAAAGAGAAGCTATTGTTTGAATCTGGAGATGTTACTCGCGTTATCGGTGTTGTTGGGATGCCTGGAATAGGCAAAACAACTCTTGCCAAGGAACTGTTTGATGAATGTAAATGCATGTTCTTGAATTTCATGTTTTTAGATGACGTGCGCCAGAAGTCTAAGGCTCATTCGCTCCGTAGGTTGCAAGAAGACCTCTTGTTAGGATTACAGGAGAGCAACGGGACAAGAGACATAAAGAAAGCGCTTGTTGTTCTTGACGATGTGAGTGACAAGAGACAAATAAAAGGGATTCTTGGTGGCCGCGAGTGGGTAAAAAACGGAAGCAAGATTGTGATCACAACGAGCAGCAAATCTGCGATCATGGGAATGGTTGACGACACTTATCAACTCCATGGGCTTAGTGACAGTGATGCGCTACGCCATTTCCGCCATCACGCCTTTTCTGGTAACGTCGAGGCCGAGGGAAATTTCTCGAAACTCGCAAGAGAGTTTGTTGATTACTCTAGAGGACATCCATCAGCTCTCAAGCTACTTGCTCGTGAGCTTCGTAACAAGGACGAGATTTATTGGAAAGATAAGCTTGGGACGCTTGCTAATAGCCCAAGCAATACGATTCAAGATATCTTGAGAATACCTTATGACGAGCTTAGCGAGCAGCACAAGAAAGTGTTCCTCGACATTGCATCGTTCTTCAGGTTTGAGAATGAGAATTACGTGAGGACTTTGCTCGATTCTTCGGCTGATAATGTGAGTGAAATAAGAGATCTTGCCGATAAGTTTTTGATTAACATTAGTGGAGGTCGTGTGGAGATGAATGATCTGCTCTACACTTTTGCAATGGGACTAGATTCACTAGCAACTTCTTCTACAAACACAACAAGTGAGCGTAGGCTCTCGAACCACCGTGAGATTATCGCTGTTCTCAAGAACAAAGCGGTGAGCAAGATTAGTTGCTATATTACTTACACATTCTCAAATTTATTTTTTGGACCAATCTTACATTCTATCTTGTAAACATTTTCCAGGAAGCGACCAAGGTCAGAGGAATTTACCTTGACATGTCCGAGGTAACCAAGAAAATGAGCTTAGACAGTGACACATTTGCCGGAATGGATCATCTCAGATACTTGAAATTCTTCAATTCCCATTGTCATAGAGAATGTGAAGTTGACTGCAAACTGAACTTCCCCGAGGGACTTGAGTTCGTGTTGCCAGAGGTCCGGTATCTCCACTGGCTGAAATTTCCGTTGGATAAACTTCCACAAGATTTTAATCCGAAGAATCTTATCGACCTCAAGTTGCCCTATAGCCATATTGAGCAACTTTGGGATGGAGATAAGGTATGTCACTTGTAAAGATATTTTTGTAATATTATTTATTTAAACAAAAATAGTTAAGTGTGTTCAAACGTAACATAATTTGAGTAATAAAAAAACATACATAGTTATTATCAAACATATTTATCTATTATATTGATTTATGAGAAACATGATTTCCTATTATACTGATTCCGAACATAGCTAACTATAATTGGAAACATAGTCACTTATTATAATTTTTGAATATATTTAACTATATCGATCTGAAATTTTATTAGTTTAATTTTCATTAAGGGTAAAAACAGAAAATCAAAACCTCATATTGTTAGTTCATACATTTTGATTTATTGTACGTTAGAAAATGAATTAGATGCACATTAAAATAATATACAGTCCAATTTTCCATTCTTTTAAATGTTTTACTACAATTTATTTTGAAATAAATAAAAACTAAGATTGAATAATGTCATTACCGTTGTAAGCCCTATAAATTAGCGATGTAATTAAAATAAATGTAGTTTGAAAATACTCATATTTGTATAAAATACACAAGTAATTCTCATTTATTCAACAATTATAATGTTATTAAGTTTTTAACAAAATATTGGTGATGAAATTTTATGACGTTTATTTCCTGAAGATGCATAGATTGATTATTGTTGTAGTTGTTAATTGTTATGTCTATTAAAAATCAGTTTTTTAGATGAAAAGCATAGAAAAATTGATAGGAAAAGTTCAAAACAAATTATATCTACAGTAAAACCTTTATAACTTAATAACGTTGGGACCACTATATTTTATTATTTAGCGAAATATTAATTAATCGAAAGATTAATTGGGTCATAAAATTTAATATTGGACTTGAAAACTGTTTTAATTTAGCGAGGTATTAATTTATCGAGTATTAATTTATAGAGGTTATAATGTACTAATAATAGCAGTCCTCAAAAAATAATCGAAGAGTTGTATTTTCGAAAAAACGGGTTTTAATTATTATTATTTTATACTCTAGGGTTGCGTCTTTCAAAATATATTTTGTAATGTAGTGTCTTTTCAAAAAAAAAAAAAGGTTGCACGCTCTTGAATTTGTAGGATCGCGTTTTTCGAAAATATTTCGTAGAGTCATGATTTTTTGAAAAGAACAGTTTTATGGTTATTTTGAAAGGTTGTATATTTCAAATATGTAGGATCGCGTTTTTTCGAAAATACTTCGCATAATCACGTCATTTTGAAAAAACCACTTTATGACTATTTTGAAGGGTTATGTCTTTTTGAATTCAGAGATTCACATCTTTTTTTATATAATAATTGACTTATGGTTATTTTGTCGAGTTGTGTATTTTGAGTCGTGTCTTTTAAAAAAAAATGTTTTTATATATTTCTTTCATTGTTGTTATTTTTAAAAGTTGTGTTTTTCAATATAACCAGTTTTTATAACCGTTTTGTCAACACTTGCATCTTTTATAAATAACCGCTTTATAGTTATTTAAAACAAAAGTTTTGCCTATATATAATTGGGTTCTTAAGTCTTTTCCCCATTAAAAGTTTTGGTAATCATAGCTACTAATTCATTAATTCACTTAAAGCATAAGAAAGATAATAAAAACGGAATTCTATTATTTCTAAATTAGTCAAGAATTATTATTGTAGAAGTTCCAAAAATCGTAATTTGTGTGAAAATTTTTGAATTTTTTAGACGATGTAGATTTTATGGCTAGGATTGCATCTTTTTCAAAAAAAAATTGTTTTATGAAAATTAATGTATGGTCGCCTCTTTTCCAAAAAAAATTGTTTTATGGTTATGAGTGTCTAAGATTGTGTATTTTCAAAAAACAAAAACAGTTTCATAGTTATTACGGTCTTTTAAGGTTGTGTCTTTTCGAAAAAATGTTTTATGGTTATTAGTTTCTAAAATTTGCGTCCTTTTGTCTTTGTTATGTTTTTCATTTCAAGGTTTTTTATGTTTCTTTAAACTAAGTGGCTAATTTTAATTGGTTTAATCTTCTTAATTATTACATAGTCTTCTAAATCAGATTTGGGTTACCTCGAATTAAGTATTGATTATAACCATGCTTTAAAATCTATTAGGGATGATTATGGATTTATGTTCGCATGTGTGTCGAAAGTAAATTGTATCTTTGATTGTGTTGACAAATTTTTTTGTTTTAAAGTGTAGTTAGGAGATTCTTTACTTCCCCCACCGGTTGTGTTACTATCCTGATTTAAACCAAACAACATATGTTAGAAACACTTAGAATATATGCATGTGGGAATTGGTCCCCATATTGCATGAAAAAAGAAATAACTAATAGCTGATTGTTTTCTTTATTGATTACAGGATACCTCGAAATTGCAATGGCTGGATCTGAATCATTCAAGTAAGCTGCACTCATTGTCCGGTTTATCGCGCGCTCGAACTCTCCAAATTTTGAACCTTGAAGGCTGCACAGCATTGAAGACCGTCCACCAAGTGCTACAGAACATGGAAAGTCTCTTGTTCTTGAATCTGAGAGGATGCACTAGCCTCAAGTCTCTTCCAGATATAATCTTGGTCTCTCTGAGAACTTTAATTCTCAGTGGCTGCTCAAGCTTTGAGGACTTCCATCTTATTGCAGAGAATCTGGAAAAACTGTACTTAGATGGCACTGCCATAACAGGACTCCCTTCGACCATTGGGAACCTCCAAAGACTAATATTGCTGAAACTGAAAGACTGCAAGAAGCTGCAGAGCCTCCCCGACTCCGTAGGAAACTTAAAAGCTATTCAAGAGCTAATACTATCCGGTTGCTCAAGCCTTAAAAGTTTTCCAGAGGTTAAAAAAAATTTGAAACATTTGAAGACTTTACTAGTCGACGGAACAGCCATAGAAGAGATGCCTGATATTTTGCGTGGCGATCAAGGCCAGACTACTTCCTGGTCACACTGCGAGTTGTGCGAATGGCCACGCGGAATGTACGGACTATCATCAGTACGACGTTTATCTCTGAGCAGAAATAAATTTATAAGCTTGCCGAGTAGCCTCGGTTATCTCTACCATCTCAAATGGCTTGACTTAAAGCATTGCGAGAAGCTCGTCTCAGTTCCAATGCTTCCACCAAATGTTCAATGGTTAGACGCACATGGCTGCATTTCATTAGAAGAAATTTCCCTCCCGTTGGATCTTCTCTTGGCAGCAACAGAGCATTTACACTCCACATTTATCTTCACTAATTGTACCAAACTTGATCAAGTTGTGAAGAACGGCATTGTATCCTATGCTCGGAAGAAAATCCAGTTGATGTCGGATGCACTAGCCCGCTACGAAGAGGTATATCCCCTCATTCTTAAATAACTTTCCTTGTATTTTCTCTTGTTAATACCAATTTTTTCAGGGATTTGTTCTTGACGTTTTGATCGGGATCTGCTTTCCTGGATGGCGAGTACCTGTGTGGTTCAATCACAGATCGGTTGGGTCAGAGCTGAAGCCGAAGCTGCGTCGACACTGGAATGTCGGCGGACTTACAGGTATAGCTCTTTGTGCTGTTGTGTCATTTAAGGACTACCAAGCTCAGAGTAGCCGCCTCTTAGTTAGATGCACGTGTGAGTTCAAAGAAGAAGACGAGCCTTTGATCGAGTTTAGTTGCATTCTTGGAGGGTGGACTGAACATGGTAGCTATGAACCCCGCGAGATCGAGCCTGGTCATGTCTTTATCGGATACACCAGCTGGTCACACATCAATAGACGTGGCAATATCAAAGGATGTGTTGCAACTGAGGCTTCTCTTAAATTCCATGTTACCGACGGGACAACGGTTACAAACTGCGCGGTAGTCAAGTGCGGGTTTAGTCTCATTTATGCACCCACTGATGCTGATCATAGCTTGTCTACGGACATGTGTTCTGATGTAACTTCACCAACCAATGGCTCTGGTACAACCAATGTTCGAGTAAGTTATTCCCAAAAGAGCAGGGAAGTAAGCAATATTTTGTTCGTAGCTCCAAGCACGGACATTGAGATCATAGAGGAAGTAACTTCTTTCACAGCATCATTACAAGTTGAGGAAGAACCCAAAGAGACCGATGAGAAGAAGAAACTAGTGAGTGTCACTAATGGTTCCACAAGTGAAGTAGAGTTAGGATGGCATGTTGACAACAACAAAGGGTGTTTTTCATTTCTACGTTGTTTACTTTCCTCTTGGCTGGGATTGGGAAGAGAAAGATCTATTGCAATAGAATAACAAGAAGTCAAAAGTATTTTCATAATAAAAACACAATCCTGGTTCTAACTGTGTAATTTTTTCGAGTTTAAAGATATTGTATGATTTGTAAGCAATCTTCAAACTATCATCTACTTGTAAAGCATGGTCATTGTTAAATCTCAGCGTCTGGAGTGACTCTCCTCAAGTTGCTTCCCTCTACTACATATGCAACAATCCCATTCCCAACCATCATAATCTTTCAGACATTTTGTTGCTCTTGAATTCTGAGCAAGCAGCTACTGTTTTCCAACACGGATAATTGCTCTTTCTCTATCACAGAGACTTGAGCCATAGTGTTTTACGACAGCAACACTGTTTAGATGATTTGTGCCTTAGTTTCGAGTAATCGAATGCAATCGTTACTTTCGTGCCTTGTTTTGGCTGCCTTTCTACCTCTAAGGATCGAATCGGATACCAATTCAAAGGTACCCGCAAAGTGATCACCCCTATGTTTGAGTGATAACCTTCTACTTAGAGCTTGATTGGTTCACCCGCTATCACCCGCAAACGCTGGTTGCGGTTGGTAGCGTTTCGCACCAATCACTCGTACCGTTTTGTACTGTTCCATATCGTTTTGTACCGTACCGCCCAAAATCAAAAGCTACTTTATGCAAGCGTTTGCGGGTGCGAGCAGTAACGGGTGGTTAAAAAAAAATTAAAAAATATATTTTATACTATATTACCTTAAATTAACGTATTAATGATGAAACCTTTGGCTATATTTTGCAAATTGTAATCGTACTTTCTTTTTGACCAATTTTTATTAAACCAGTGCAGAAAATGACGTTAATGGCTTCACAACATAACCCTGTCACTTCCGTTTCTAAAGTGGTAAGTTCATTTTATTTTGCCTTGGTTTCTAATATATGTACAGAAAATGGTTTGTATTTTAATTTTCAGCAATTTAATTGGTCAATCGAGAGAACATGTGCGTTGCTTCAACGAGTGATTGTGGATAGGGGTGGGCATTTCAGTTTATTTTCGGTTTCGGTTCGGTTTGTTTGGTTGTAGTAAATCATGAGCCGAAATTAAACCAAAGTAAGTATGGTTTGGTTCGGTTTGGTTCGGTTTTCATTCGGTTTGGTTTAAGGTCGGTTTTTAAAAGAAAAAAAACATTTCCATTATAACAACCAAAATGCTAAAATAAAAATATGTAATGTACCTATTCAAATTTCATACTAAATATTTAAGCAAAAAATCATATAAAAATTAAAAGAAAAAAAAACTCAAATGTATGAAAATCAAACTTAATTAGTAGAAGAAAAGATGGAGAAATCCAAAATAATAGTAAACTTCAAGTCACCAATAGTCAATACCATCTTCTCTCTTTCAAAATTTGATATAATGCAAAAAAAACTATATAATAAATCAATAACTTGCATATAAGTTCTACATTAACTAAATAATTGGGTTATTCATTGCACAAAACTAATATATATTTTTTTATTAATAAAACCGAAAACAATGACAACGAGCATAAATAAAGACAATTAAAACTTAAACCGACTATAAAATCAACAACACCATAACGCTAATATAATTAGAGAAGTACAATACCTCTTTAGAAGATAGCCTTTTACTTTTTAATGTTTATGATATAGATTAAAACTTAAAACAATTATAGTCTTATTAGGAAAAACTAAACTTATGTAATTTAGTGGATCTAAGTTTTAGGAAGTAAAAACACATCTATAATCCTATATATGATTATATGTATTTAATAAATTAATACAAAAAAACACATTGGTTTTTCGGTTTGGTTTGGTTTTCAACCGAACCGAACCGAACCGTTCGGGTTGGGAATAAATTCAACCAATGGTTGGGGTATATACTATGGTTTGGGTTGGATCGGTTTAAGTTCGGTTGGTTCGGTTCGATTTGGTTCGGCTCGGCTAATTTACCCACCCCTAATTGTGGAGATACAAACCGAAGATAAAAGACTATTTAGTAGTTTTCGGAAACAAAACATCCTGAAGAATATTAATGAACAATTTAGAACTGATCTGAGTTGGAGTCAAGTAAAAAATTGTTTGGATTATTTGAAGAAAATTTACAATGTGTATGCTCAATCCTGAAGATCCACAAGTTCCAACAATTTTTTGGGAATTTGTTACACTACCGAATGCAATTTGCGGTGGTCAACCGAATGCATGAAGCAGTTAGCATGTCACAATAAGTTTTTTTTAATAGTTATTTAGTGTTTTATGGTTTTTTTCATTATCAACCATGTTGAATTAGTATTTTTTATTTGTTTACAATAATAATAATATGATTTTTGGTGTTTTTTACCATTTATAGTTTTAAATTTTGATAATTATTTCTTAAACCGTTATCAGATCCGCTGTTAACTAGTCGTAAATATCCTGCAAACGCACCAATTTCCAACCACTGCACCATCGTCTGAAATGTTCAATAACGCTTTAAATAGCTACCATCCGCTTCCGCAAATTCCCGCAACCGCATCCGCACCCTCTGCGGTTAAACCAATCAGGCCCTTAGTTGTTTTCTCTGCTTTGTTTCTCTTTGTTTTGAGTTGGTGAAAGTTTCAAAAAAGGTTTGGATTTTTTTCCCTCATAAATGTTCATGTTCCATTATAGTTTACATTAGAAAATATTGAAATTTGAAAATGATACTAGTCAAAGGAGTAACACTTAAGATTAGTTACAACATGATCTAACAAAGTAAAAAACACAAGAGGGTTAAAACAATTTGATCTACCAAAACTGACATTTTCTTCAGAAGCCAAAGGGAGACTTAGTCCTGCTCCCACCTTCACCATATTGCTCGTTCCATTTTCTCAGTTCGTTCATCGTTGTCGCGTCGTAAGACACAGATGGACTTACCTGCAAAATCACATCACACGATATATATATAGATCACAATCATATCTTTGCGGTTTGAATCAATCGTCATGGTAAGGCGAAAAATACAAACTCAAGTTACATTATACAACTAAATTACCTTAGCTTTAGACTGAATAAAGTCATCTAAACTCAGAGATCGTAGACCTGGAGAATCACCCGCTCTTGCACCCTAGAGAGACAAACAAGGCAAAAACATCAAGAAGCTGCAGAACCGACCAGCCTATGTTTAATGCAATCTGGATTCTGTACCTTTTGTTCTTCCTGTAACAGTTCTTGAACAGGTCTGTACGCAGCAGCAATGCATAGATTCTGCAACATGAACCCCAAGAAAGAGATTAAGAAAGAAAGAAAGTTCAAGCGCCGCTGCAGACTGGGGCTCAGAGAATGAATACCAACCTTCAGATCGCTACCAGAATACCCTTCGGTTTCCTTTGCAAGTTTTTCGAACTGGAAACCGGATTCCAGATTTTCTGGAGTGAGAAAAATTTTCAGTATCTTTAACCGGTTCTCCGCATCTGGTAAGTCGACATATATCCTACAGTTCACAGGGAATAACAAATTTTCAATTAAACGAAGATTCTCAGTTTACTAGACTACCAATCTTCACAAAGGCAAATGAAACTCAAATCAGGTTTTACCGTCTTGGTAGACGACGAATGACAGCATCATCAAGATCAAAGGGACGGTTGGTGGCACCGAGGATGAGGATTCTTTGGCTGTCTTTTGACCTAAGCCCATCCCAAGCTGCCATGAACTCATTTCTCATTCTTCGGGTAGCCTCGTGCTCAGAAGAGCCACCACGAGCACCCAACAGACTGTCGATCTATCAAACAAAAACATCTCCATTAGTCACATTTATCTATCATAAAATATGTCCAACGAGAAGCGATAACCGAAATAGAAGGTGATAACCATAAATAAACCCTCTGAAGTAAGGGCATACATAACGAAATTGAAATTTAGATATAGAATTCTCACCTCATCGACGAAAATAATAACAGGTGCTAGCTTGGTGGCAAAGGAAAAGAGAGCCTTAGTGAGCTTCTCTGCATCTCCAAACCACTACGCCAAACAAGAAACCAAGACAAGGCAGAGTCAGATCCAATGAATAATCAACCGGAGGAGAATATCATTTATCAAACAGTGTCCCCAAAACTACATTTTCCCAAAAATCTATGTAACATCACACGACATAGTCCATGTACCTTTGATGTAAGTGTTGAGCCAGTTACGCTAATGAAGTTCGCTCCAGCTTCTGTTGCAAGTGCCTTCGCGAGGAGCGTTTTACCCGTGCCCGGAGGACCAAAAAGCAATATTCCTTTACAGGGCTGAAAGAAGCTCAAGCCATCAGGACAAACAGCCAAGTAAAACAGTAGTAACTGACCTAGGGAAAGAAAATAATGCTATGTAAGAAACAGAATGCAATACCCGCAAGAGATTTCCACGAGTGAAAAGCTCTGGCCTCCTCATGGGAAGAATAACCAACTCATTCAATGCCTTTTTCACGTCTTCGAGAGCACCAATGTCTTCAAATTTGACGCCTATTTCCCCAGGAGCTACGACAGCCGAGACGAAGTTTCTTTCGTACTCATCATTTGCAATATTCTGCGAGATATTGTCTGTTAACATCATTACTACTCAAAATATTCAAGAACCATTTACCAGTATCCAAGGGCAGGGAAACTAACCTTCAAGTTTTGGGAAGGCTTTAGAGAATTATCTTCTAACTGCCTTAATCTTGCAATCGAAATCTCAAGGCTTGAAAACAGGGGAAAAAGGCAGCAAGATTAGAAAGAAATAATTATCACAGACCCACAAGATAAAGCCACAACCACACATACCTTTCACGAGGCAGAGACAAGCGGCCTCCTCTAACCAATGGGTCTGGAGAAGAAGCTAAATAGTGATTTCTGGCCCAGCCAATAACTTTCTCTGCTTCTGTAAATACAAAAGCCACAAGTTTCTGAGCACTCTTTTTCGTGTAAATATTTCCATCTAAGAGAGCAAGGGCTAAAGTCAAATGTATGCAACAACTAACAGAAAGCAGCAGATATCAAACGTCAACCACAATTGAACTGTATCCAATCAGAACATTAAATAAAATTCATTTTAGAAACAGTGAATAAGCAAGCAGTTCAAGGGAAAATTCGAGGATCTAAGTGTGTGTGTGTGTCTTATCATAAATAGTGTGAGCATGCCTATTTCCAAAAGTTACAGAATAGTACCCAACAACCCTATTCTTGCCATTACAGCAACAACTGCCACTGTGGATATTAGAGAAGAAACGCCACTATAGAGTAAAGTAAAGCTGGAATTCTCAATTAGCAACTTAAATCAGATACATAAAACCGGCAAGATAAATAAATAAATACAAAACAAACCAAGTATTGAGTTACGCACTTTGCTTTGTCAAGATTACTCCATCGGTGTTCACTTGGTATAAGTCTGTGCAGAATAACTCATGTCCTTCAAGTGCCTGGGATTTAGTACATTGAAGGATACACAATTAGTGAAAACATTACATATTTGAACTCCGTTTCTTTCTGTGACATTTAAACCAGAGCTAGTTACCTTAAGTAATTCATTTATATTGCTCCGCGATATCACAATTCTCCTATCTTCTCCAAGTTGTTTCTTGAATAGTCTGAGGGGCTCTTCTTCCTACACAAAAAAATTGACGAAAGGAATAAAGTACTAAAGTGGTTCCTTAAGAAGTAGGTAGCAGTCAGTCATATGAAATCTCTAGATGGCTGATGCCACAACAAGTCATAAGAATGATGATCATCTTTAGTACCAGAACTGTTTTGGCAATGTGGGTATATGCCTCCCACTTTTTACACGTATCCTTGATGAAACAACTAATAGAAGTAGCTTATGCTTGCTAAGTAGGATAGCATGCGACAAAATAGCTTTGTGAAAGCCTACCCGGCTCACAGATGAATCTGTACCTCAAGAGACTAAGAGAAGATATATTGTTCAAGAGACAAAATTAGACTAGCCTATGCATCTCACTTAGGTATTAGAAAACATCTACACCTCCTAATCAATTGTTTAAAGTCATACAGGAATAGTTCATTGTTATTGTGATACAGAGTTTTCATAAGATATTAAAAATACCTTTGGAGGATGGAGGCGCATAACATTAGTGAAAAGGTTGTAAATCTCATTCTCTTCTGACTTTTTCCTTCCCGTTAATCCCTCAGTTAGACTCTTCAAGGGAAGAGGCTGCAACAAACAAAGACAAGAAGCAAACTTTTACTACGTTAAAGTACCAGGAAGAGCATGACATTGCAAGTCCTCATTAGACGGGTTTCATTAACTCATGCAAAAACAAGAGCACAATGACTCAATAAAATGCTATTTGAATGTTTAGCTTACCACGTTTGTAAGCCGGCTAAAGTTTGGGAGCACCATCGTCTGTTTTGAGGAAAAAAAATAACATAGTTCATCCACTGGTCACAAAGAAAGGCCGAACAATAACCAATGACAACTTGACAAGTGAGAGATGTTGACAGGCTTACGAATTTTTCTCTTTCTTTTGAGCCTGTTTCTATCTTGTTCTGTCCACATATCATAACAATCGGACCTGATAATTTATTAAACATTTCCTGAACTTTGTCCACAAATTCCTTTCTTCTTGTTTTAGGGACAGCTCTAGACAACCACTGCGAGGGGTCTGGAAAATAGACCATAAGTGGTTGAACGGATTGCAAAACCTACAAAGACAGGAAAATAATGGAATAAATGTAGACAAGAGGCGGAATTACAGGCATAGCTTCTTGCTATATACATGTAGGTTAAACTAAAATAAAAGATTATCAGCACTTGCTACTACTGCTGGACACATCATCATCTTGTAAAACATGAAAATTTACATTTACACATGTACATCTACAAGCTGAAATGAACACTCAAGTACAAGTAACTCCCAAATATACCTCATTCAACGCCTCCATGGCAATGTAGCCATCTACTGCTTGCATATCCAAATCGTGCTTGAGGTCTTTGACTACGTAGAAAATATATATTAATTAGCTACATTTAAATATGATGAGTAACTCTCCAGATTCACAAGGATGAGACATCAATTATAGGAATATCATAAAGCAATTATACCATCTACCCAGTGGATATGTAACATCTGGGGCTGCTCTGCTGGCTTTTTCTCGCTTTCCTCAGATGCTTTATCGTCGCCACAGTCAAATATGACCGCAGCACGGTTCCCAGTCACCTCATATACCTCTCCACGTTGCCCGCTAGACAGCGGCCTGCAAGTATATACACTTTGGTTAAAGAAAAAACAGGACATATCCAACATGTCATACTTTTGGAGCTCAATATATGTTGCGAATAGAATGTCACATTTGCAGGCAAGTCAAATCACAGAAACCACAGATGGCATACTGTCATTAGATAACCAACATCATAACCTATATGATGATGATATTCACAGCCAACAACAAAATCAGGTTCTTCAATTAACAAAAAAAAAAAAAAGCAGTGACTGGGAGACTTGCAAATGGCATTGTACATCTGGGAAGAATCATATCTAGAAAAACTATGATGCAAAGAGGAACTAAGGAACACATATGAGGGTAACAATCATTACAGAAGTCTTGCTACTCCTGAACTATTCAAAACCAAAGCCCCAAAGATTTCGAAAGGCAAATCCAACTCACTCGGAACAATCATAATTAACGCTTGGTAGTTGATGAGAAAATTATTATTAACACCAGTGGCACTAGGCAGACCATGCAGTCATCGACTCAAATAATATCAGACCAATGTACCATAGCAGATATTTATGTGCATAATGATATGTTTTTCATAGTGCAAAACTTCTACTACCAGTTTGACAACTTTTTCACAAGCTTCACACACTCGGCAGGTAAAATAACAAAGCACATAGACATATAGAAAAGGAACAAAATCTACGAAGAAAAGCATTTAAATCTGCGGAAAGCCAGACTATGAGATAAGTGAAATAAAATTTAAAAGACAGTCACAGACTATATGTCACCAAATTATGACTAGATATGTACTACATCTCTGATCAGCTGTCAGAAATATAAGAAATTCAAGACTTGAACTCAAATAAGACAAAGAAAGCCCTTCTAGACTGCCAATAGTGTCTCCAACCCATCGAAGAGCTAGAAATATTATATAGGAAAGAAAAATGGAAGACGAAAGATAAAACCTAAACATAACATGACATTTATCGTTTTTTCACACTAGATGACTTACCAACTCACCTGCCAGATATAACGGTAAAAGCACTCTTTTGACCATCAGATGTAGAAATCTTCCCCAACACGACCCTGTGATCCATTTACAAGCCAACACAAAATAAGGATGAATCATAACTACTAGGTTTGATTACTAGAAGATCTCTCTAGCATACATCGAAAATAGGGACATCGACCAACTCCCAACTACTGGTTATAACATCCAGGTTTACAGGAAACACATTCAAATAAAACTATTTAAACAAGTATGGACACTCGACTTGATGTGTATTTTTGATGACTAAAAATAGATGAGAAGGCTTAAACTGAAAACTTCTTATCCATTCAAATCTAAATTAAGTACCATGCACATGGGAGAAATGATATCAATACATGAAACAGAGATGCCGCAATTTTGGAGCAACAGCATTATCAACCATCAACATAAGAAACTGTAAGTAGTTACACATACAAATGCCACTCTTTACGTTATCTGACAAAACGAGAGTGGAGCAATGAGCCAATCATTGGGGGGTGAGTGAGTCAAGAATTTCAAAGCTATATAATACAGAATGGTTTTGAAGCAGGTAACATAGTAAAATACAGCGATTATGAAGCTAATTACCAACTTGCCTCGCGTTGATATAAACACATTCAATGGTGAAAACATGAAACGATGAAAACAAGTTTTACCTATAGCTGAAAGGATACTCTAGATCATCAAAGAAAAATTGCATGAAATAACATGCTACAATGGGGTGAAGCGCTAAAAGAGACCATGCTACGAAAGGGATCACATAAAAATGAAGACAAATCAAACCGTGTTTTTCCAACATTATGCAAAAGCTAAACATCTATTTTCTTTCTGCCATATTTATGCCATGTCGTCAGTACAAGTGTTAGATAATATCTCCCAATGAACCATATTCTAGTAAAGCTATATCCACGCAAACAGTTATCATCTTTAAGCACAAGTAAAGGGAAAATATGTGATCAAATAAATTACCTAAGTTTTGCTTCGTCCTTCTTAGCAGACCCAACATACTTTACTTGATCTCCTGCAAATATGTGTGCAGATTAAAAATTTCAGAAACGAAAGAGGAAAGAGTTAAAGGTCAATAAGATAAAGACAACACAGAAAAAATATAACTAAGGTATAAAAATTATTAAAACACACCAGGCCTATAAAGAAAATGGATACATTAAAGTATATCTAGAGCTTCTACAACAACGAGATACATAGAGCCTTGACATTGATACAATACTATCCAACCAGTTAAATATACACCTTTTGTTGCAAAAAGAGCAAGATGAGCATGTTGAGAAGTAGTTACCTTTCTTAAGTGGCCGCCTGGCGTTACCATGATTATCAACAACTGCAGCTTTTGAATTCTCACCAGAGCCAACTAGTTGTTCTGACATTCTCTGCCACAATGTAGATCAGATATAAGCACATGTGTCGCATTTCTAAACTCTATCAATAAAAAAAGAGAGAATGATGGAGCAGTCCTTTTGTAGATGAAAGAAATAGCAACCACATGGCATGCATTGTTAATCCTTTCAAAATCGTTGTAATTACTACGATAAAAAGGTCTATACAAGTGAATACTATGGAACTTTTTTATGAAAAGGAAATGGAGAGATACGCACTACATTGTCCATTGGGAAAAACAATCATGAACCTCATAGAGAAGATCATACCTTCTCGATGTCCTCTATGTCAGCCCCAAGTTTCTTGAGGACTTCCCTAGAAATCTCCAAATATTTTTCTTCATCGTCACTTCCATTTTTCGCATCACTGCTACTTGTCTCTTCATTATTTGCATCAGTTTCTTCCTCAGCTTCTGAATCTGAAGTGCTCTGATCTGAGTCTGCAACCTCATCATCTGATTCAGACTCTTCGTTGCAGTCATCAGCAAAATCCTGATCAGAATCAACAGAAATCACACTAACATTCATGACACCGAAAGAAAAAAATGGTAGCATGTCATAGCAAATAATGTCAGAATCTCACATAAGGGGCAAGAACGCTGCTGTCAAGAACCAACAGGGGAACTTGTGTCTCTCGAGCAAGTGCTCGTACCAACCTCTCTCGGTAGAGCTCAGTTCCTATATAAAACATAAAATCATCACTGGACCTTCTTTCCTAACCAAATATAAAAGAATAACAACATCAAACACTGCAATGCATTATCTAGTCAACAACAAACCTGGAACACTCTGAAGCAATATTCTCCCACTTGAAGAATCTAAACGAGCACCATACATAGACGCCAAATCTCCTTGTTTGATATGTGAGCTAACACATTCCATCAGAGTATCTTTTGTGTGTTCTCTGGGGATCAAAATGAGCAAAGAACATAACATATTAGCCAAAAATGGATATAACTACGAGACATAAAACCGATATCAAAAGAAAATCGTCTTTGGTAATTACTGGAGGTAGTAAGGAAAAGACTCCCATGAAAGCTGTATAGTTTCCCAAGGTTGAATCCTCCTTAAAAACTCATTCTTCAATCTTTCTCGTTTATTAAGAAACGGTGACTCCTTTTTACTCTCACTCGCAAGCTTCTCATTATTAAGCCAATCTATTTGATCCTGTTCTCCAAGTAAAGCATGAGAATCAAACCCCTCAACACCAAAACCACTCTTCTTCTCACTTCCCGTCTTTTCTTTACTCAAAGGCAAACGATTCTCCTCTTCACTAGCATTCCTACCATCACCTTCAGAACTAAACAAACGTACTTGGCTATTCCAATTCAAACAGTTCCCATAAGCAGCAATAGCACCACCACAAGAATGATACTTTCTTAGTATATTAGTAAATCTATAAGATTGATGAGAACTTGTCTTGTCACAAATCACTGGATTCTTAACTAAACATTTATCTTGCTTCAATACAAAACCTAATCTCTGATTCCTTCTTATTAACCTCGTATACATCGCAACTCACTGCAAAACAAAACAAAACAAAAACTCTTCACTTACATGTTATTTACCCAAAAGGAATCATTTTTATGAAACCCATTTCTGAATCTCAGATAAAAACCTAAACTTTATGAAATAAATTAAGAAAAAACTTGGTTTTGGTCTTCTCATGTTTTTCATTACCTAGCTTGAAAAATTAAACAGATATGGAAGAAGAAAAGATTCGTTTTTTTGCTCATTCCATGTTTATATATTGTAAATCAGACTTGGAGAAGAAGAAGAAGAAGATGAGAGAAACATTCGCGAGAGAGACCGATCTTTGTAGAGTTCCTTCTAGAGCTGAGTTTTCGAGCTATGGCTTTGTCTTAGTGACGTGGCTTTTTTCATTATGGGCCCATCAAACCCAAATCTCGGCCCACTTTAGACTTAAAAAAAAAAAAAAAATTGTCAAATATTCCCACTCCGTCTGTTTTTAGAAGATAAATTTTTGACACAAAAGTAAGATATAGTTTTTATTGTTTTCTATACATTTTTACAACAAATACTGAAATACTATTGTTTAAACTTTATTGAAAAGTGTAAATCGTAGAAATCAATGCGTTTTCTTAATAAATGTGTATAACCTTAAACATCTATTTTTTTGAAACGGAGGAAGTATAAAACAAATTTATTTTATTTTTTCTTTTCGATTTTGTAATATTTTTTTCAAAACACGGCGGATTTAATCGATTCCAAATTTTTTCTGAACATTTTTGGTTCTAGTCTTACACGATTTTAATATCAAACGCGAACGGAAATAATGAATGAGTTGCATGTTAATTAGACGATCTGATCTACATTATCTAAAAGTTATTTTTAATTTGTTTTTTTACATCAAAATCGGTTTGGTTCGGATATAATTTTATCGGATACATAAAATTATTCGAAAGTATCCACAGTTTTTATAACCATTTTTTCTACAGCCAAAAAATTAAAATCACAGCATACAGCCAGAGTCCTTACCAACCACACCGAAACTTTTTTAAACCCATACGGGTAATTCTCTACAACTGAATCAGACGATCAGGTTTTTTGATCGGGTTGGCTTTTTCTTATGGGCCCATTAAACCCAAATCTCGGCCCACTTTAGACTTTTTTTTAAAAAACAATCTCCCAAAAAAAAAAACATAATTTTTATTTTATTTTCCATTTTCCGATTTCAGTTGTCTTCTCCGGTAGTGTAGTAATGTCGATGTCGGCGACGACGACTCAGTTCTTGGTGAATCTCACTAAAGGCGTCACCTTTCAACGGTTCTTTAATCACTTTACTCTTTTGCTCTTTACTGTTTTATCTTCTTCTCTTGGTTTTAGCTTTGTTCTGATTTTGTAATTTTCGACTTTTTTTTTGTAGCAATCGTGTTTCGTCTGCTTCATGTGAAATGAAACTACCGAATCGGTCATGGGTTTTGTTAGATTCCTTAAAAGTTGAGAACTTTCGATCTCAAAGAGGAAGTAAAAGAGGTTTAACATGTTTAGGGAGGTTTAGAAATGGAGTTGGTGATACTGATGGGATTATAATTGTTGATCATGGTTCTCGTCGTAAAGAATCTAATCTTATGCTTGGTAAGAAGTTATGTTTTTAGTTTTTTGTTGCTTTCATTGTTTGTAATGAGGTTTATGTTAATGAGGGTTTGTTGTTTATGTGTGTTTTAGAGGAGTTTGTGAAAATGTTTAAAGATGAAACTGGATATTTGATTGTGGAGCCTGCTCATATGGTAATTCTTTCTAATGCTCTCAGTTTTTGTGTTAAGTTTCTTTAGCAGTGGATAGTTGAAGAGGATTAGCTTGTTGTTATACATCAATTTGCTCACATCTCATGCCTTAACTAGTGTGCCTCTAAAATGCGTTATGACCTGAGAATCTTTCGGTTAAAGTAGGAACCGCAAGTAAATTCCTTCATTTCGAATAGTTTACTTGATTTGATTCATTGTTTCAACCACTAGTGTAGTGTTGCATAGTTGTGACTTGTGAGTATAGTGCAATCTGATCTTTTTCGGTTTCTTGGTCATCTTTTAGACTTAGCTTAATATGTTTGAGTTGAGAATTAGATATGGCTCCCTACTTTTCGGTTCTGTTTGCTGATGTTCACTTTATGCCAGGAATTGGCTAAGCCATCGATAAAAGATGCATTCAGTTTGTGTGTACAACAAGGGGCGAAACGTGTAGTTGTTAGCCCATTTTTTTTGTTTCCTGGGAGACATTGGCATCAGGTATGGACTTTTGCATCTGATTTATACGTATTCCTCTGTGATTATTGGAGTAGTTACATTAATGGCTGGGTGAGCTCATGACCTTTATATGATTAGGACATTCCCTCGTTGACGGCTGATGCTGCAAAGGAGTTCTCTGGCATCTCGTATCTCATAACTGCACCTCTTGGCCCCCATAATCTCCTCATGGTAAGAAATAGAGCATATTCCATAATCTTGCTACTCAAACAAGTTATTACTTTAGGCCTAGGTATTTGAATGCCAATTTTTTTACCTTTGATCCTCCAAAGTTTGATCTTCTTATTTTTAAACTGAGGTCTTTCTGTTACGATCTTCCTGACAGATCTAATTCTTCTTTTGGATGTTGAAATAATCGGTAATCTGCTAATATTTCTTTCTGCAGGACGTTGTGAATGACAGAATCCAACATTGCTTGAGCCATGTTGAAGGTGATGCAGATGAGTGTGTGGTTTGTGCTGGAACAAACAAGTGCAAGCTCTACACTAGTTCTTAGGTGCAAATATAAGATCGTTTTTGTATATCTGCTCAATTTTTCTAACCTTTCGGATGACGGAAACAAAATTAAGGAGGCATACTATATTGTTCATAATTATCGTTTAGTACACGTTCTTTGTTTCAACAAGGGCTTTTGAGATCTATGCCCTGTTCTTCTTGTTGCACATCAATGTGAAAAGACTAATAAATAATATAATAAGAGTTATCTGTTAAGTGTTGTGTCTCTCTTTCTTTCTCCTATCAATAAATTAAGAAATGAAGGTTTGGTGTGTTGTATAATAATGAGTAAGCCCGTTTGTTCAATCGCAAGGCAGAGAAGTCGATTTTTCTTACTGTAGCTGCTGCAGTTAAAGGTGAGAGGGAAAATGAAACGTATGGTTGTAAGAGACAGCGAAGACTTTTGGAAGTCTCCCACCAAATTCTGATAGATGAGTATGTGGATCTGGTGGTTCATGGGACAGTACAAAGGAACATTCTAGTAGCTGTACCAGATAGTTATGTTTACATTATGCTAAGAGTTGAATAAACAGAAAGGGACAAGGAGTGTGTGAATGAGTTGACTTGGAATCTTGTGTCATGAAAGTAGTTGATAGTTGACTCTTATAGTGTAAGAGGTTGAGATTGGGGGAATCACAGATGTCAATCAACAACAAGAAAAATGGCAGAGGCTATTGTTTCTGTTACAGTGCAGAAGCTAGGGGAGTTGCTTCTGGAGGAACCCTTGTCTTTGTTCGGTATAGGTGACCAGGTGAAGCAGCTGCAAGACGAATTAAAGCGTTTGAAGTGCTTTTTGAAAGATGCAGATGAGAAGCAGCATAAAAGCGAGAGAGTGCGTAATTGGGTTGCAGGCATTAGAGAAGCTGCTTACGATGCAGAAGATGTCCTCGAGGCATTTTACCTCAAGGCAGAATCAAAGAAAGGAAAAGGGATTAAAAGGGTGCTTTGGAGGCTTCCTCACATCTTGAACGAGGCGGTTTCACTTCATAATGTTGGCTCAGAGATTAGAGATATCACTTCCAGGCTTTCTAAGATAGCAGCAAGCATGCGAGACTATGGTATAAAAGAAGCTATGGAAGGGGAAGGTTTGAGTTTGTCCGATAGTCGCAGAGAACAGAGGCAGTCGTTTCCATATGTTGTTGAGCATAATCTTGTCGGGCTAAAGCAGAGTGTTGAGAAGTTGGTGAATGGTTTAGTTTCCGGAGGTGAGAAATTAAGGGTCACGTCCATTTGCGGAATGGGTGGTTTGGGAAAAACAACTTTAGCCAAACAGATTTTCCATCACGGGAAAGTGAGGCGCCATTTCGATAGGTTTGCTTGGGTATATGTTTCTCAAGAATGTAGAAGGAGACATGTTTGGCAAGAGATTCTTCTGAATCTCAGCTATAAAGATGAGAGTCATAGAATACTCGGCTTAAGAGATGAACAGCTTGGAGAGGAGTTGCATCGGTTCTTGAAAAGGAGTAAATGCCTCGTCGTGCTTGATGATATATGGGGCACTGATGCTTGGGATTGTCTGAAACAAGTCTTCCCATATGAAACAGGTAATTTGCTAATTATCAATGCAACTCGTTGTTTTAAATTCCTCGTCTTTCTAGAGGATAATAAAGTAGAACTCATTCTCACAACATTGAAGGAAGTAACATAATACTCACTACGCGGAACAAGGAAGTTGCTTTATATGCTGACCCGAGAGGTGTGCTTCATGAGCCAAAATTGCTAACATGTGAAGAGAGTTGGGAATTGTTGGAGAAAATTTCATTATCTGGAAGAGAGGATACAGGTAATCATTTGGATCTCTAGTTCATGTATGCTATAATACTTCATACTCATGTACACCATGTTTGCAGAGCCAGTGTTGGTCAAGAAACTGGAGGAGATTGGGAAACATATGGCCATGAGGTGTGGAGGTTTACCTCTAGCGTTAACAGTTCTAGGAGGACTGTTGGCAACGAAAATTACATTAAACGAGTGGCAAAGAGTACATGAGAACATCAAATCATATGTTTCAAATGGAGGTAGTAGCAGTGGAAGTAAGAGTATGCTGGTTGCAGATATTTTGTCCTTGAGTTATGAAGACTTGCCTCCCCATTTAAAGCAATGCTTCCTCTACTTTGCTCACTATCCTGAAGATTTTGAGGTTCATGTAGGAACATTGGTTAGTTACTGGATCGCGGAGGGAATAGTTATGCCTGTAAAACACATGGAAGCTAGCACAACAGTAGAAGATATCGGACAAGATTATCTTGAAGAATTAGTGAAGAGAAGCATGGTTATGGTTGGGAAGAGGGACGTTGTAACTTCAGAAGTCATGACATGTCGTATGCATGACCTCATGAGGGAGGTCTGTTTACAGAAAGCAGAGCAAGAAACGTTTGTGCAAGTTATCGACTCAAGAGATCAAGATGAAGCTGAGGCTTTCCCGCCTCTTTCGACTAATTCATCTCGTAGGATTTCTGTGCAATTACATGGTGGTGCAGAGGAACACCGGGTTGAGCGACTCTCTCAGGTGAACTACATAAATACTCGGTCTAGATCTCTTGTGTATGTAATGAAGAATCAAGGAAGTCAATGGGCACTTCTGGGAAAGGTTTCCTTCAGAAAGATGAAACTCCTTAGAGTTCTAGATCTCGAGGGAGCTCAAATCGCGGGAGGGAAGTTGCCAGATGATGTAGGAGATCTCATCCATTTGAGAAACTTGAGTTTGAGATTGACTAACGTGAAGGAACTTACATCATCTATTGGAAACTTAAAGTTAATGATTACTCTAGACTTGTTCGTGAAGGGGAAACTGTATATTCCAAATGTGATATGGAAGCTACGGCGACTGAGACATCTTTGTATGCCTGAAGAGCTTGATCCGAAGACGAAGCTGGACTTGAGTACTCTAAGAAACCTGCAACAACTATGGGATTTTCCTGTTGGTGGACAATGCAATCCAAGGGATCTTTTGGCAATGGCAAGTCTTAGAAGATTGTCCATCAATATTTCTTCGCAGAATACGGACTTCGAGGTTGTTTCTTCTCTAAGTAAAGTCTTGAAACGTCTCCGTGGCTTGACAATTAACGTTCCTGGTCAACCTATGCTTCCACCAGTTGATGTAACACAGTTGGTTTCTGCATTTTCTAATCTCTCTGAGCTGGAACTGTTCCTTCAACTAGAGAAACTCCCAAGAGAACAGAGTTTCTCATCTGATCTCGGTGCTTTACGTTTGTGGCAATGCGGATTAATGGATGACCCGTTTCTAGTTCTCGAAAAGCTTCCAAACTTAAAGATTCTGCAACTCTTTGAAGGATCATTCATGGGTAGTACACTTAGTTGTTCCAGAGATGGTTTCCCTCAACTACATTCTTTGACATTGTCACAACTTGAGAACCTAGAGGAGTGGACTGTAGAAGATGGTTCCATGATGCGTTTTGTCTCATTGGAGTTGAAGAGTTGCAAGAAACTCAAGTCGGTACCGGAAGGAACAAGATTCCTGAAGAATCTACTAGAAGTTGAGATTGGGAACATGACAAAAGCATTCAAAGGCAAGCTTGTCTCTGGTGGTGAAGATTTCTACAAGATTCAACATGTACCTTGTGTTGTTTTTGAGTATTGTGACCTTTAAAGATTTGCTCTGTTTTTGAGTTATGTTACTTTTTTTTGTTATTTGAATGGAATAAAAAGGACGATAGTAAAAATAAAAATCTCTTAGAAGAAAAATAAAACAACAACTAGGGAAAAAAAAACAATTGAAAGTAGAATAATATGAAATCCAAAACCTAATTAAAGCAACTTAAAATAGAAAATATAGAAGATGTAAGCGAACATATACGCTACATCACATTAATCAAAATCTTGTATTAATTGATATCATTGGTGATTGGATCGACAACAATGAACTTGTTGTTTGAGTGATCCCAATAGAGCTCAAAAAGTTGGCCTTCTTCGAGGTCTAACGAATGCTTCATAGTACTCCAACCGGTCCCGAAATAAAATCTACTGGCATCAACCCATCTTAAGGTAACTTGGTATAGGTCGTTTTGGAAAATGTCGTGGACTTGCACTTGAATACCGGTTTCCAAATCCTCAATGTTAACATCATTCCACTTGTTGAGGACGGACATCACTTGTTGTGTAGGTAATGTGATATTACCAACAATATCACTTCTTGTTAGGGTTTTTGATATGATCAAAGCAGGGTCGAAATTCTCCATCTTGCTAAAAAGGTTTGGTTTTGAAAGTAGAAGAAGAGTCTTTTTTATATATTTCTTTGTCTTCTTAGATGCAAAACATATATATATATATATAAGAGGCCTAAGCTAAGAACTAAGAAGAAAGGAAATTCAAGAGAAAAATAAATCGGAAATCTTCCGTTTAAAAAATATAAATTGTCTTCTTTGTTTTCGTCGATGAAATGGAATAAGAACTTCTTTTTCATGCATTAAATGGAAATGATCTTCTTTTTTCGTGTATCTAATGGAAATTGTCTATATCTCTAGTAGTTCATACTTCCTAGTATCCGACCATGGTGGGACAATAAATATGACATAAACATAAGAGAAGAAAATCGGAATATGGGAGGAACTCGGAAATCATTCGTTAACAAAATGTAAATTGTCTATATAGTATATCTATAGTATTTTGATATTTTATAATATTCGACAATACTCCTTATACTTTCCTTCATAATGATTGTTCTTTTTTAGTCCTCAAGAATTTATTGTTTTAGTCATTTAATTACTAGCATATTTTAAAGAACAGCTTCTGTTTTGTGAGAATGAGAAAAAACGCTTGGGAAAATGAGAATTCACAATGTGGTATACTCCATATTGTCGTATCCTACGGAATTTTTCTATAACTAGCGATTTGAATGTTGCATTTATTATCTCTAAAATATGAGACTTAATCTTCCCCTATTCGATTTGTAATAAACTGGATTCGATATTTAAAAAATATTTATTATAATACGTATTCTTTATCGGTTATATATTATTATTTCAAAATATTAAAAAATTTCTTGAAATTGTATTCATACTCTTGGTATGGTGAAGGTACGTTCGCTGTATATTTTGGTCTAACTAGTTTCACAATTACTCTCTGTCCCATTTTAGATGATTTTTAAGATTTTTACATACAAATTAAGAAACCATTTAATTGTTCTTCTTTTCAATATACAACATCAATTCCAAAATGATTCAACCAATAAAAAAATAATCTGCAGAATTCAAACAACCAAAAACAATAAAAACACAGTAAATCTTGCATAGAAAATTGAAAAAAATCAACTAATTTGGGACAAACTTTTTCCCCTAGAAAATCATCTAAAATGGGACGGATGAAGTATTTCTTAGAATATAATGACATTGGTAATCTTGTACATAATACATTAACCAATAAACGATACTCCCTCTATTCCAACTCCCAGTTTAGATGATCTTAACAGTTTTTACACATAAATTAATAAACCATTTAATTGTTCATCTTTTCAATGTAGAACATTATTTCCAAAATGATTCAACCAATGAAAAGATAATCTGCAAAATTCAAAAAGTCAAAAACAACAATAACACTACTCCCTCTGTTGCATATTAGTTGTCATTCTAGTTTTTATTTTTTGTTTCATATTACTTGTCGTTCTGTATTTCCAATGCATATTTATTACTATTTTTCCATCTTTTACCCTTAACTTTCAGCTTAATAATTACTTCTATCAAACAAAAGAACACATTAAATAGGGGTAAAACGAAAATTTGAAATGTTTTCTTAATTTGTGTGAAATCCCCTAGAACGACAACTAATATGAAACGGAGGGAGTATAAATCTTGCATAAAAAACTGAAAAAGTCAACTTATTTGGGACAAAAAAATTTCTCGTAAAAGATTATCTAAAATTAGACGGAGAGAGTATTTATTACATGCTTGTAGATGTTAAATCCACGAGATTTAAAAACGACGGTCTAAAAAATATAGACGTCCGTGTGTCCATTGCATTTAATGGAGAATCTTCCACGATTTACAACATTTGTTTCAGGACAATTGAAATTCTTTTACATATTTGCAATAGTACAACAATAGATCAAGTACTTTTACGTAAGCACTCGACTAAAGTACATAATTAAGTTTGTTCACGTGATTAGAATACCAGTCCAATTTAAACATCTTTAGCAAGTAACAAAACAAACATTGTCGTGATACAAATAAAAAGCTAAAAAAGCAATAAAACACCGAAAGTAACATATCGAAAAACCTGGTCTAATCAAGACTGACGACTCTCGCGTACTGCTGTTATCCATAGTAGAAACTCGTATTGCCCGACTTCTTGGACTTGCAATAGGCATGGTTAGTTGCTCTTACTTGAAGGTCATAGACCGGCTAGAAATCGCTTTTATTCACCACAATTCCTAAGTCACGCATGTAGGCGTGTTTTCCAAAATTGCTGACAGGAAAATAACCGGATCCCATTTGTGTAGTTGTGTGCTGGCCGGATATGTTTGCGTTGATGATAAAAATGTAGGATTTTTATAGTCATGTATCAAAAAGTGAATATATATTCTTCATAAATATTTTGTTAAATATTCTTCATAAATATTTTGTTTGAATTTAAATTTAACAAGTGTATTCATAATTGTGTCCAAGTAATCTAAATAATATTTTTTCAAAAATATTTTGGTACATAACGCATTTAATAGTGAGCCAAGTTAAATGTGGTATGTACCAAATTATAATGAGAATCGAGGAAACTCCCGCAGCGAATATTGTTTGAGTTGGTCCTACGATGATGTGTTTTAATGAGAAGCGAGAAAAGTTAACTTTATATCTTCATTTTCTTTTTGAATACCTATATGCAGCGTCTTCATGCATGTAAGTTTCTTAATCATGAAAAACATACAAAAATTTCTTAATCAAAGAAGAAAACAAAAATCAATACCTCAAATTTGCATCTCCATTTTCTTTTTGCGATTCCTAAATTTATGGAACAATGTTATGTGCATCGAATTAAGACTTAGTCATGATCAATTAAACCGACGTATGAGTCGTTGCATTTTTGGTTGCTTATATTTTGCTTAAAATTGTTAGTTTATTTTTAAAATACACTTCCTTGAAAAATGTTTGTGTATGTAACATAATATTTAACAAAATCGCAAACATACCGTCCAAAATATGAAGAATCTCGGTTGATTATCTAACTATAGTTGGGATTTACCTAAATAGCAAAATAGTCAAAATTTATAGTTGATCATTTTGCATGCATAATTTTTATTATTAAATACAAATAAAAAACAACTACATGATATATGTTTTGTTACTAATCGAGAGAAAATATTAAATTCTTTGAAAGTTTTGAATAAAGAAATTGTTTGTGTGCTCAACAAAGATCAAGAGTTCACTCTACCAACTGAGTGACAGGTGGCACCTCGAGTCTTGCGTAGGTGTCTGGTGCAGAGGAGCAGTTCGGAAAATAAGGATGAAAGGTTAACATTTTGCAAAAAAAAAAAGCGTGATTATGGCGCGTAGCCTCCACTAGGATGTGACATTTGATACAGTGTTCTCTTCAACAGAACAGTGGTTGGTCTACTGGTCCATATCACGGGCTTGTGTATTATATTGGTTTAGTGAAAGCCAATTTAAGTGAGTTTGTGGTGCGTATTTCTGTGTAATTCTTCTTGACGCAAAAACAAAGGGTTTGAGAGTGAGATTTTAGTGTGAGGATTTCAAAAAGAAAAGAGTGAGTGTGCGATTCATCCTTTTAGGTAGATTAGGATCTGTTTTGTAACACGAATTTTGGTATGTAAGATATTGTGGGTTCTTGGGTGGAGTAGGCCGAGAATTCAAAATCCCTACGCGTATGAGAGATTGTGTAATCTCTTGAAGCAACATAGTTGTATGTAGCAGTGCTACGTATTTGGATTATTGGAATCAATATAAGTTTGTTTTGATATCTATTGTTCTTACCTTTTGTGTTACCACATGTCAGGTCTAATACATTCTAAAAATATAAAGAACTAAATCTGGTTGTAGTTTGCATTTAGTCAAAGTTACAATTTGTGATACAAATGCAAAGAAAAATCACTCTTTTTTAGTGCTTGACGATGCAAAACTATAATAAAACTTAGATTTTTATTTGAAACTTTATACTACCTAATTATAATTATAGACTTTTCCAACAATAAAGCATGCAAGAAAATCTACCATTTAACTTAAGATATTGGTTGATATAATATATACAATAATTCTTCTTTGACAAATGTCACAAACTTTTTTAAAGTTCACATTGATTTTGTGATTATCCACACTAAATGTACAAAAGTTCAATTAAATGTCAATGATTTTGTTTAGCCAAAAAATTCAATTTTTACTTCCAAATGTAGAAAATCAATTAACAGTACAAAAACTTCCAAGATAAGAAGTTATAAATAGACCTCTTTAAGATCCAAAAAATGAAGAACATCTTAAAATCTCAATAGGTTTAATACCAAAAAAACGACTATGGGTTTGACAAAAGCTTTGGCGATTTTTCTTCTCGTAGCAACATTCGCAGTTTTAATGTCCAACCTCAACGTTTTTGCCTCAGGTATGCTAAAATTTTGATTTAGTTATTTCAAAATTAGTACTGATCATTTTAAATACAATATAGGTAAACATATAAGATTTCTAATGACCATGCCTTTATGTTTGTATGTGTATATAACATATTATATTTTGTTGTTGTTAATATAACGTATGTTATAACAAATGTAGTATATTATAAGTTATAACACCACATATGTTTGTATGGGATTTATGTAGGTGCAGATGTGGAAAAATTCTCATATGACCACTGCTATACTTTGTGTTCGGATACATACGGATGGTTTGAATGTCAATCTGACTGTCTAACGACTCGTCATGCTGATGGGGTTTGTGCTTCTCGCTCTCCTAAAGAACCTAAGCGATGTTGTTGCAAAAAATAATACATAACTAGCGATCTGATCTGGAATATTCGATTTGTTATAAATTGGATTAAATAATAATAATAAAATGTTTATCATAATACATATTTTTATTTTTATTTTTGTCATCGGTTATATTATTAATTGAAAATATTTGAAATTGTATTCATACTCCTCTTGGCAAAGATCTCAGGCAAAGCCTAGAGGTCGCTGGTTCGAGTGGCGCTTGGGACGAAACTAATATTACATGCTGTGGTTTCGGGCCTGGGGAGATTATGGGCTTAGGCCCGGAACCTCCTGGTAATTCAAAAAAATAAAAAATAAATAAAAAAATAAATAAATTGGATTAAATAATAATAATAAAATGTTTATCATAATACATTTTTTTTTTTTTTTTGTCATCGGTTATATTATTAATTGAAAATATTTGAAAATATTTATAGTATTCATACTCCTCTTGGTATGGTGAAGGTGCGTTCGATGTATATTTTGGTAACAGACCAGCTGATGTACTTGCACTAATATTACTTGAATTATTTCTTAGAATATGATGACGTTGGTATTTATTAATGTACATTAACCAATAACCAATCGTAGTTACATGCGTGTTAATATTAAATTCACGAGATTTGACAACGACAGTCTAAAAGATATAGACGTTCGTGTGTTCATTGCATTTAATGGAGTAGCTTCCACGAATTAATCTGTTTCAGGAGAACTGAAATACTTTTACATATATTTTTCCCCTAGAAAAATTGACAAAGTTTGTTCACGCTATTGGAAACCCAGTCTAATTTAAACATCTTTATCAAGCAACAAAACAAACATTATCGTGATACAAATAAAAATCTAAAAAAGTAATAAAAGGCCGAAAGTAACATACAGAAAAACCGAGTCTAATCGAAGACTAAAGGACTGATATATATGTCGTAGAGAATTGTGAGCTTGAGAGATAGTTATCAATCGGATAAGGAGTGACAGATGGATAAGGTTGATGGGGCAGAGTTGTGACGTAATCAGCAAGTTTGGTAGGTGCTTTATTTTGATGAAAACCACGACCGAGAGCTTCTTCTTCAGATGATAAAACAGTTACGGATGGTTCTGATGGTGATGATGGAGGCGGACTTGAAGAATCCGGAGAAATTGTCAATGGTAGAGAAGGCAAGCTTGAACCAAGTGAAGTATCCGATATCGAATGCTCTGTTTCTTTATCTGAAATACGCTGTTCTCCACTTGTTGATACATGTAACAACTCAATAGTCGATTGAGATGAAGGAAAGACCGATTTTTCTGGGATGATAGTGCCGGGTAAAGAGCTAATTTGATCCCAAAAATCAGCCTCGTCGTAATAAAATACCGGTTGTGGAGAACTAAAGACACAATCAGACATAGACGACGCTGGCTCATTCAAAGGAAATTTAGTTTCAAAAAATATAACATCTCTGATACCATGTCAAGAAACCTTAGTAGTGTAAAGGTGACTCTTATTGATTGAGTTGTTAGGATTAAGCCTTATATAGATATTACATCATAACCTTATTGTAGTGCTAGGTTAATGTATTACAAAGGGCTATTATATGGGCCTAATATATTTTATATATATAATAGCCCTAATATATTTTATATATATATATATATATATATATATATATAATCTCATGTACAAATAGAGTTAACGTTAACAACATCAAATAGAGTTAAAGATGATCATCTCATGCTTTTACCCGTTGACGTAACACAGTCGGTTTATGCATTTGCTAATTTCTCTGAGCGTAACTGTTCCTTAAACTAGACAAGCTTCCGAGAGAATATAACTTAAGCCAATGCTTCAACCAAATAATCGGGGTTTTGAATCGATGAGCTTCATGTTTATTTAGACTCTCATATAGTAATCAATCTACTCACCATAGGCGAAAATCACAATGAGCTTCTACATGATATCCATTCTCTGACTCTTTCATTTTCTTTTATTTCCTTTACTTATATTCCTCATTTAGACAATGCTTTGGCAGATCCTCTTGCAAAATGAGCAACTCAAACTCTATTTGTTATACACGTCTAAATAAAGTTTTCATCGTTCTTGATAAAAAAAAATCAAAAGAAATTGAAATAAATTTGGTTTGCTAAAACAAATAGTTTTAGTCCATCTTTATATCAAAATTGTTCCATTTAAATTAAATAGTAATTAACAATATTCATTATTCAAACTTATAAAATAAATGTATGTTCAGTTATTTGTGGTTAAAATTTTAGTCAGGGCTCATATTGAAATGGTTTCTTTTCAAATATGTAGATGCATCAAAGGATCAAAACAATATAAGGAGCTATGTGCTACACAGAAGTTGACCAAATGATAAAGAAGTTGTTTGTGTGCTCAACAGAGATTAAGAGTTCACTCTACCAGCTGAGTGACATGCGACACCTCGAGTCTTGCGTAGGTGTCTGGTGCAGAGGAGCAATTCGGAAAATAAGGATGGAAGGTTAACATTTTGCAAAAAAAAGCGTGATTATGGCGCGTAGCCTCCACTAGGATGTGACATTTGATACAGTGTTCTCTTCGACAGAACAATGGTTGGTCTACTGGTCCATATCACGGGTCTGTGTATTATATTGGTCTAGTGAAAGCCAATATAAGTGAGTTTGTGGTGCGTATTTCTGTGTAATTCTTCTAGACGCAAAAACAAAGGGTTTGAGAGTTAGATTTTAGTGTGAGGATTTCAAAAAGAAAAGAGTGAGTGTGCGATTCATCCTTTTAGGTAGATTAGGATCTGTTTTGTAACACGAATTTTGGATGTAAGATATTTTGGGTTCTTGGGTGGAGTAGGCCGAGAATTCAAAATCCCTACGCGTATGAGAGATTGTGTAATCTCTTGAAGCAACATAGTTGTATGTAGCTGTGCTACGTATTTGGATTATTGGAATCAATATAAGTTTGTTTTGATATCTATTGTTCTTACCTTTTGTGTTACCACATGTCAGGTCTAATACATTCTAAAAATATAAAGAACTAAATCTGGTTGTAGTTTGCATTTAGTCAAAGTTACAATTTGTGATACAAATGCAAAGAAAAATCACTCTTTTTTAGTGCTTGACGATGCAAAACTATAATAAGACTTAGATTTTTATTTGAAACTTTATACTACCTAATTATAATTATAGACTTTTCCAACAATAAAGCATGCAAGAAAATCTACCATTTAACTTAAGATATTGGTTGATATAATATATACAATAATTCCTCTTTGACAAATGTCACAGACTTTTTTAAAGTTCACATTGATTTTGTGATTATCCACACTAAATGTACAAAAGTTCAATTAAATGTCAATGATTTTGTTTAGCCAAAAAATTCAATTTTTACTTCCAAATGTAGAAAATCAATTAACAGTACAAAAACTTCCAAGATAAGAAGTTATAAATAGACCTCTTTAAGATCCAAAAAATGAAGAACATCTTAAAATCTCAATAGGTTTAATACCAAAAAAACGACTATGGGTTTGACAAAAGCTTTAGCGATTTTTCTTCTCGTAGCAACATTCGCAGTTTTAATGTCCAACCTCAACGTTTTTGCCTCAGGTATGCTAAAATTTTGATTTAGTTATTTCAAAATTAGTACTGATCATTTTAAATACAATATAGGTAAACATATAAGATTTCTAATGAGTAATGACCATGCCTTTATGTTTGTATGTGTATATAACATATTATATTTTGTTGTTGTTAATATAACGTATGTTATAACAAATGTAGTATATTAAGTTATAACACCACATATGTTTGTATGGGATTTATGTAGGTGCAGATGTGGAAAAATTCTCATATGACCACTGCTATACTTTGTGTTCGGATACATACGGATGGTTTGAATGTCATACTGACTGTTTAACGACTCGTCATGCTGATGGGGTTTGTGCTTCTCGCTCTCCTAAAGAACCTAAGCGATGTTGTTGCAAAAAATAATACATAACTAGCGATCTGATCTGGAATATTCGATTTGTAATAAATTGGATTAAATAATAATAATAAAATGTTTATCATAATACATATTTTTATTTTTATTTTTGTCATCGGTTATATTAGTAATTGAAAATATTTGAAATTGTATTCATACTCCTCTTGGTATGGTGAAGGTGCGTTCGATGTATATTTTGGTAACAGACCAGCTGATGTACTTGCACTAATATTACTTGAATTATTTCTTAGAATATGATGACGTTGGTATTTATTAATGTACATTAACCAATAACCAATCGTAGCTACATGCGTGTTAATATTAAATTCACGAGATTTGACAACGACAGTCTAAATCGGAAATCTTCCGTTTACAAAATAGAAATTGTCTTCTTTGTTTTCGTCGATGAAATGGAATAAGAACTTCTTTTTCATGCATCAAATGGAAATGATCTTCTTTTTTCGTGTATCTAATGGAAATTGTCTATATCTCTAGTAGTTCATACTTCCTAGTATCCGACCATGGTGGGACAATAAATATGACAAATACTTCCTCCGTTGCATATTAGTTGTCATTCTAGATGATTTCACGTCAATTAAGAAAATATTTAAAAATTCTGTTTTACACATAATCAATGTATTTTTCATTTGATATGTGTAGTTAATAATCTAAAAGAGTATGGATAAAATTGGAAAATCAATCATAAATTTGCATTGAAAATGTAAAACGACAACTAATTTGATACAAAATAAAAAGCGTAGAATGACAACTAATATGAAACGGAGGGAGTATTACATAAACATAAGAGAAGAAAATCGGAATATGGGAGGAACTCGGAAATCATTCGTTAACAAAATGTAAATTGTCTATATAGTATATCTATAGTATTTTGATATTTTATATATTCGACAATACTCTTCATACTTTCCTTCATAATGATTGTTCTTTTTTAGTCCTCAAGAATTTATTGTTTTAGTCATTTAATTACTAGCATATTTTAAAGAACAGCTTCTGTTTTGTGAGAATGAGAAAAAACGCTTTGGAAAATGAGAATTCAACAATGTGGTATACTCCATATTGTCGTATCCTACGGAATTTTTCTATAACTAGCGATTTGAATATTGCATTTATTATCTCTAAAATATGAGACTTAATCTTCCCCTATTCGATTTGTAATAAACTGGATTCGATATTTAAAAAATATTTATTATAATACGTATTCTTTATCGGTTATATATTATTATTTCAAAATATTAAAAAATTTCTTGAAATTGTATTCATACTCTTGGTATGGTGAAGGTACGTTCGCTATATATTTTGGTCTAACTAGTTTTACTCCATCCGTTCCATTTTAGATAATTTTTAAGGTTTTTACAAACAAATTAAGAAACCTTTTTTTTTGACAACCTATCTATTAATCAGAAGATTCCAGCCGACTTAGAAAGCCAAAGCGGCCGAATTATGTTTACATACGAGAATCTGAAAGCACGTGTTCTTGCCGATCGAGCTAGACAATCCGGCAAGAACACGTGCTTTCAGCCAAAAAACCATTAAGAAACTATTTTAGTTGTTCATCTTTTCAATATAGAACATCAATTCCAGAATGATTCAACCAATGAAAAAATAATCTGTATAATTCAAACAGCCAAAAACAATAAAAACACAATAAATCTTGCATAGAAAATTGAAAAAAACAACTAATTTGGGACATACTTTTTTTCCTCGAAAATCATCTAAAATGCGACGAAGGGAGTATTTCTTAGAATATACTCCCTCCGTTGCATATTAGTTGTCGTTCTAGGCGATTTCACGTCAATTAAGAAAACATTAAAAAAATCTGTTTTACCCCCTAATTAATGTGGTTTTTATTTGATATGTGTAGTTAATAAGCTAAAAGAGTATGGATAAAATCGGAAAATCAATCATAAATTTGGATTGAAAATGTAAAACGACAACTAATTTGATTTAAAATAAAAAGCGTAGAATGACAACTAATATGAAATAGAGGGAGTAATGACATTGGTAATCTTGTACATAATACATTAACCAATAAACGATACTCCCTCTATTCCAACTCCCATTTTAGATGATCTCAAAAGTTTTTACACATAAATTAATAAACCATTTAATTGTTCATCTTTTCAATTTAGAACATTAATTCCAAAATGATTCAATCAATGAAAAGATAATCTGCAAAATTCAAAAAGTCAAAAATAACAAAAACACTGTAAATCTTACATAGAAAACTGAAAAAATCAACTAATTTGGGACAAAAAATTTCTCCTAGAAGATTATCTAAAATGGGACGGAGAGAGTATTAATTACATGCGTGTAAATGTTAAATTCACGAGATTTAAAAACGACGGTCTAAAAGATATAGACGTCCGTGTGTCCATTGCATTTAATGGAAAATCTTCCACGATTTACAAAATCTGTTTCAGGACAATTGAATACTTTTACATATTTGCAATACAACAATAGATCAAGTACTTTTACGTAAGCACTCGACTAAAGTACATAATTAAGTTTGTTCACGTGATTAGAATACCAGTCCAATTTAAACATCTTTAGCAAGTAACAAAACAAACATTGTCGTGATACAAATAAAAAGCTAAAAAAGCAATAAAAGGCCGAAAGTAACATATAGAAAAACCTGGTCTAATCAATACTAACGGCTCTCGCGTACTTCTGTTATCCATAGTAGAAACTCGTATTGCCCGACTTCTTGGACTTGCAATAGGCATGGTTAGTTGCTCCTACTTGAAGGTCATAGACCGGCTAGAAATCGCTTTTATTCACCATAATTCCTAAATCACGCATATAGTTGTGTGACAGTAAAATAACCGGATCTCATTTGTGTAGTTGTGTGATGGCCGGATATGTTTGTGTTGATGATAAAAATGTAGGATTTTTATAGTCCTGTATCAAAAAGTGAATATATATTCTTCATAAATATTTTGTTAAATATTTTTCATAAATATTTTGTTTGAATTAAAATTTAACAAGTGTATTCATAATTGTGTCCAAGTATTTTAAATAATATTTTTTCAAAAATATTTTGGTACATAACACATTTAATAGTGAGCCAAGTTAAATGTGGTATGTACCAAATTATAATGAGAATCGAGGAAACTCCCGCAGCGAATATTGTTTGAGTTGGTCCTACGATGATGTGTTTTAATGAGAAGCGAGAAAAGTTAACTTTATATCTTCATTTTCTTTTTGAATACCTATATGCAGCGTCTTCATGCATGTAAGTTTCTTAATCATGAAAAACATACAAAAATTTCTTAATCAAAGAAGAAAACAAAAATCAATACCTCAAATTTGCATCTCCATTTTCTTTTTGCGATTCCTAAATTTATGGAACAATGTTATGTGCATCGAATTAAGACTTAGTCATGATCAATTAAACCGACGTATGAGTCGTTGCATTTTTGGTTGCTTATATTTTGCTTACATTTTGCTTATATTTTTCTTATGTTTTGCTTAAAATTGTTAGTTTATTTTTAAAATACACTTCCTTTAAAAATGTTTGTGTATGTAACATAATATTTAACAAAATCGCAAACATACCGTCCAAAATATAAAGAATCTCGGTTGATTATCTAACTATAGTTGGGATTTACCTAAATAGCAAAATAGTCAAAATTTATAGTTGATCATTTTGCATGCATAATTTTTTTTATTAAATACAAATAAAAAACAACTACATGATATATGTTTTGTTACTAATCGAGAGAAAATATTAAATTCTTTGAAAGTTTTGAATAAAGAAATTGTTTGTGTGCTCAACAAAGATCAAGAGTTCACTCTACCAGCTGAGTGACAGGTGGCACCTCGAGTCTTGCGTAGGTGTCTGGTGCAGAGGAGCAATTCGGAAAATAAGGATGGAAGGTTAACATTTTGCAAAAAAAAGCGTGATTATGGCGCGTAGCCTCCACTAGGATGTGACATTTGATACAATGTTCTCTTCGACAGAACAGTGGTTGGTCTACTGGTCCATATCACGGGTCTGTGTATTATATTGGTTTAGTGAAAGCCTATATAAGTGAGTTTGTGGTGCGTATTTCTGTGTAATTCTTCTAGACGCAAAAACAAAGGGTTTGAGAGTGAGATTTTAGTGTGAGGATCTCAAAAAGAAAAGAGTGAGTGTGCGATTCATCCTTTTAGGTAGATTAGGATCTGTTTTGTAACACGAATTTTGGTATGTAAGATATTGTGGGTTCTTGGGTGGAGTAGGCCGAGAATTCAAAATCCCTACGCGTATGAAAGATTGTGTAATCTCTTGAAGCAACATAGTTGTATGTAGCTGTGCTACGTATTTGGACTATTGGAATCAATATAAGTTTGTTTTGATATCTATTGTTCTTACCTTTTGTGTTACCACATGTCAGGTCTAATACATTCTAAAAATATAAAGAACTAAATCTGATTGTAGTTTGCATTTAGTCAAAGTTACAATTTATGATACAAATGCAAAGAAAAATCACTCTTTTTTAGTGCTTGATGATGCACAACTATAATAAGATTTAGATGGTGTTATTCAATGATGGATTTTAACAGAGTTTAAATCTAATTAAAATCCACTGTTATTCAATCAATGATTTTAAATCCTATTTTAAAATCTGGTGTTATTGGATATGATATTTGTAAAATCATATCTTAAAGATTTTAAAATCTTGTGTTATTCAATAGAATATTTCAAATCTATAATTAAAATCCACTGTTATTCAATTTTAAAAGGGTGTTATTCAATGATTGATTTTAACAGAGTTTAAATCTAATTAAAATCTATTGTTATTCAATCAATGATTTTAAATCCTATTTTAAAATCTGGTGTTATTGGATATGATATTTGTAATATCATATCTTAAGGATTTTAAAATCTTGTATTATTCAATAGAAGATTTCAAATCTATAATTAAAATCCACTGTTATTCAACTTTAAAAGATTTTGGAAATCTTTGTTTTTTAATGGATTTGAAATCACATGAGGATAGAGTTTAGTGAACAAATAATTAAAAATCAAATCTCAAGAATACTGCAGAGATTTTTAGAATCCACTCAAATAAATTCCATTAGATTTTAAAATTTCTAGGGTTTTAAAGCTTATGGAATTGATTTCAAATCATTCATCCAATAACACCCCCTAAAAGATTTTGGAAATCTTTGTTTTTTAATGGATTTGAAATCACATGAGGATAGAGTTTAGTAAACAAATAATTAAAAATCAAATCTCAAGGATACTGCAGATATTTTTAGAATCCACTCAAATAAATTCCATCAGATTTTAAAATTTTCTAAGGTTTTAAAGCTTATGGAATTGATTTCAAATCATTCATCCAATAACACCCCCTTAGATTTTTATTTGAAACTTTATACTACCTAATTATAATTATAGACTTTTCCAACAATAAAGCATGCAAGAAAATCTACCATTTAACTTAAGATATTGGTTGATATAATATATACAATAATTCCTCTTTGACAAATGTCACAGACTTTTTTAAAGTTCACATTGATTTTGTGATTATCCACACTAAATGTACAAAAGTTCAATTAAATGTCAATGATTTTGTTTAGCCAAAAAATTCAATTTTTACTTCCAAATGTAGAAAATCAATTAACAGTACAAAAACTTCCAAGATAAGAAGTTATAAATAGACCTCTTTAAGATCCAAAAAATGAAGAACATCTTAAAATCTCAATAGGTTTAATACCAAAAAAACGACTATGGGTTTGACAAAAGCTTTAGCGATTTTTCTTCTCGTAGCAACATTCGCAGTTTTAATGTCCAACCTCAACGTTTTTGCCTCAGGTATGCTAAAATTTTGATTTAGTTATTTCAAAATTAGTACTGATCATTTTAAATACAATATAGGTAAACATATAAGATTTCTAATGAGTAATGACCATGCCTTTATGTTTGTATGTGTATATAACATATTATATTTTGTTGTTGTTAATATAACGTATGTTATAACAAATGTAGTATATTATAAGTTATAACACCACATATGTTTGTATGGGATTTGTGTAGGTGCAGAAGTGGAAAAAATCTCATATGACCACTGCGACACTTTGTGTTCGGATACATACGGATGGTTTGAATGTCATACTGACTGTCTAACGACTCGTCATGCCGATGGGGTTTGTGCTTCTCGCTCTCCTAAAGAACCTAAGCGATGTTGTTGCCAAAAATAATACATAACTAGCGATCTGATCTTCCGTATTCGATTTGTAATAAATTGGATTAGATAATAATAATAAAATGTTTATCATAATACATATTTTTATTTTTATTTTTGTCATCGGTTATATTATTAATTGAAAAGAGTAGGGGCTTCTCCGCGCTACGCGGTGACTTTTTGATTAATTTTTTAATTTGCAATGATTGTTTAGGTTGTTTAGTCGTGTTGTTAATTTCTTAGGTTGTGTATTTTGGTATGATTAGTGTAACTATTGTTATATTTGTTAATTTGTTGTTTGCATGTTTTGTAAAGAAATGTATTTGTTCTATGTTGTTTTTGTGTTGTCGATTTTTCTGAACATGTGGTGTTTTCTTTCGGATCTTTGTTTCGTTTTGTAATATGTGGGTTAACTATAAAGTAGTATATATTAGTGTTAGTTTTTTCCTACTCGGCTTTTGTTTGTGATAATATGTTTTGTGGGTTTGTTTGGTCCAAAATAAATGTGTACCATTCTTTATAAACTTTTTAATTTCAGCTTCAATGTTTTATTTAAAATGAATTTGTATGAAATTTTTATCAAATAATCAGTTTAAGATTATTTATTGGACTATCGACATTGGATAAAAAAAGATTTTATATCAAATCACATACAAAATGGTATATCTAAATGTATAAAGCAAATGTACATATTGTAATATTTAATATGAATTTATCAATAATAACTTTTTGGAAAAAGTATTAGAAACAGAAGAATTAATGTTGAACTATACTTGTAGTTATCATCTCCAACTTGTACTTTTAGTTAAAAAATTTGATTACGCACGGATCTAATTATTCTTAAATTTAGTGATTTATTTTTTTGAGTTTTAATTGTTAAAAACTATGTGTTGTATTTTCTCCGGTCACGAACACAAATGTGGATGTGGAGTATTAGCATTTACTATTGTTAGTTTTTAGTGGTTGCATATATATTTTACGGAAGACAGAATGTATTATTGATTTGTGAAGTAATAAACCTTTGTTGGTCGATATTACCATGTTGTAATAACTACTGTTTTTATTCACATTTTTTTAATGATCCTTAAAGAATTATTTACATTTTCACATTTTCATAAAATTTCAAATTAAATTTCAAATTAAACTATTGTTGGGAAAGAGTAGAGTAGTTAATAAAAAGAAGAGATTACCATTTGACGGTTGTAATGAATTTCATATTTAGTTTTACGAAACCACTTGACAGTAATAAAGGGAACTTTTTTAATCATTTGAAGATACATTTGGTAGTGGATTTAGAACGACTTTGAGAGCATTTTAATTACAATGAAAAATGAGATATGTTGATTCTGAGTGAAACCATCAACTTTATCATCTTGTATCAATATCCTCAACAAAGCTAACTCCTTCCTTGTTCATATATTCAGCCAATACTTCGGCATTGCAAGGACCCTCAAACTGTAATAGGAAAACACCTTTACTATCCGGGAAAAAAACTATATCCAATAATAGATTTGTTTTGAAAATTTGTTCGTCGTTAAATCTTCAAAACTGCTGCAGGATATGTTAGAGCACAATTCATCACACTAAACTCCGTTGAGATATTCACAAAGCATGATTGGTTCAAGCTTAAACACACTGTCTACTTTCAATGCAAAGGAGAGAACAAAACTGTTCTTCCTGATGTTACCAAACCTAGTATCCTGTACACTTTTCGCGGTCAAGAATCATGGCAGGTTCGTTCCAAATCTCTTTTATTGATAAAGAATTCAAGATTGTAAGACTTACATGTCGCTTATTACTGCCTATGACTGAAATCGGTGGTTAAAAGTGTAAGAGATGCGGAATCTATGAGCAAGGGAGCCTTGTTCCAGATAAAGAGTTCGATGAATGGGAGGTTTGTCCAACTGATTTCTCTGCTAGCCAAATCTATATGCATTTTAAATAAAAAGAGATCAACGCTACGTTTGTCTGCCACGGTTGTGCCCAGGTTGAATCCGGTGAGTGCATTTGTATTCATGTCAAAAGAAACCAAAAGGATATGATGATTAGAAGTAACAAATATGAATTGAAATGCAATATTGTGTGTATGTAGTATCTGCTAGAGCAACGATGGGTTATAGTAATGGTGTTTTCCCAGATATTGTAGTCATTATATACAATACACTCTTATGTTCATCACAATTCACTTTTAACAACCACAAATACACAAGTTAACTAAAGAATCAATCTTTTCTCAAACAATAGAGCTACATACATAATAATAACACTGACATTTGTAATTATTATTTGATCTTGAAGCTTGCCCAAAGCTTTGCAAACTCTAGAGCAAGTCTTTTGCAGTGGTGACACCTATAATGACACAAAAACCATCATACACCTATAGAGAAATACCAATTCCAAAAGTAGAAAGATATGAGAATTTGCTTCTCAAGTTTCGAATGTAGATTCACCAGCACTTCAAAGACTTGGGTTGCTCAATAAAACATTTAAATCAATTTTTTTTATACTAATCAAAATCATGCCTATCACTCGACACGACTATAATCACACATCAAAAACATTTAAAAACAAAACAAACATAAGATTTACCTTGTGTGGAAATAAATCTCGGATGTTGTCGGTAGAGTATAATATTATTGTTGGTCTGGTTTATTGAACAAAAATCAAGAAATAATTAGCAATGATCCTCAGATGTCAAGGGAAATTTAAAAATAATACCTTTCAAAAGAAAGACCCGAAACGATGACTCGAACCTCCTCAAGAAGACCCATAGGTCCTTAAGAAGACCCATAGGTAGAAGCATTTCGGGTCTGAACATTCAAAAGTTTCCAATCGCCACCTACTTTCCTAAACTTTCACGGTAGCTGAAATCCATAAACAACCAAAATTTTACTTTTTGTCTATGTTTTATGCATTGTAGAAGATTACATTTTCTTTTACCAATTACCTGAAAAATCTCCATGTTTGGCTTTATGTAAGGGTTGTAAGCTCGCTTGTAGGGCAATTTTGACCTCCTGAAAAGCATGATCGTGTCATTAGATTTGTTTCTGTCTCAAACTTAAGTGAACCAAAGTTAAGATTCAATGATAAGCTTATCAAACCTTATCAAAACATTGGATAATTTGACAGAGGATGATGCTAGCATTTGACAATCAAAAGTATACCTTCAATTTAATGGAACTTTGCAAGGTGGGTCCGATGAACAACCTCGTTTCTGAAGATACAACATGATAGAAATCTAATTATGCTACCGAAAGTTGAAAACAAACGTCTTGTAGCCTTGAATATTCTCAACCTGATTAAGAGATGGTGCACCAAAGAGTTGAACCAATCAATTTACACTTTATACAATGTCTCAAAGAACAACACATACGGAGAGTCACATAGCCGAATAACATAAATAAAATTAAAAGATTTATGTCAAATACGAACTTTGAACATATAAACCCTAAATTCCAAGCGAGATCAACTAAAGAATATATTAAAACAAACCCATAACAGGAAAATATAAATCAAATAGAGAGATAGTGCCGGAAAGTAACTATGAGAAATGATAAATACATCAACAAAATTAGATCAAGACAAACCTCTACAAACAAAATCGAATCGGAGATGTTTTGTAAATCTGTAGAGAAGCCTACGGAATCTGAAGTGATGGGACGTTTGGTGAAGAAGGTTTGAGTAGTGTGTAGTTAAGGATCGCGGTTCTATATAGGATCAGTTGGGGATGGCGATGATGGAGCCATTAAGTCAATGGAGGATCGTGGCTTTAGGCGTTAGGGGAGATGAAACAATTAGTATATTAATTTAGAAGGAGGTGAATCATGTTTGTTGTTTTGGTTTCGGTTTCGATTATTGGTAACGGTGACTGAGAATTTCGGAGGTCTAGAATTAGCAGAAACGATTTGTTCGTTGTCGAAGATTCATCGCAAAGAAGAGAAGAGAGATGTGAAACCTATTGGGCTGGTTTAATAAAATGTTTAGGATATGCTATTTGGTTAGGCTTTGATTATGGTTTCTATTATTGGGCTTTTTAAAGAATAAAGTTTTGTCCAAAACGAAAACAAATTTTTGTTATGCTTTGGTTTTTTAATACGAAATAATTGTATATATAAGTGGCTGACATATCAAATTGATAGGCTGAGAAAATTCAGCATTTTGGCTGATGTGGATGCTCTAAGAGCTCTCCAATTCTTTCCCTTTTGTATAAAGGAAATTTGAAATTGTATTCATACTCCTCTTGGTATGGTGAAGGTGCGTTCGATGTATATTTTGGTAACAGACCAGCTGATGTACTTGCACTAATATTACTTGAATTATTTCTTAGAATATGATGACGTTGGTATTTATTAATGTACATTAACCAATAACCAATCGTAGTTACATGCGTGTTAATATTAAATTCACGAGATTTGACAACGACAGTCTAAAAGATATAGACGTTGTGTTCATTGCATTTAGTGGAGTAGCTTCTACGAATTAATCTGTTTCATGAGAACTGAAATACTTTTACATATATTTTTCCCCTAGAAAAATTGATCAAGTTTGTTCACACTATTGGAAACCCAGTCCAATTTAAACATCTTTATCAAGCAACAAAACAAACATTATCGTGATACAAATACAAAGCTAAAAAAGTAATAAAAGGCCCAAAGTAACATATAGAAAAACCGAGTCTAATCGAAGACTAACGGCTCTCGCATGCTCATGTCCCCCATAGTAGAAACTCGTATTGCCCGACTTCTTGGCCTTGTAATAAGTGGGGTTAGTTGCTCCTACTTGAAGATCATAAACCGGCTGGAAAACGCTTTTATTCACTACAATTCCTAAGTCACGCATATAGGCGGTTTTTCCAAAGCCGCTGTCCGGAAAATAACCGGAACCCATTTGAGTTGTTGTGTGACGGCCGGATATGTTTGCGTTGATAATTTCACCGCCCCATTGTACTACTTCCGCATACTCGATTAGGTGGGTGAAAATTTCCGTGGGCCAATACCCAACTGGCTCGAGGACCGTGCCATTGTTTAGACCGACGCCCAACCACCAAAGACCAAGCTTTATATCCTACATTAATGTTGAGTTATATATTAGAAAATATTAATATATTTATATAAGTAAAATAAGTTGGCTAACCTTCCATATCTCAATTGTGAGATCGGTTTGATTGCCTCCGAAAATCGATGTGGGAGCGATAGCGCCTTCAATGACAATGGTGCCACTGGTTTGTACAAAACCAGGACATCGAAGATTATAACATCTTGTCATATTATATGCATCCCTCTACAATGTAGGCACGTAATTAAATGTTTGACCAAAGAAAAAAAAGGCACGTAATTAAATATATAAATTAGTATTTGTCGATTATATGAATTTTAAATGAAAATACTTCTTTATCGACCACTCAAATCATACTTACAAACTTTCTATCAAAAATCAAATAATTTTTAAAAATACTTATGACATACCGACCATGCAAACATTTGGCGGGATACAACATATCTGCCCAAGTAGTATGATGTAATTCTGTATTTACCGATGCTTAGATTAAAAAAGTTTGAAATTCATTGGTGTTAAATTAAAGATTTTAAATGACCAATCAAAGTCTTGTGGTGTTATTCAATTTTAATAGATTCTCGCAACTCTTTTATTTAAAACAATTTATAATAATAAAATTAAAATCCCTTACTTCTAATTAAATTAGAAAATAAATATTAAAATAATAATAATAAATGTTAAAAACAAACTAATATGTAAATACACATTATTAGTTCATTTCTAACATACAGTTTTTTAATGTTTTTGCATAGTATAATATATATAACAAAATCACAAACGTACCGTCCAGAAAATGAAGAATCTCGGTTGATTATCCAAATATAGATAGGGATATACCTAAATAACAAAATAGTCAAAAATTATAGTTATATTCATTTTGTTTGCATAAGTTTTTTGTTGTTAAAATACAAATGAAAAAACAACTATATGATATATTTTTCGCTTCTAATCAAAAAAGAATATTAAGTTTTTGAATGTTTGATTAAAAACGGACCTGCCAACCGGCTTCTATGGTGTTGAGATCGCTGGTCTTATAGGTACCCGAGGTAAGCCAAATCTGTCCAAGACTGAACTCGCTGACATCTCCTATTTCCGGATGCCACACATTCATTGTGGCTCTTGTTCCATAAATTTTTGGTGGATTTTCCATAAACCCAATAGCATACTGCATTCTTGAAAATAATATACCAGAGTTATTTTCTTTTTTCATTGAAAAAGTTGATATTTTAATTTTGTTTTGTCATTAAAATAAGAAGATGGTAGTATCAAATGATTTGTTCTACTGCTCAATTAGGCAAGAAATTAAGATTTCCATCTCCCTCGTTACCACGGTTCATCTGGGTAATAGTTGGCTATGTGAATTGCCTTAAGGTATTTTATACAAAACTTGGGTACAACTTGCATGGTTGATTTTTTTTATTAATTCGAATTTGCTCTGAACAAGTTTACCAAATTTTGTTATGATCTATAGATAGTACTTATGAGGAGTATTTTGTTTTACTATATGTTTATTTAATAAAATTAATTTATATAAATTAGTATACAATTCGTAAAACCAGTTTAAATAAATTTGGTGGAATTAATTCGGTTTTGGTTTAAATAAATTAATAAACTATACTTTTCTAAGCAAATTAAAATTCGGTTCAAATTTAGACTTGATAGAATTTGACTCGATTTAGTTCGGTTCACAAGTAATTATCTTGTTAAAATTTGAATAAAAAGAAATCAGACACTTGCCTCGTGTCCTTTAGTCACTCTGTTTGCATCCTCAGAACTTGTAATCACCCTCCGTATAGGAATCGTTCCCTTGGGACATTTCGTTCCGTTACCGTGCCAGATTTGCCACTTGACTTCATTTTTACTTTTGGCTATATTTCGAAGTCTTGTGGGTGTTTCCTGTGGTATAATTATTTTAAATATATAAGTTGTTTTTAAACACATGTTAGATTGTAAGAAAATTATTATTCAAACAAAAGATAAAGAAACGAGTAAAGAAAATAACCTGAAACTTATGTTCCTTTAGAAGTGAATGACTGAATGCTGGTTGAGCTGTTCTGTCTATGCAATCGATTAGATCCCCATCAGGACTCTGTTATATTTTATATACAAACGTTAATAGTTATTTTTATATGTGTAGAAGATTTTTTAATATTATTGGTTACATAATCTACTGAAAATGGCATTTATTTATATTATTGGTTACATATTCTACAAATAATTCGTTGGGCCCAGACATTTCTGCCCACCCACTTAGGCAGGGTCTGTCATTTGTTTGTAGAAAATATTTGTTAAGTTTGTTTAGCAAGCATTATCAGTAAAGTCAAGAAAGCTACTTAGTTTGGATAAAACTTGAAGTTCGTTCGTTTAAAATTGGGTTATCTCAAAAGTTCTGATGTGTTTTTAATTTATTTTTACAAAAGTTGATGTCATTAATTTTAGAATTAAAAAAAAAAATCAAAGAACAATTATCTGATCATAATTTTCCATATATATACATAATTTACACACACACACATATATATATATATATATATATTTACAAAACTATACTTGTAAATACAAAAGAAAATTTATGAGATTCAGTTTTATAACTTAATCGGAACACAATATCGGAAAAGTGTTATGATTTTGTATATACAAATCATATCTGCTTATGATCTTAGATTTTCAGACACTGTTTTTTTCAATTAAATACACCATTATTATATCTGATTTTAACTCCAAAACTCTTCCATAACAAATACAGAATCAATCAATCTGAAATTTTAGTTAACTGCTCTTAGTTTTAGGATTATTTTTACTTTTACAAAATGGTAATCTCTCGTTGAACATGTGTGATTTTGTCGTTTCTCACTTTATTTGGATTATATTTAGCGATGTTACTTAATTTTACTATCCAATAAAATCTGGCAAAATCAATATATTTAATTATTAGTTTTAGTTAAAACACAAACTTTTACGTTTTCGTTTTTACATTGTTCTTAAGAAATATTTTGGAAATATAATATTTCTATGTTTCTCATAATTAAAGTATTTGATAGGTGTTCTATTTAAGTTTACAATATGACTTGATAAAAATTAAAACATACGATTTTTTATTTATTTAAAGAAAACACATACGCTACAATAATAACATGTAAACATATAAAACAAATGTAAACAGAAAATAAAATAAATGATTGAATCATTAACAAAATATGGTATCAGAAAATATTAGACTACGTACGTACGTGAAATATGAGCAATCAACTTTCAAACGCATATAGGTAAGATACATGAACGATACATGAAAGTTTATATTTCTTCTTCTTTTTTTGTTTGTTAATACATCTTCTTCTTGTTTTGTTAAAATTCCAGTTAACTAGCTTACACCCAAAATAAAACTTCCATAGTAATATAGAAGATCCGTCAGCTAAATCATATTTATTTTGTTGATCTAATTCTTTCTAGCTAGTGAGTTTATACCCTGCATGATATAGGTTTTACCTGGATGGTTAAGACAGGGTGAGGCTTCAAGTCGAGTCTTGAACTGCCTGCGCAGCTTAAAATAAGAGCAAGGAGAACCGCGAGAAAAAACACTTCCATAATCGATCTTAAAGGAAACAATGCAAAATTGCAAACTGACGACTCCAACAGCTAGAAAGATCGGGCTCTTCGAAAGCAACGTCAATCTTCGATTTTATTTTCGAAAAATCTTCACAAGAGAAGAAAAAATCAAGTTAATAAAAAAAGAAGAAGCGGAAGTTAAGTTAAACAAGATGGATCATTAACACGTGTGTTTATGTTTTTGTGTGTGCATGGGATCTTTATCGTGCATGCATGGTTTCGTGTTTGTATAGACGGACGTGCTTATTTATCAAATATATTCATTTATATCACATATGTACAATGGTATAGTGGCTTACGAGTTTTAGAAGATAGTGATCAATTGTGTTCTAATAATGCAGATACTGGTCGTGATTTATAGTTAGAAAAAGGTGAATTAAAGAAAGTATATATATTTTAACACGTAACATATAAAGCATAAATTTTCAAAAAAAAAAAAAACATATAAAGCATCTTTTTACATAATTTGGCTGAACATTGTTCCAAACTTCCAACCGAGTTGTTTTAACAAAACTATATCATAATTGATAACAAGTAGATCAATTATATGGCGAACAGAAATTAAAGAATATATCAGAAAGCATAAATGGGACAAAAGTATCTTTACTTCATTATAGACCATAGTCAGATTCTATGTTCCTTTTTATTAATTTCGTTCATACTTTTTATAAAGAAACTAAATAAAGAATTTTCTTTGATATATTTAAGGCATAAGAAATATAATCAAGATTATATATTTACAAGCTTTTGTTTGTAGAGTTAAAGGTTTTGTTTTTTTTTTGAAAAAGGAGTTAAAGGTTTTGTTGAACGATTAATAAAATTATTATAGAAAGAAATAAACCTGCCGGGTACCTTATTAAAGCATAGAAGTATGCTTAAGCAAATTAAGCATAGACGTTAATGCTTCAACACTATTAGTCCATTATATTATCAGCTCTTCGAAAACATCTACTAGTTTCTGTCATTGTTCAAAAGTTAAGTTCGTAATGGCTTTTTTAATACTTTAGCAAAAAATGGCTTCTTAATATTGTTAAGTTATTAAGTTATTTGTATACTTTAGAAATGTCATTGTTCTTACGTATACTTTAGATTATACAGCAAAAAAAAACGGCTTATGGAAAATCTTACGCGTTAAGTTATTTGTTATTGTCTAATAATGTTAAAATCATGATGGTGAATGCTATTTTGAATGTACTATAACCCCAAAAAACAATTCATGAATCTATCGAGCGAAATATTGGTATTCAAAATTTTGGTTTTATATGATGCAAAAAGCTGGATTTCTAGTCATTTTTCACATGAACACTACGGACTAATTACTTACAACAAAAAAGATAAAAGTTTGTCGTAAATTGACAATGGTCGTCTATATGAGATATTTAATAGAAATTAAGTATCATTAACTTGAAGCCCCTTCTTTGAATCTCTTTGATAACCTTACACATTGATCACACTGGTTATCATCCGGTTCAGTGTTCAATGTATAGATTATATATAACAAAAAAATATAAATAAATGGTTTCCTTAAGTTTCGTGTCGAGTGTCGACTATAATAAGATCGAAGGAATATATTTTCAGTCAGTAAAATTCTATGTGACATATACTTGGAAACAATCGCACCATTTTATGTTTCTTTCGATTAAAATGACGATTAAGAAGAAGGAAAAAATCCCAATAAAATGATGTTTTCAAAATTTAAAGCAAAATTTTGTATCTTTATTTTGTGTGTTTATGCTTTTTTTTTTTTTAATTATTGGCTGAATTAATTTTAGGTGGGTGATAAATATAATGATGTTTTAGTTATGATTTTAATATGTGTGTACAAACTCTAACCATGTTTATTTTGATACAAATGCATGGAGTACTTTAATGTGTCTAAAAAGTAAAAACTAAATACTGAATGAACTAATATAAGAAACAGTTTTAGGGGCTGTATTCAACATGAAATTTGGAGTGATTTGTATTTAAGTGACAAATTCTCTGTTATTCAAGTGACAAATCATTTGTTATTCAAACATTACTTCTAAAAACTCTCTTCAAATCCAGTGTTATTGAACTTGTGATTTTAAAATTTATTTTAAAATCTATTTTAAAATCCAGTGTTATTGGAAATGTTTTAAACAATGGATTTTATGAGATTTGATGTGATTTTATAGTGTTTTGGTGGGGTTCTTTAGTTAAAAATGTGATTAAGCAAAATCATATTGTTTTAGGTGAGATTCTATAGGATTTCAATAAAAATCACAACAATTTCACTAAATCATCCAAAATCATTTAAAAACTTAATTTAAATCAAATGACACCCCCTTTACTTTAGTTTGATAGTGCATGGATTTTACTTTATTGAACGGCAAAATAAGAATGTTTTTCGAAAGCGAGATCTTCCTTTTTGTTACTACTAGTACTAGCTATATAGAGACAAAGACATAATTTTAAGTTCTTTTGGAACATCCCAAAATGGAAACTAGGGAACCAAACTTCAACGACTTGTGATTTAGTGGACACGTGACACGTCTGTGTTCATGCTCTCCCTCTCTCTCTAAAATAAGAGAAAATTGTATAGGTGATAGTTTAAGCATCATACCAATCTTTTGTCTAACTGATCTCTTTTTATTTGTAAAATACAATTTCTTTTACCAGTCTTGTGTATGTTTGTTTTTAACTTTTTTATTCTATTGGAATACTCATGATCGAAAGAGCGTTGATCATAAACTATGCACACCATTCGTAATTTGTCAATGAACCATCACTCATTTGTTGTCAGTGTTTTAAATATTTGTGATTTAATTAAGCTAGCCTTTTACTTACAGACCTTTTTCATACATGTACATAACTTCTACGAAAATTTACGCATGCTCCATTCTTTCAAGAAAGTGAATATATACCCAATAAAGATCAAATGAAAAGGTGAGGATATATTGAAATTTGTATATAATTTTTAAGAGTTTAAGATTGTTTGGAGGAAAATTAAAGAGAGTGGTGACTTCGAGAGCTTAATTTTAGGGTTTGAAGTTGACACGCAAATTGTGTTATCGAAGAGGATAGATCATAGATGTTGACATTGTCGGTGCATCTCCTCATTTTAGATGTTCTAGAAGAAAAAGAATTGTTTCATTCTATTCGATTTTAAAAAAGTTGTATACAAAATTTAGTTCGATATGATATTTTGTGACTTTTTTAATTTTTAGTATTTTTTATCGATTGGTTTATTTTTATTTCAATACCAGATGATGTTTTTAATGCAAAAGGTAAAATTGATGTGATTGTTAAATTCACATTTTTAGTTAAAAAATCTTATATATTTCTATTGCCAATATAAGCCACTCAAATTTTATTTATTTTTATATTGGGTATTCTAAGTCGCTTAAATTATTGTTTTTTTAAAAAAAAATTTGAAACATCACTCAAATTATTGTTACATGATGTTTTAGAGTAAAGTGTTTAAGAAGTCAACTGGCTCCTTCACAATATGCAGCTTTAAAAATTAATTAAAACAGGTCAAAACATCTCTTAAAAGTTAAGACAACTCTTCAATCCAATAAAAAATAAATACTTCTTTCAACAAAATTAATGATAAGTTTAAAAAAACAAAACAAAACAAAACTAAAGATAGAAGTATTTTACGAGGAGCTAAATCTGTTTATAAATACTTATGAGAGAAAACAAAATGGAAAGTAAATGGAGAAGACAAATTCATATACATAACATACCCCATGCATCTACAAGAAACTGAAATATATAACATTTTTTTTGAATTTTCTGAATACTAACTAAACTTACCAGTAATGATAATCAAATCAAACCTTTCAATAAACCAAACAACATTTTTTCTTGAAAAGAAAAACGAGATTATTTTTGTTACTGTCACCAGTACTATTTCCATTGGTTGATATCAAAAATCCATCAGAAAATACAAAGTGCAAAAAAATTCTCATGTACGCTAGGTCTGAGCAAATTATCCGATTTGCTCCGATCCAAGAATTGATCCAATTCGATCAGAAAAATCCGGATATCCATCATAAAATAAAGCGAAGCAAATAGGAAAATCAAATATCCATTTAAAGCGAAACAAATCACAAATACCAGTTATAAAAAATTCGAATATCCGCTTTGATCGGTATGTTACTTATATATAAGTATAATATGATAGATTTTAACGTACATTTGCATTTTTAGACTTTTTAAATATATTTGGAGAGAATATTTATAATAAGAATAAGTAGTTACTAGCATTTTACTTGAAAATATATTTAATTCTTTTTTGAAAACCATATATTTTATTTTTATCATTTTAATATTGTGCTTTTTATTTTTCTTTAGTTCTATGGAGTAAAATTACATAATTTAACATATTTATTTAAAATATTATATTAAAATAGTTCTTTTTCTAAAAAAAATAATGTTTTGCTTTTATCTTATTTTGGTTTAAAAGGGATATCCGCAAATATCCGGGGAAAATCCAGATTATCCTCAAATATCCGTAATTTTGGATATCCGAAATTTTCGAAACAAAACAAATCGGAGAATTAGATATCCGTCAAAAATAAAGCGGATCACAAATACTGTATTTTCCCTGATATCTGCTCGCCCTAATGTACGCCTATATAATATAGCGACAAATCTCTTTCGAATTTACAAAAGTTGTCTTCAATTCTCACCTGCGCAGTATGCTTATTAGTTTCAATCCATTTTGTATAATGAATCCAACGGACCAAAAATCTATCTTATTATTGTTGTTGTTTCTCGTTAAGTTTAATAATATATTCATCTGTAATGTTTTTTCTTTCTGTTATAGAATTCATCAAAACAAAAAAAAGATGAATTCATCTCACAAGACTCACAACTAAGCTATTTTTATTAGAGATATTACAATGAGTTTGCGTTTGTTATATAAAAATTGATTATTTTTAAAAACCACCTAAGTGTCTAAGAGTGAACAAAATATTTGGAACCCGATCCGAATAGGTTTGAGAAAAAGGATACCCGTAGTTTCTATATTCAGAACTGAATATTATGATTTAGATATGGATATGTTCGTATCATTTTAAAAAAAGACACTAGGGGCGGGCACAAAATCTGAAACCGAATTGCTGAACCAAACACGATTCTCTAAAATATCCGAATGGTTCAACACGTAGATCCAAAAATCTGAATTTGAACTCGAACCGAACCGATAACCGAACATGTATCCGAACTATCCAAAACATAGATTAAACTAAAGATATTTTTAATTAACGTCGGGTATGTTCATTTATTTTAGATAACTTTTATAATTTTGTTTGGTTAATTCGAGTATTATGCAATATATCCGGATAAAAAAAATCAATTTATCTATATTATTTAAATTTTAACAATTTTGTTTTGATATTTTATTGGATATTTTTGGATAATTCATGTAAAAACTAATAAAATTGAATCAAATCCAAAAAAATGGGTAATTATGAGAATTTTAAGTAATTTTTCAGTATTTTAGGAAAATAAATCTGATTTTTTGAGTATTTTAGGTAAATATATTCAAAAATATTCGAACATACACTCAAAGCTAGGATATTTTTTTGATTTTCTAAAAATAACCGAAATCGACCCGAACCCAAATAAATTCAAAACAAAACAGACCCGAAATTTCAAAATACTCAAGTGGGTATAATATATTTATAACCGAAAACTCTAGGTAACCGATCTGAAATTCGAATGGTTACCTAAACGCCCACTAAGAGATACATATAAATTTATTTATTATTTTTTAAGAAGATTTTTATATTAAAATTTAGGGTGAATTAGTAAAATAATCAATTATTGTTTGAATAGATAACATTATTTAGTGAACTATATCACAAATTAGAAACTATTGAAACAAATATTGAATTATTTCATTATTTGGATTTAAATAGACATAGTAAATTTTATTTTAATATACTAAGTACTTATTTGATATAATGAATTTCACACTAAAATTGTGTAATAGTGAACTATTTAATAATATATTTAACTATATATAATAATGAACTGTTGTTGAATATAACAAGTATAGTTAATTGTTTGTAAATAAAATTAACTATATAAATAATTATTGTTTATTTGTAGCTAACTACACATAGATATATAACTAACTACATTTAAATATAGTTATATATATATATATTGTGACGCCCGTGAACCATTTTTGATAAAATGGAGGGGCTGTCGATCGACACACGAGGTGTCTGTCGATCGACAGGGCTCATAGGGGCTGTCGATCGACACACCTAGTGTATGTCGATCGACAGGTGCCCGAATTGGTTGGTTTTCTGGTTCGATTTAAGTCGTTCAATTGGACCGGGCCGGTTTGGGGAAACCCTAGGGCTTCGTATTTAAGGGTTTTTGGCCGCATTTGAGCGAACTAAAAGTCCCAAAAACGCAGCAGACAGAGTTTGAGAGGAGTTCTCTGTTTCCTGTGAGTTTTTGAGAATTAGGGTTTCGTTTCTTGAGAGATTTGGAGTAGTTTCTTGTGGAGATTGTCGTGGATTCGTTTCTAGCCTCAATATCCAACAAATTCTACCCGAAAATCTAAGGTGAGTGCGTGACCATGGCTTCTGGGCCGGTGGATTCGTTAGGGTTGTTTGGTGGTAGGTTGAAATTGTTGACTGATCTTGTTTGTGTTGAATCTGTCTGTGAATTGCGTGTGGATTGTTTGGATTGTGTTTATTCGTGCAGGTTTCGTGTTAACGCAGAGGAGGAATCGATCCGAGAGGATAATGATCGATTTCCCATGAATCTGCGACGGCCTGTCGATCGACAGCACTTGGGTGTGTCGATATACAGGGTCACACGAGAGCTGTCGATCGACACCTAGAGGTTGTGTCGATCGACAGGTGATCGAGGAGCTGTCGATCGACACCTAGTGGTTGTGTCGATCGACAGGGTCCTGTGGATCTGTCGATCGACAGGCACCGTGGGTGTGTCGATCGACAGGTGTGAGCAGGGGCGTCGCTCGACACCTAGTGGTAGTGTCGATCGACAGGCCGCATGTTGGGTTGTGGTTGAGCCGTGTTGTTGTGTTTGTGTGATTGTTTGATGCGTGTTTGCCTGAGCAGATCCATCGCGTCTGAGTGCGCAGTCGTAGATGGGAGGACCGTCTCACTGGGTATTTGTGATAATACTCATGCATCTCTTTTTTCCATGTGATGCAGGTAAAGGCAAATTGTGATCGTGGAATCATGGCAACGAAGAGGGAGATGATCTAGGGTCTCGGTTTCGTGTTGTGTGTTGTTGTTTTTCCTTTCTGTTTTAAAACCTGGTTAGGTTGTTGTTTTAGTAAATTGGAATTTGTGTTGAACTGATTTAATATTTTCAATGGAATTGTTTTGGTTGGTTTATTGTGTTGGTTATCCGCTGTAGTTTGACTGTGTTGTTTTGCTTGGTTGTTGAGGATAGCATTTATGGGAATGCTAGTCCGAGACCAAGGGTTTAATTGTTAAAAAAAAAAAACGGGTCGGGTCGTTTCATATATAATAGTGAACTATCATATGCGTTAATATAAGTGGTATAGTTAACAAGTTGTGAAAAAATTAACTATATACATAATATATTCATAATTTCTAATTTGTGATATAGTTTCTAATTTGTGAAAAAAACTTAAAAAGTGGTATTTTTGGAAATTGCCCTTTAATTTATCTATTTAAATAATAATCAATTATTCCGAAAACTAGAAGACGATGGCTATTGTGATATAGTTCACTATATAATTTATCTATTTAAAAACTAATCAATTAATTGGAATGTAAAAAACTTCATTTGTTTTTATATATGGCAACTTCAGATTTATGTATAAAAAAATTTAAATGTAGTAATTATTACCAGGTAAATCTACATTAAATTTGCATTAAATGTGATGATTTTGATTGAATGTATAAAAGGATAAAATCATTTAATTTTATTTGCCTTTATTATTTACTAAATTTTCATATTACACATGCTACTTTATTAATTTAATGCTCAAACCGATTATTTTACTAATTCACCCAACATAGCATGTTTATAAACCTTTATATATGGTTTATAAGTATTTTGTATGGTTTATATGCATTTTATAAGATTTATAAACGCTTTGTATAATTTATAAGCGTTTTAAAAGAAACTTGTAATGCAGTTTTAAAAGTTTTATAATGTAAATAAAAATCATAAACTCTAACCCTACTCCAAAAACTATACCCTAAGTGTAAAATAGTTAACCCAAACCCTAATATTTAAAAAAGTTTTTGTGTTTACGTTTGAGTTTGCATATGTACTTTTTTTTAGAGTATTCATTTTTTTTTTAAAATCCACAAGATAAAAAAGTATACAAGATCCAATTTCATATTCATGTTTTTCTCACCATCAATTTATTCCGGAATTTCCATAGAGAGAAAGATGAAATTTGATTAAATTTGGTTCATTGTGCAAGAGAAAATAAATATGATAGAGAGAGAGAAGAGAAAGGGAGAGAGAAGAGAGAAAGAGAAAAAAAGATCTCAGATGAAGAGAGAAAGATACAGAAACAAAAATATTTTAAAAGAAATATGACACAAAGAGAGAGGAAAAAGAGAGGAAAGAAAAAAAATGACGGAAGAGAAAGAAAAGAGAGTACAAAAAAGCTGACACGTGGAGAGAGAAATAGAGAGAGCAAAAAAAATCTGAGAGAATAATCATTAATGGTAATCTGAGAATATTTTTAAAAGATTGTGGCATTCTTGTGAAAGTGTTTCTATCCGTGGCATATTTGCTAAGTGACATGTTGAAAGTGGTAATTCTCAAAATTTCTTGTGAAATAATATGTTTTGACACGTAAATTAATAAAGTAACATGTGCAATTGGAAAATTGGGTAACTAACAAAGAGAAAATTAAATTTGACTAATAAACCAAAAACCAATTCAATTAATGTTGTCAAATTTTATCACACTTAATGCTAATTTATTTATAATAAATCTAAAAATAATAACTTCATCTATAAATAAATTTAAAATTGACATATAAAAAAACATCTCACATGCTATCTAATTAATTTAAATGATCAAATCTATTATTTAACTAATTCATCCTAAACATTAATGGGTTCTATAATTTAGAATCTATATTCAAATAGTATTTCAAATCTTTTAATAATTTAACGGATTTCTAATTAAAATTTAAATATTTGTACGCATAATTTATAATATAATTATTTGCTTATTAACGTCGCCTTAATCTAGTATCAAATAAAGCAGGGCTATTCATCTACTATTGACAAGAAAATTGTCGGCTATGTCACAATTATTTTCACATTATTTATTAGTCACTAAACCAAATTTTGAACAGAAATCATATGAAAACCATAACATTTGAACCAAAACCGACCCACAGTGGAATGCACAATGATGTCAAATAACAAATTCTTAAAATGAGATGAAATGAAAAAAATAACAGATTGTTATAGGTGTGTAAAATGGTTATACAATGATATCAAATAAAGTAGAAGTTATTCTGCCCACACAGATTCTGTTATACCTTCTGACCAAATCTGCCATCACTTGAGAAGCATTAGTTCCCTGCAAAACCGAAACAATATGATCCCGGATTTACATCAATTGGGAAGAAACGCTTCAATGGAGACTCAGAGACAAAGACATGATCATAAAATCTAATTTGTTACCTGTTACTTATTCCTTTCCCACATCTCCCTGTTACTCTTCTGACAGCTTCAAGAGTTTCTTCATTTTCCTTTGAGTTTTTTCCATTTGTTTCTGCAAAGTAAAAAAGAAGAAAAAAAAAATGACTGCCACTCGTCAGTATTCATTTCACCTGAAACCAAACGAAAAATCTAAACGATAAGAAAAAATCTGCTCATTGAAATGCTGAAAGAATTATAACCTTAAGCTCAGCAATCTTGGCCCACATATCTGGTTCTTCCCCTTTCACTTTCCTCCTTGCATGTGAGAAACAAGTCAAAGTACAAAAATTTCTACCTTGCCACTTGAATACCAAAGTGTCTAAGCAGCGACACTTGCATCTATCACACAATGGTCTAGAGTTACCCATGTTGCGCACAATATCAACCTTTTCATTATATTTAATGATGGTATGGTTTGGCTTCATGTAGACCTCATTTCCCAATAAGCATGTTACGTGAAGAGTAACTCTAGATGAGTTACATGTGTAGAACCACTCTGTTGCATCTAATTTCGTTTCACATATCTCACACCAATACTCGAGATCCGTTTTCTCTTCTTCTCCATAACAAAGAGTGAGTGGATGTTTATTATGCTTGTACTGACCCACAGAAGGCAAAGTAGCACATCCAATACCCAAAAATGAGTTGCATTCAATACATTCTAAGTACTCGGGAGAGCAATAGGAAGACTTACAACCCATGCATTCACCTTTGGTCAAATTGAAGAAGAGAGGGTGATCATGTGGGTGGCAATCATGGATTGAAGAATCACGAAGCAAAGCACACCTTGCATCTAGTTGAAAGTGACAACCTTGCTCGCCACATTTGTACATGAAGCCACAACTCTCTCTACCACAACCATCACACTTGAAGAAACCGTTGCTAAGATATTCAGGTCCAAATACGTAGGGGTTGGAAGAGAATAGATGGAAGAGCTTGAGCGGGTGTTTGTGTAGGGGATGGTTATTTTTGCGAGGAAGAGATGCACATTCTTGATGGAGAACAAAATCGCATTGGATACAACTATAGAAGCGATCTGAAACTGTTATCGGAAGGATGCACGCTTGGCAAAACTTGTTTTCATGGTTCTCATTCCCATGAATCTTTAGATGGTGATGATCATGGCTAAAATGTTGTATTGTCTCTTCATCAATCCTCACGAATGGCTCAACATCTTCCTCTTCCTCTTCAGGCACTCCGTCAAGATCTTTTCCATCCCACACTTGTTTCTTTGTTGCACATTTTGAGTGGACAGCATAGTGGCATCCTTTATTGCAAGAGTACTGCCCATAATTAACATCAACAGTTTTGCGACAAACTCCACAAGAAAACTCACCAGAAGCAACAACAGAGGAAATGTGGGAGAGACGATGTGGATGCCGAGTGATCTTGATGACACGGGGCAAATGGATACATTTTCTATGGACCATGTAGTTACAAAGTTGACAAGAGTAAACAGGATCCCAAGTAGAGTCAAGAGAAAAGCCACAAGCATCACATGGCAAAGGAACTCGTCTATTGAAGAGGGTAAGAGCGTGGTCGTGGATTTTATGGTTTTCAATAGTGAGAGGTGGTAAATTCAATGCGCAGTTGGTGTGTAGTGTGAAATTGCAGATAGAACAATGATAGTATCGACCTTCGAAATGTCTCTGACAATATTTGCATTTTGCATGATTTCCATCTGATATAGAGGCTTTATCTTCATCGGTATCTTCATCAGAATTTTCTGAACTAGAGGATAATATTTGCCACTCAATAGGGATATCAGAAGAATCAAAAGCAAGATCTGAGGAGGTTAGGGTAAGAGGGTGGATTAGGTGAAAAGGGTGTTTGACTTGAGGAGGAAGTAAGTGACAACCTCTGTGAAATTCCAAATCACAAGTAGGGCAATAGTAATAGTACCTCTTCTTCTTCAAATGGTGACCTTTGCAGGCGAAGCAGGTGGAGAGTGGCGGATCAGATCGTCGGCAAAGTGTGTGACGGTTTGCTGGATCCGAGACACGACATAAGGGCTTTGAACGAGGAAAATATTTAGTTCGTTCCATGGAGTGATGAACCAAATGAATCGTATAATCTCTCAAGTTTTATAGAATCAATTATCAAAAGTGTTATTGAGATTGAAGACAACTGGTTGTGGTATATGCCTATGAGCCAGCCAACTTGCTAAATATTTAATATTTTGGTCACCACTGCCAAGAACAGTGTCGGATTTTGTCGGTAATACGACAATTACTTCGGTAGTATCAATGCCAATTAACAATTTATATAACATTAAATATGAAATACTATAGTGTAATGATATTTCGACCAGTTTTTTTGCTTCATAACCTATTTCGACCAAGTTTACTAAAAAATATTTGAAGTTGATAGATTATTCACTCAGGGAACTCGAAAAATCTTATTTTTCAAAGAAGATTGGATCGGAATCAGTTCTCGGACTTTTGATATTTTATACACCCCTAGGAGGGATTAGTTACTAGTTTCTATTTTTATCACGTATAAGTAGAAATGAGTATTTCGTTCTCTATATAAAATACTATTATTTAGGTTTGTGAGCTGGTGAATTTAAAACATTAGGTAAATAGATTAATTTATTTAGTTTGTTACGGATGTTAGAGCGTTATAGGTGATATTCACAAGTATCAGAGGTTCAATTTTGAATTTTATACAATTTATGGGTTTCTTCTCAGCCCAAAATGTATGACTTAATTGATACAAATAATACAGTAAACGGAGACACTTGTCAAATCATAATTGGCCACGAAAATTAAGTTTGGGAGCTTCTGTTAATTTCTTTCCACGAAGCTTTTTCTTCCTCTATCTCCAGATTCGATTCGATCTATACATCTTCGTTTACGTCATCTTCAATCTCGCTTCGATTTTTGCTAGGCTTAGGTTTCCGATTTCAGTCTTTGTGTGTGTGTTTTTTGATTCTCCGATCGCTGATTTCTGTTGGGTTTTTCGCATGTTTGCAAATTTTGGTGTAATTGTGGAGATTTAGTTGATATATACGATTGAACTGATATTATTGCTTTTTTGTGAGATTAGTGTTTAGGGTTTTGTTGTTATTGCTTTATCTGTTGTGGGGTTTTTAGTGAATTGATTTGAGCTGTGAATTCGTTTTGTTCTGAGGAAATCGAGTTATAAAAATCTTTGATTTAGATGTTTTTGGTGTATTTGGTTTGTGACTGTGTGTGAGTGATATGATTGATTGATGATACAATTATGCATGATCCATATTAGCTATGGTTCTTGGTTTTGCTAAGTGTTTTAAAAGTACATATTGAGAGAAATGCTTGATCATTGTCTTGTGTAGACTGTATTTAATTGTCCTGTGTGGTCTCTAAAGGGTTTGTGACTGTGTGTGAGTTAATTTTTCGTTGAAAGAAGCTTTCAGGGTAATGTCCGGGAGTAGTACTAAGGGAGATTCTGGAGGAGGAAGTTCAGTAGAGGAGAATTCAAGCGGACAACGAAGTAAATCAGAAGAAGCACTTGTGGAATGGCGTTCGTCTGATCAAGTTGAGAATGGGACTCCTTCAACAGCTCCTCCTTACTGGGATATTGATGATGATGATGATTATGGTATGTGATTTGGACGTTAGTAGTATTTTCCATGAATGTTGTTTAGCTGATCATCGTTCTTTGGGACAGGCTGGAGTCATTTTGCTCAGTTTACTATAAAGATCCAAAGAAGTCGAAGCATTCAGGTGACCTTTTGCATCTTTTAATTTCCCTGTATCCCGTTACACATACAAGCTGAACACATTTCTTGCAGATACATTACACCGGTTTTGGAAGAAAGAGCATGATTGGGGATGGAAAAAGTTTATTGAATTACCTAAATTAAAAGAAGGGTTCATAAATGATTCTGACTCTCTTACAATTAAGGCTCAAGTTCAGGTGATCAGGTAAATGCAAGATTGAGTTCACCTAAAGTCATGTGTCCTCCACACGTGTTTCATAACATGCATGACCATACTCATTACACTCAAAATTTACGTTTCTATTTTATTTTTGGATTGTTGATAATTTTGTAATTTAATTCTTGTAGAGAGAGGGTCGACCGACCTTTTCGCTCCCTTGATTGTAAGTATAGGAGGGAACTTGTTAGGGTGTATTTGACAAATGTAGAGCAACTTTGCTTGCGGTTTGTGGAAGAGAAACGAAGCAAGCTTGGTAGGTTGATTGAGGACAAGGCAAAATGGACAAGGTATTCCACATTCCACATTTACATTCCATATTTCAGAAATGAAATCATACGTAGCTGTGGACTCCGGAATTTACCCCGTCTATGGATTTGGTCGAGCATATTTGACAAAAATTTAGTAGGTCTTGAGAATAGACCGAGTTAAGAAGTTTCATCTTCATCGTTTATTTTTAATCTTTTTTGTATTACACTATATGCGATTTTATGTTTTACTTTGTTTTTACGATTTGTAATTCACGTTTACAAGGTTATGAACCATAATAAATTTGTGTTTTTATAAAATCTTTTATATTTATCCATAGTAATTTGATTATTATTTGATTTTAACTTTTTTTATTTGTAAACATAAATTAATTTTTTTTTCTTATAAATTTTAGGTATCACCTATAAACACTAAAAAAAACAGAAATATCATATTGAGTCTCAACTAACAGAATTAATACTAAATAATGTTAATGATACACCAATAATGATGCTCTTAGAGCATCTTTAATCATAAAATCCATTTGGGTTTCTTTTGATAGATTATTATATTAAATTTTATTTGATTTAATTATTTACTTAAATATTAAAGTATTAAATAAATAATCAGTCAATGAAATAATGACCCATAGGAGAGAAGCTCAAAAAACAAAAAAACGTTTCAACACAGGGAAACTTGCCTCAAGTCTCTTCCTTTCACTCTCTCACTTTTTTATAAATTTAATTAATTTTAATGAAATGATACCCACATGTATCATGGTTACGGAAGACGATGTCTTTGTGTAGTGGAAGACGGTGCCATGATGTGTCTAGTTTCCGTGAGTGTTGTAAGAAACTGAAGTTGGTTCCTAAAAATTGAGAGATTCTCAAAGAATCTACAAGAAATGGAGATTGAGAAAATGACAAGCTTTCAAAGACAAGATTCAACGTGTGCCTTGTGTTGTTCTTTAGTATTGTGACCTGGAAGGATTTGAATGTTAAGATTTGGTAAATATTTTTCCTCCTTTCAGGTTAAAAGCATAAATTTTGATCGTTCTGTTCTCTATATATTCCCCTCCTATGATCAAATTTTATCATTAATCAAATAATAAGAATCTACCGATGAGTTCTTTGTTTCATTTCATATTATCTTAAAAAGAAGAATATGTAATCAGGCAAAGATTTTTCATCTAGCAAGAATGATCATCCATAAGTTTCTTAATTCATACAAAAACTTCATAAGAGTCAACATGCCTATTGGCATTGATATGAACAATACAGAGCCGAAACAAAGGCTCAAAAACAAAAATCAAACACAAAAAACCACTTAAAACTAGAAATAGAAATACACATAGAAAGTGGTCTTGATGCTTAAATTACTCCTTCAAACTAATCATCATACTCGCATGCTTCCTGATCTAATATCTTTCTCTTCATTACCCTGACCAACAACCAAAACTGCAATAGATGCCATCTCGAAACTTGAATACCAAGTTGTATATGCAACGACGTCTACATCTGTCACACACTGGTCTAGTGTTACCATTGTTGCTTGCAATATCAGTTTTTCGACCATCTAATATAACGGTATGGTTTGGCTTCATGTAGATCTCCTCCTGTCCCAATAAACATGTAACATGAAGAGTGACGCTACAAGAGTTACAAGTGTAGAACCACTCTGTTGCATCTAACTTCGTTTCAAAAATCTCACACCAATATTTGAGATCTGAGGTCTCTCCTTCTCCATAGCAAAGAGTGAGGGGATGTTTATCATGCTTGTAGTGAGCCACAGAAGGCAGAGTAGCACATGAAAGACCCAAAAATGAACTGCATTCAATACACTCTAAGTGCATATAAGAGCAGTAGGACTTACAACCCATGCAGTGGCCTCGGGTCAAATTGAAGAAGAGAGGGTGATCATGTGCATCGTGGCTTAAAGGATCAGGAAGCGAAGCGCACCTTGTATCTAGTTGAAAGTCACAATCTTTTTCGCTGCATTTATACACGAAACCACAACACCGTCGTTTACATCCATAGCAACTGAAGTAACCTCTGCTACAATATTTCAGTCCGAGCTCACAAGGATTGGGAGAGAATGGATTGAAGAGGGTGAGCGGGTGTTTGTGTAGCTGATGGTGTTTTTTGCGAGGAAGGGATGCACATTCTTGATGGAGAACAAAATCGCAGTGAATACAACTATAGAAGCGATCCGAAACTGTTATCGAAAGGGTGCAAGCTTGGCAAAACTTGTTTTCATGGTTGCCTCTGTTGTCATTCCCATGAAGCTTTAGATGGTGATGATCATGGCTGAAATGTTGTATTGTCTCTTCATCAATTCTCACAAATGGCTCAAGAACTTCCTCTTCCTCTTCAGGTACTCCTTCAAGATCCTTCCCGTCCCACACTTCATCTTTTGTGGCACATTTCGAATGAAGAGCATAGTGACATCCCTTATTGCAAGCGTATTGCCCATAGTTGACGTCAACGGTTTTACGACAAACTCCACAAGAGAACTCATTCTTAGAAGGAACAACGGAGGAAGTGAAAGAGAGACGATGTGGATGACGGGTGATCTTAATGACACGAGGTAAGTGTTAGCAGTCTGATGAGACCTCCGGCGAAGAATGCCGCACCTCCGGCGAAGGTAACGGCAACTCCGGCGAAGCACGACGTTACTCCGGTGAAGACAAGCTCTCTGTGCATCAAAACGCAGTGTTTTGATAACAACACTCGAGGCCCACATAAAGGTTCAAGCCCACGAACAGAGAAGCCCAAGAACATCATGAGTTTCCCTCCAACGGTTCAAACCTGCAAAAACAGAAGAGACAAGAAGGACAATAAAGCAGAGAAGCAAGCTGTCTTCACCGTACAATTTGGCACTTTGCCAAGAGCTATGTTAACCTGTAACTAAGTGACATGTGTCAAGGGAACTAGGTTAAATTGTCTGATATAAATAGGAAGTGAAGTGTATGAGAAAACCTCAAGCTTAGTGAAAATGAATGAATGCTTCTTCTTTAACCTTCAAACCTAGAAGTTGTCTTTTAACATGTGAGTACTCGGGGCAAGAATGGTACCCTGATACTGGAGCTACTGCTCACATTACCAGTTCTCCTCGTCACTTGCAACAGTCTCAACCTTACCTGGGGAATGATGCTGTAATGGTTGGTGATGGTAACTTTCTTCCCATTACTCACACTGGCTCAGCCTATCTGCCTTCTACCTCAGGTAACATTCCTCTCCATGATGTTTTGGTTTGTCCTGATATTGCTAAATCTCTGCTATCTGTGTCTAAGATTACAAGAGATTATCCTTGTTCCTTTGAGTTTGATTGTGATGGAGTTCTTGTTAAGGACAAGGTAACTCAGAAGGTACTCAACCTGGGCAGAAACAATGATGGCTTGTATGTCTTGGAGACTCCTTCTGTTCAAGCTCTCTTTTCATCTAGACAACAATCTACAAGTGAGGATGTTTGGCACAAAAGATTGGGTCATCCTAATGATCAAGTACTTCGTAAACTAGCTAGTAATAAAGCTATTATGATAAGTAAAAGTGTTAAAACCTCTTGCGAGGCATGTAAACTTGGGAAAAGTCATAGACTCCCATTTTCTGATTCTCTTTCTTCAACTGGAGGACCTCTGGAGAAGATACACTGTGATCTCTGGGGTCCTTCTCCAGTTGTGTCTTGTCAAGGATTCAGATACTATGTTATTTTCATAGATAATTGGTCTCGCTTTTGCTGGTTTTATCCTTTGAAATACAAATCAGACTTCTTCTCCATCTTCCTCAAGTTTCAGAAGTTGGTAGAAACACAATTTGATACTAAGATCAAAGTGTTTCAGTGTGATGGTGGGGGAGAGTTTATAGGCAAACCTTTCCTCCTTCATCTTCAAAACTCTGGTATCCAGCAACTGATCTCGTGTCCTCATACCCCCCAGCAGAATGGGTTAGCTGAACACAAACACAAACACTTGACAGAGTTGGGTATGTCCATGCTCTTTGAAAGTAAAACCCCTCACAAGTTTTGGGTTGAGGCACTCTTTACTTCTAATTTTCTGAGTAACTTATTACCTACCACTACTTTGGAGCCAGTGGTAAGTCCCTACCAGAGATTGTTTGGAAAAGAACCTGACTATACCTCATTAAGAGTCTTTGGCAGTGCGTGTTTTCCTATGCTTAGGGATTATGCGTCAAATAAATTTGATCCAAAGTCACTGAAGTGTCTTTTTGGGTTACAATGAAAAGTTTAAGGGTTATCGTTGTTATTTCCCTCCAACAGGCAGAGTCTACATAAGTAGACATGTTATTTTTGATGAAGCTAAATATCCTTTTGCGGACCAATATGTCCATCTTCAAGACCCTGCAACTACACCTCTACTCAAGGCTTGGTTCAGGACATTTTCACCATCTGTCTTCACCATCCTTGGAGGTTCCTATTACTAGTCTTCTGCCAGTTCAAGGTATTACTGTTCCTTGCTCAAACCCTTTTGCGCCTCTGCAACAGCTTGTGGACAATGCAGTATTGGATAAGGATGTTTCTACTAGTGGACTGGAGGGGAGCATTGTGCGTACGATAGGCTTCGATCCTGCTTCTATTGGCGACAACTCTCTTCCTATCTCATCTAGGACAGAGACACCTCCTAAAGCCACTTCTGTTAGCTCTCCAATTACTCCGCCTGCCCCAATTCGTTCTCGTGGGACTAGACCTGCTCCGATACCCACTCATCAGATGATCACAAGAGCTCAAGATGGAATCATTCTACCAAACAAGAGGTATGTTCTCCTGACTCAGAAGGTTGCTTACCCAAAACCAAGAACAATTACTGCAGCTCTCAAAGATCCTGGTTGGACTGGAGCTATGGAGGAGGAAATAGATACTTGCAAAGAGACCGCAACTTGGTCTCTTGTTCCTCACAAACCAGAGATGCATGTACTTGGAAATAGGTGGATCTTCACACCTAAACTCGATGCTCAAGGTAACCTTGATAGACTTCAAGCTCGATTAGTTGCTAAAGGCTTTAGTCAGGAGGAAGGCATCTATTACCTCGAGACCTACAGTCTTGTGGTTCGTACAGCAACAGTGCGAATGATCCTCCATACCGCCACGGTTATGGACTGGGACATCAAGCAACTTGATGTCAAGAACGCGTTCCTTCATGGAGATCTTACTGAGACGGTCTACATGAAGCAACCTACAGGATTTGTGGATCCAGACAGACCAGATCATGTCTGTCATCTACATAAAGCGTTATATGGTTTAAAACAATCACCCAGAGCATGGTTTGACAAGTTTAGCAACTTTCTCCTCCAATTTGGTTTTGAATGTAGCATGTTTGACCCCTCTATGTTTGTGTACACTACGGCGAACGATATCATCATCTTACTACTCTATGTGGATGATATGATACTCACTGGGAGTAACCCAACTCTGATTGACAAGTTGCTGACTGCTTTGAAAGCGGAATTCAGACTAAAGGATATGGGAAAGCTCAATTATTTTCTTGGTATACAAGCTCAATTTCAGGAAAGGGGATTATTTCTCTCTCAGAAGTGATATGCAAAGGATCTCTTGGCTGTTGCAGGAATGAGTGACTGCACTCCAATGCCAACCCCTCTGCCATTGCAACTATATCAGGTTCAACATCAGGATGTGGCTTTCTCTGATCCTAAATATTTTCGGAGTCTAGCTGGGAAACTTCAATACCTAACTATGACTCGGCCTGATATTCAGTTTGCAGTGAATTATGTGTGTCAGAAGATGCATTCTCCAACTGTTTCTGACTTCAATCTGATCAAGCGAATTCTTCGCTATGTCAAAGGTACAATAGACTTTGGTCTTACATTCTCGAAAGACACAGATTTTACATTGGGTGCTTACAGTGATAGTGACTGGTCAGGATGCTCAAGTACTCGACGTTCTACAGGAGGGTTTTGCACATTTCTTGGTAATAATCTTATCTCCTGGTCTGCTAAGAAACAGGACTCTGTTTCCAGAAGTACTACAGAAGCAGAGTATCGAGCCCTATCAGAAACAACAGCAGAAATTACTTGGTTAAGCAATCTCCTGCAAGATTTGAAGATTCCTCAACCACGTCCCGCAGTTCTCTATTGTGACAATAAGTCTTCAATTCAACTCGCTGCTAACCCAATCCTTCATCCTAGAAGCAAACACTTTGAGAGAGACTTCCATTTTGTCCGCGAGAAAGTTGCTCTGGGTAAAGTAGTAGTTGAACATATATCGGGGACGATGCAATTGGCTGACATTTTCACGAAGTCTTTGCCGTTTGCTGCATTCACGAGACACAGATTCAACCTTGGTGTGGATTCTCCACCCACACCAAGTTTGAGGGGGGATGTTAGCAGTCTGATGAGACCTCCGGCGAAGAATACTACACCTCCGGCGAAGGTAACGGCAACTCCGGTGAAGCACGACGTTACTCCGGTGAAGACAAGCTCTCTGTGCATCAAAACGCAGTGTTTTGATAACAACACTCGAGGCCCACATAAAGGTTCAAGCCCACGAACAGAGAAGCCCAAGAACATCATGAGTTTCCCTCCAACGGTTCAAACCTGCAAAAACAGAGGAGACAAGAAGGACAATAAAGCAGAGAAGCAAGCTGTCTTCACCGTACAATTTGACACTTTGCCAAGAGCTATGTTAACCTGTAACTAAGTGACATGTGTCAAGGGAACTAGGTTAAATTGTCTGATATAAATAGGAAGTGAAGTGTATGAGAAAACCTCAAGCTTAATGAAAATGAATGAATGCTTCTTCTTTAACCTTCAAACCTAGAAGTTGTCTTTTGCTTATAGTAAGTAGATACACAATCTATGGACCAAGTAGTTACAAAGAAGACAAGAGTAAACATGATCGCTTGTGGCGTCAAGAGGGAAGCCACAAGCATTACATGGCAAAGGGAGTAGTCTAGGAAAGAGGGTAAGAGTGTGGTCATGGCTTCTTAGGTTGTCAATGGTGAGAGGTGGTGAATTCAAGGTGCAACTGATGTGTACGCTAAAATTGCAGATAGAACAATGTAGGAATACAGCTAAGTAGTCGTCGTCTTCGTCGTCTTCGTCTTTGTAAAGAAGGCGCCTCCGACAATAACTGCATATAACATGATTTCCATCTGATATGGAAAAGTATTTTCCTTCATATTCGAAATTATAGTCATCGTCGTCTGAATCAGAGGAATCCGACTTCCAATCTTTTTTGATATCAGAGCTATCAAACTTAGGGTCTGAAGAGGTGAGGTTGAGAGGATGAAGAAGGTGAAAAGGATGTCTGATTTGGGGAGGATAATGGTGACAACCTCTGTGAAATTCCAAATCACAAGTAGCACAATAGTAATAGTACCTTTTTCCCTCCACGTGTTGGCCTTTGCAGGCAAAACAGATGGTGAGTAGAGGACAATATCGTCGGCAAAGTTTGTGAGGGTTTGCTGGATCCGAGAGACGACATTGTAGCTTAGAAGCAGGAAAATATTTGTAAACTTCCATGGTTTTTTGTTTTTGTTTTCCTTCTTTAGAATGAACTGTAAAGAAAATGAATGGTACAATTTAACTTATCTCTACAATAGAAGAGACTCCGTGGTTCAACTGGACCACTTGTTAGGCCACATGCTGAACATTCAAAACTTTGGTCACCACTACTGACACATTGAACAATGTCGGCAATGTCACAATTATTCCGCTCTCTATGAAAGTCTTTTCTTTCATATGCTAAATTAAAGTCATAGCCGTCTGAATCAGAGGAATCCGACTGCCAATCTTTAATGCTATCAGATTAAAGTGGACCACTTTATGTTACGTCTTTTCTTTTCTGATAACTGATAAGGGCAAGTAATGCTGAACATTCAATACTTGGGTCACCACTACCGACAATGAACAATGTCGGCAATGTATCAATTATTTCCATACTATCTTTGGAATTGAATTATTTTCATACTAGTGATACTCACTAACCCACCAACTTCTAAAGAGAAACCATACGAAAACCAAACCATTTGACTGAAGAGCAACACCACAAATCCCGAACTATCCGTTAAATACCGATACCACAAAACGGTCATTTTAATATCGAACTATCCATTTTGCGTCCCAAATAAGTACAAACTTTTTAATGAGCCCTATGTTGCACTGAATCGGAAAGAGGTACGCGGAAGTGAAACGTTAAGAAACCCGGAAACGAGTTTTTCTTAAAAAAACGGGTACGTTTTGGAAACGTCTATATATATATATAATATTATCATGATACAAAAATTATTAAAAATCAAAACCATATTAAAAAGTATTTGAAATAACAAAAATCCAATACATAAATATTAAATAGCTTAACTAAAAATTAAACAAATAACATTCAAATTCATATATTTAGACTAACATCTTCATTTTAGGTTATCATAATGAATGATTATAGAAAAAAAAAAAATATGAATGTTTCATAATATGTTTTTAAACTTATTAAATAACAAATAGATCCATATATTTTTTAAATATTTACTTAATTTATTTTCAAAAAATCAAAACTCGCGTTTCCAAAATGAAGAGTCATGTTTCCTAAGTGAAAACTCACGTTTCCAATGCGTTTCCAAATCAATATTTTTAGGAAACGTGTTTCCTAGTGTTTCCATCGCGTTTTCGATTCTGAAACGTTTCTGAAACGGGAAACGCTCCTTGGATGAAGTTTCCATGTAACCTAGAATGAGCCAAAAAATATCAAACTTTAGTTGACTCGGCCAAATTAGGTATAAAATTAGTCAATTTTAACCGCCGTTAAAAAAAAGTTAACCACCGTTTACTTCATCCGTTAAGTTTCAAAACGACGTCGTTTTGAAATTAGAGAAAAAATCTCATAAGGTCATTTTAATACCAAACTCTCCATTTTGAGCCAAAATAAGTACCAACTTTCTAATGAGTCAAAGAAATACCAAACTTCGGTTGACTTGACCAAATTAGATATAGAATTAGTCAACTTTAGACCAGAGCCCACGTCTGAAGACATGGAGAGCCGAAATCCTCATAGGCCTCATCGGCTCGCACTTAGAGTAGACAACGACATCAAGGGACCAAATGAAATAATGTTGATTGCCAAATACTCCAGTTAAGTAACATCATCACTCTGTTTGGGGTCATTAGGTTTCTTTTACTTTAACGCTAAGTACTCATGGTGTTGGCAACTTTAGGCGCACCTAACAGTTGCATTTTCTATTCTATTTTCCAAAAAAAGATGGGAAAGCGATAGTAGTTGCTCAAGGTATCACTCATATGGAGCTGATCACCCTTAAGTCTCCAGATTCGGGTTACGGTTTCCAGGGATCTCATGCCTTAACATGTTCACAGGTTATGGCCTTCGAGGATCTCGGCTCTCCATGTCTTCGGACCTGGGTTTTGGTCTAAAGTTGATTAATTTTATGCTTAATTTAGCCGAGTTTACCATAGTTTGATATTTTTTTGACTCATTAGGAAGTTGGTATTTATTTTGGCTTAAAATGGAAAGTTTCGTATTAAAATGACCTTATGAGATTTTTTCTCTAATTTCAAAACGACGTCGTTTTGAAACTTAACGAATGAAATAAACGGTGGTTAACTTTTTTTTAACGGCGGTTAAAATTAACTAATTTTATACCTAATTTGGCCGAGTCAACTAAAGTTTGATATTTTTTTGGTTCATTAAAAAATTGGTACTTATTTTGACGCAAAACAGATAGTTCGATATTGAAATGACCGTTTTCCCAAAAAATATTTGCTTACTTCCATGGTTTTTTTGGTTTTTTCTTCTTAAGAATAAACTATGAAGCTAATAAATCATACAATTTATCTTATATCTACAAGAGACTCCATTGTTAAAGTGGTCCACTTTATGTTACGTCTTTTCTTTTCTGATAATTGATAAGGGCAACTAATGCTGAACATTCAATACTTGGGTCACCACTACTGACAATGAACAATGTCGGCAATGTATCAATTATTTCCATACTATCTTTGGAATTGAATTATTTTCATACTAGTGATACTCACTAACCCACCAACTTCTAAAGAGAAACCATACGAAAACCAAACCATTTGACTGAAGAGCAATACCAGAAATCCCATCACAAGAAATGAGAAGGTTAACAAATTGTAAAGAGATACTTAAAAAGGAATACAATGATATCAAATAAAGCAGAGGTTATTCAACCAAACACAGATTGTGTAATACCTCCCAACAAAATCAGTTGAGCTTCATTGATGCAAATGTTGCAGCAAGATCCAAAGCTGCTGTCACTTGAGAAGCATCAGTTCCCTGCAAAACCGAAAACAATACGCGAAGATTGAGCCCGGATTTACATCAAATTGGGAAGGAAAGCTCTGAGAGAAAAAGACATGATCATAAAATCCAGTCTGTTACCTGTCCCGATGCGAGACCACTTTTTCCTTTCCCGCATCTTCCTTTTAGAGGACCCAATGCAGTTGTCAGCCATTCAGTGACGTCTAATTGCTTGAACTGATCTGATTTCTCTGGAACTCCCGCACACACAACCGCCTTGTTTGTGCTTTCATCTGTGCTGAACACCATTATCGACATTCCCTGCAAGATCGCCAACAAAACCTTTAATTTAAACTTCTTGACTTTATATGAATAGCTTCTAGTAATAATGCTTCACGAATATAAGGATTACCTTCTTTTCCATGACTTTTGAAACGGCTTCTCGCACGGCTGCTGCATCAAGACCCACATCAAGCTGGATAATGCAGAATGTCTTCCCATCTGATGCTGCGGTCTCGGCTGCCTCTGTTGCTGCTTTGACAGATTTCTTCAGGTTTTGCTCCGCTATTTTCTTTTGAGCTTTTTTCACCTCATTCTGCAATAGTAAATAAAAAACTACCACTTTTAGTCTTCTTTACCAGAAACTAGGCAAAAATCTAACCAAAATAAATGGCTGTACAAAGCGGTTCACTGTACCTGAAGCAGAGCAATCTTGGCCCTTATATCTGCCTTTTTGGCCGCTGGGATAATTGCTGCATCCACCCGGCTTTTCAAAGCAGCAACTTTCTGTGAAGATGCAGAAAATGAACACGTTAAGTTTTACATTGACAAGAGGTAAGATTGCTTTAGATTGTGAAGGGTTTTGAGAGAGAAGAGAGAACCTTTTCCAATGCACTCCCCTCTGCTTTGGATGCATCCTCAACTTCTTTTTCAAGTAAGCAAGCCATATCCAATGCTGCAAAAGCACATTCGGTAGTCACAGCAGTTACCCTACGAATTCCTTTAGCAATTCCCTCCTCCGATAGAAGAGCAAAAGCTTTGGCTTCGCGAGTGTTTGATATGTGGGTTCCTGGAATTTCCAAAATAACCCAATACTCAATAATCTATTCAGGAATATAATCTCTTAGTCCCTATAGCCAATACCAATGAAAACTGACCTCCACAAAACTCCGAAGAGAGTGATGACCATTCGTTGTTTTCGGGATCAGCCAAGAGGTGCTCGACCTGTCTCCCGATTGACACCACTCTGACAGGATCAGGGTAGACCTAAATAGAATAAAAGAAAACGGTTAAACAATTTTATAGAGACCAAGCTAGAAACGCATAGCAAGAGAATTAATGGATAGCTTACTTCTCCAAACACTGCTCTTAGACCTTTGATGCGCTTGGCTTCAGAAAGCACTGCTTCCTTGGAAAATACATCCAATTCATCCTTGATCTGCTGATTCACTATCAATTCGATTTTTCTCAAATCTTCAGGATCAACCGGCTTGCCTACTCAAAATTATTGAACTCATTAGATACTTAATATGATCATCCCCATCAAAATAAAAAAGGCTGATCGAGGAATGTACCGTGGGAAAAATCATATCGCAATTTTTCAGGAAGAACTATTGATCCCTTCTGATCAATATGGTCCCCGAGCACTTCCTGAATTCGTGGGACATAAATGTTTTGAGATCCAATAAAAAATTTGGTAAACTACAGTTTAGGTAACTTAAATTACGTAACAGAATACCTTCAGGGCAAAATTCAGCATGTGTGTACAAGTATGATTAGGAGCGATGAGTTTACGTCTCTCATAGTCAACCTACACACAGAAAACGAAGATGGGAACAATTTAGATCGTACCAAATATGCTGAATGAGACAAACAGTGTATGATGCAGAGTGTTACCTTGCAAGTCACTTTATCCCCCACAGATACCTCTCCAGTTTCTTTAGAGATATCACCAATATGAAGAACAAATCCCCCAAATATTTGGACATTGCATACATTAAATGTACCAAACGAGCCTTCTATAACTCCCGTGTCAAAAATCTATTGCCAGAGCAAAATGTCAGGGACACAGAATTTATATACATATAAATAGTGGCAAGTGTATCAAAAGCTAGACCTTATTCATGAATATGACATCTAAGCTATATAGGCAATTGTCAACAACTACTTCAGAAATTAGTTGCAAAACCGACAATAACTATTTACCAACTGATATGTAATGTCAAACGATCCAGTTCTGATATGATAGTATTCAAGGTGTTACTGTCAGGTTTATACAAATACATATCCAAGACGAACATAATGAAGACTGCAATTTCATGCCACCAGTCATATGATCAGAAATGAAAAACAATTAGCAAATTAAATTACATATCACAATAAATGGATTACCTGACCACCCTGCTCAGCATAGAAACTTGTAGACGCCAATACTAGTCCCACATTATCACCAGCACCTGAACTTTCCAGGAAAGTAGAGCCAGTGTATATAGCTTTTACTTCACTCTCATGGTCCTGTGGCGAAAACGTGGCATGGTAATTGCTCATTAGGCTTATTTGAAGCAAAATTTATTACCACTCAGTGCCCAAACTATTCTCTTTCTATGCCAACATAAGACGATTTTAGGCGCAACATGCAAGTTTTCTGGAATAAATAGGACAAACCTGAAACCAAATGTATTTAGAAGAATCATCTGTCGCTGACACACCAGTCTTGTGCAATGTTGATGTAGCATCAGCATCCATAACAATGGCACCACCAGCTTGCTACCAAAAGTTTGACATTACAAGATCAGGTAATAGGTAATGTAAATTCAAACTTCGTCCATAGCCCCACATAAATATAGCATCGAACACTGTTTAAGAAAGTAACAACAGAAAGAAAAGTTGAAACACCTTATTCTGGGCACTTCTCGATCTTTCTCTTGCCTCTTCCATGGCTTTGTTGAAACCATCAACATCAACCAGCAACCCTCTTTCTTCAGCCATCAACTGAAACAGAGAATGGAAGTTAAGAAAATAACACTTAAAATTTTCTTTAAAAAATAACACGTAGAACTTTCAGATATGAGTAAGAATGGCCTACATACCTGAGTTAAATCTAGTGGAAAACCATATGTATCCCATAAGATAAAAGCATCCTGCAAAGGAAAGCCAGTGTGGTGAGATGGATATTACAACATAGCAGAGGGCTCCGAATACTGAAACATCTAACATTAAAAATCAAAATAAACCAGCACATAAAACATTAGATACGTACCTCTCCACTCAGTGTATTCCCCTGAACTGCCTGTCCAGCTTTCCTAAACTTCTCAATTCCCTGCCGTGAAAATTTATAATCAATCTAACTGTTCTTATATTCACCTATATAACAAAGAGAAGTATAAGGACAAACAAGTCAAACTAATTTATCTTTCAGAAAAGGATCCCTATAAATGATGGAATGCTGAATCATTCCCAACCAACATCACTAAAAGTCTAAAACTGAATGCTGGAGAAACTGGAAACAGTATATACTCAAGTAGACGGTGTCACTGATATTGAAACTGCAATATGTTCCTAATACTTCAGTGCGAAAAGCCAACAAAACCCAAAACAGAAAGAAAGATAAAAGGTTAAAAAGTCTTGACAGAATTCAGAATTTAAATCTATCCCTCACCTTCGCCAAGGTCTTGCAAAAGCTTGCTTCCTCTTCTTTTATTATCTCTGTGATCTTTTTCTCATGTTCTTTCAACTCCGTAAAGACATCGCCCATCACCCGGATAACAGAACTTACGAGTCTACAAATTAAAACATAATTGATCAGTGACCGAGCTAAGATGCAAAGATACAAGACAAAATGAACATGTTCTATCCCCATAGAAATAAAATTAAAACAAAACATGAAGCAAGGATCCAACGTAATTTCATACCCATTGAAAAAACCTTCCTCAGCTTTAAGGATCTCCTTTCCATAGCGAACCGCTCGACGAAGAATACGCCGCAGAACATACTCACGGCCCTCATTACCTGCAAGTGAGTATATAACATATGGTATTTGTTAAACTACACGGAGAATACCGTAATAGATTGCTAGTAAAGGAGAAAAAGAAACAATGGCCATACCAGGTCGAGAGCCATCCGCAATGGCAAATGATAAAGTTCTAATATGATCAGCAACCACTCTGTATGCCATGTCAACTCTGTCGACATCTTCCAGACCAACTTTTCCAGAATAGGGCCTAGCTCCCGTGGCCTAAACATGTGAAAAATATCAACACCTCAACTTAATATTCAGAGCATCTAGGAAAAGGATCAATCTGGACTATTACTTTTTTAATTCCCTAACTATATATAAAGGTGAAACTGTTGACAAGGAAATGCTCTCCAGTATACTCGTACTAAGATGACTTGATAATTATATTTCAAATCCACTGAATCAGACATATTCAAAATAAGTGATAGCGAAGCAGTAAAGGAGGTTGTAACCTTATCAAAGAGGCAAAAAATGATACATAAAATCCACAAAATAACCTAGACCCATAATTCACTTGCCAATATAAAACGATTATATTACTAAATAAGGAGAAGAAAGCATCCCTAAGAGAAACCACACAATAGTATCTCAATACATTAACAGAACATCATGAGAAGGTTTCATAAATTACCTTTTGGATGTCGTCAAAGATAGGCATGAACACATCAGTATCATAGTTGCTCATTTTGTTCTGAAGAACAGAAGTCAACCTCTCGAAACCCATTCCAGTATCGACATGCTTAGCAGGCAGAGGTTTTAGTGAGCCATCACTTTCTCTGTTGAACTGTAAAACATACATAACAGGCCCTATTAGAGGAAACAATTGATAATATAATTGCAAAGCTAGAGAAGAAAAAACAATCCAGCTAGCAGCGTAATATAGAGTTCCAATTACATAATCTATAAAATCATTAGAAGAACAAGTGAACAACCACACTCTGCATATACCAAGATATAGAGTAGTAAACTAGAACTCAATTACAATTGGGAAAGAGGATTTGATTGTACCTGAATAAAGACAAGATTCCATATTTCTAAACAAGTTGGATCGTCATTGTTAACTAACGATGCAGCATCTCGGTTACCGATACGATCATAATGTATCTCAGTGCAAGGTCCACACGGACCTGTGTCTCCCATTTCCCAGAAATTGTCCTGAAGTTCATCAAAAGAAGGATCCATTAGAAATCCTTAGACATTTGGTGGAAGTTTCTTACTGAAAATCATAAACACAGTTGTAAACTGTAAAAACTTCAAAGGTTCAAGTTGGCTACAGTCCCCTCGACAAGGCAATGTGTCAATATATACCAGAAGCATTAGCAATGGATGCAAAGATGATAAGTCTAATATTCTTAGTGTTCGAGTAAGAAGCTAAGTAGGAGATAACAACTATAAAGGCTAAAAAATTTCAAACTAGAGCAGATATATCATTGCAGAAAGGAACTCAATTGACATACTTCTGAAGACATCAATAAGAATGCATTACAGCAGAGAATTAATGGGAGTAATGAAGTAAACATACTTTGCAACCAAAGGGCAGCACACGTCCAGGTGGAAGAAATTGCAGCCATATATCTCTAGCCTCATCATCAGGTTGAAGGCCAGCTTTCTCATCACCGCCAAAATAGGTAGCATAAATTCGATCAGTTGGTAGTCCGTAGACCTGAAGCATACAAAACAGAGAAGTTTATGAGATATGCAAGCCAGCTAAAATAGAAGAATCAGTCTACAGAACCATGCAAGAAAATACTGCACTGATTATTATATGCTTCTTTGATGCAAGAAGAAACACGTACTCTTTGAACCGTATCATACTGTAAAACAAGATGACAAATTATTCTAATTACCTTGGTTAAAAGCTCCCAAGCCCATTCAATAGCTTCCTTCTTGAAATAATCTCCAAATGACCAGTTACCAAGCATTTCAAAGAAAGTATGATGGTAAGTATCTTTCCCCACATCATCAAGATCATTATGCTTTCCACCAGCACGAATACACTTCTGAGTGTTACATGCTCGCGTCAGCTTACTCAGCTCAGTATTCGGATCAGCTGTTCCCAAAAATATCGGCTTGTACTGATTCATTCCTTGAAAAACAAAGAAGTTTCCACATCAAGAGAAATCAATATACACAGCTATGATTCTCAATAACAGGATAAACTACAAACTCTATCAATTTCAACCAAATCTGACAGTTGAAAACGAATCAACCACAAAACTAGCATCCGATTAAACCTAAGTCAATAGAATCTGAATTCCACAGATCAACGAAAGCCAAAATCAATATACACAGCTATGATTCTCAATAACAGGATAAACTACAAACTCTATCAATTTCAACCAAATCTGACAATTGAAAACGAATCAACCACATAACTAGCATCCGATTAAACCTAAGTCAATAGAATCTGAATTCCACAGATCAACCAAAAGCCAAAATCCCTAATCTAATCACGGAAACTCTAGCAAATCGAAAGATTCATACCAGCGTTAGCGAAGAGAAGAGTAGGATCATTATGTGGAACAACAGGACTCGATGGCCAATACTTATGACCTTTTCCTTCGAAGAAATCGACATAAGTATCTCTAACTTCCTTCGCTGACCATCGAATCTCCGATGGTTCGGAACCTGGCATGGCTACGACGGAAGAGGAAGAGAAGAAGAAGTGAGAGAGAAAAGAGCGGCGGAGATTGGAAGAGTAAACCCTAGACGGAGGTTTCGTTGAAGATATCAAATGAAAAGCGGCGTTTGCAAATCTCATTCAAAACCAACAAAAGACCTTTCTTTGTTTCTCTCTCTCTCTCTCCTCGTGACTCAATTTTCTACCGTTAAAAATTATATAATCCGATTCGTTTTTTTTTCCATCGGATATGTTATTTTATTTTAAGAATATTGTATTGATGACATAATAAAGTTTTTTTAAATTTTTTTGTAAAGATAGTGGTGTCACAATAAATAATTTTTTTTTTTGTGATTAGTAATCATCGAAATGGTGTACATTTTCACTATAGTTGAATTTGCTAAACATTTTTACGATTATCCAAGTGAAATTATGATTAGAAGTTTTAATACTTTAATTATTTAAAATCTTCATTGAAAACTGATGTTTTTTTAACTTAAAAAGGTGACATAATAAAAATATTTTTAAAAATTTGTAAAGATAATGGTGACCCAATAAATAATATATTTTGAAGTAGTGTAGTTGAATTTGCGAAACAATTTTACGATTACACAAGTTTTGAAATCATTTTGCTGATTATCGAGTGAAATAATGATTACAAGTTTTAATATTTTAAATAGGTGATTTGCCCGCACAGTGTGCGGATATACACACTTTTGTAATATGTTTGATTGTAATATTAATGGTATTATAAATTATGAAAATTTTAAGATTTCATAACATGTAAAAGGAAAAAAAAAGTTATATAGCTAACTTAATGATATGTTGAAATGAAAGAAGACATCCTTAACTACTAAATCACAAGTTACATAACCAATTATGTGTTGACATGTGGAAAGTGCTTCATATTTATTTCTGCAATTTAAAATTTAAAACAAAGAAAAACGGAAGCATAAATTTGTTTCAAAACTTCTCTTCTTCACTAAGCCATGATCTCTTTAACCTCTCACAAATAACTTTTTTAAAAGTTAAACAAATAATCGTGTATATAATTGAGGTACAATTATAAAACAAAAATTAATGAAAGCAACAAATATACCCGTGCGTATAGAACGGGTAGTAATACTAGTATAACATAAGTGTGGTAAATAAAACTCAAATAAAACAAAAGTCAAATTCGTAAAACCGATGAAACTTGAGAACAAAAGAAAAAGTAATGAAAATTTTGAAGCATTTTATTTTAGACAATATTTATAGCTTTTTCTGAATTTTTTCTTCGTTGTCGGTTATTAGGATTTTCAATCAAAACCTAGATTTTACCCTTGATATTGCAACATATAATTGTCTATGAGAGAACACATACCTAGGTAAAAACAACACACCATTTTGTAGTGTATATCCTTGACTTTTATTTATGGTAATTGCAAAAGCCAAAGCCATGTACAAACTTTATGGAAATGAAACTTAGTTTCCAGTGGGATGACAAACGTCTTACGAATTAACTAAAACTTTGTCGCTTGGTTTATCATTTCTAATTATGATTCAACCCTCAATCACAAACCGTGTCAGCTGAATAACAATAGGTCTAGTCCATTACATAACATTTTCTTAGGATCAATGTTACGAAGATACATAATAGGAACACAAATATTTTAATGTTTAGGCATTCCAAATACTTTGATATTGTTCAAAAACTCGGTTGGATACACCAGGTTACCATTTTGAGTAAGTATATGATGGAACAATCCTATCTCAGCTTAAATATACTTTATCTTCACTTGCATTGGTTGCATAAAAGTACTTGAGTACAATTCATTTCAAATTATAATGGATATTTTTGAGTTGTGTTATAGTTAACAAAATTATAAAATTGGTTCCATGGTAATTTTGGAAGCATTTAATCATTGATCTGATCACTATGTTTGTTGAAATCAATATCAGTTTGAATTTTCAAATGACATTTCGTAGATTTCTTTTACTATAGTTTCAATTGGATTTTTGCACTCAGTGATCAACAAATTTTTTTGGATGTCAAAAGATGTTTCTCTGCCATTTTGCATGTTGATTTTTTGTGGATATTGTTTTAAAAATAATTTTTCATGGGAAACGTAATGATTTTATACGAAACTCGTTTGTTATTTGAAATTAAAAAAAAAATCTTTTTTCTTTCGAATTCAAGAAGTTCGGGGCCGAATCCCGTAATCCTCTAGACCCGAAAAATTATAATCTTATATACGGTTGTTATGATTGATATTTGGGGGGGGGGGGGGTTATTGAATTTTTCAATGCTTTTGTCAACTCTCGAGCACTTGGCACTGATCTCATTTCCCCGGAAAGTATGGAGTTTTGAAAATTGAGGATTAAAAAATGGTATGCTCTAAAACTATGCTTTATATTATATGTTACTTCAAAGTTTTTATCTCTGAACAAACTCTCAAACTCGAGTTGTGTATTGGTGAGTTCACCCCGAAATGAATTCACCTTAATTTTTTTATAAAAGGTATTATCAAAAATATACATTGATGCTATTTCAAATTAACAATTGACCATTTACATAAATAATATTTGACCCAACAAATACATAAATGGTAAGGGATTATTTCTCCCAATTCTCTGTTTTTTCAATTTCCTCCTCTTTCTCTCTTCCAAGAAAGAAAGCAAATTTTCCATTACGTTCGATCTAATCTCATTCAAATACTTAGCTATATTGTACCCTTGTATTGGTATCATCATGGTTGGTCAAGCTTATCTCTCCACTAAGATCCTACATATAGCCTTTAGAGTTTTAAATCTCGTCTACATAGAGTTTTAGACAACTCATATTTACCCGGCCCGGTATTCCCTTCTTTGATCAATAAAATATAATTCAATCGATGGATGATCTCCATGTTCTTTGCATTCATCATTGAAACTTCCACTTTATTAGCTTTTATCTTATAAAACAACAAACCAAGTAAATTAAAGTTGATAAAATTATCTTGTTCATACAAAAAAGCTAAACAAACTAAATCACGAAAAATGGTTTTATGAAGAAAAACAAAATTAGCAGAAAAAGAAATAGTAATCCAAAACAAAAAAAAACTAAATAAAATAGTTCATCAACAACTTATTGAAAATCATGGAACTAATTACTTTGTTTTATTTGATCATTAGAGCATATGAAAAAACTAAAATATATAGAGAATATAGTTGATCGATTTCTTTACACGCGATTTTATCATGAACAATGGTTTAGGAGCCTATATATAATATTTATTGTAATTAGTTTATTGGTTTGTTTGTTCCTAAAAATTGGGTGGCTCAATAATACCATTTTCTATTGAAGTGAGAGTTTAGTTTGTTTGTTTGATTTTAACTAAGAAAAAGAATCTACTTATTTAGTCTACTATGTCATGTCATCTTTTTAGCAAAACCATGCCATCATTTTGGCTTGACACGTCATAATTTTCAACCAATCAAATTATAACGTTTAGTGAATCTGAATAATTCGACTTCACTTTTAATAGAAAGGGGATTATTTAAAATCTTTATTGAAAACTAATGTTTTTTAACTTAAAATGATATTTCTTCGTCTAAATAAGTCGTTCATTATAATTTCGTAGCTCTTAAAAATTGTGGTTGGAATTGTTATATATATTTGTCACTGTATAAACATTCAAAAACAGCTTATTTTCTAGAATAATATATAAATATTTTTATATATAGGTGATATAATTTAAAGTAGTGTGTTTAAGTTTTTCAAGAAATGATTTAAATATTTTTATATATGTAGGTCAGTAGGTGATAAATTTAAAGTAGTGTGTTTCAGTTTTACATTTGGGTTAGTTGAACTTAAATTTTTTGTTTTTTAAACTTTCTTAGTTGAATTCAGTTAAACTCACTTGACATGAAACACTAGAATGGTACCAGCACCCACAGAGGATAACGATTCGTAATTATTTTTTGAAAAATTATTCATATAATAAAAAGCCTTAAAATATCAAATCATAACAAAATAATAAAAACTTATAAAACTACTAAAACAAATGAGTCTAGCAACATATCATAATTAAGAGCTTTGATTCTCTCGAACTCCTCATATCCAAACATATGTATTAAGGTGCATAAGAAACGATCTAACACATGTGGAGTGGACCAACTAAAGACTTCAACTATTGCGTGTGCAAACTCATCCACAACTTTAAGTAATCCCAACGCCAAAACACATCTTGAAAAGCAGGATAAACCATACCATGAATGCTATAAACATCTTCAAAATAGGTTGGTGACTTTTAACAACATTAAGTAATACCTGGAGATAATAAGTTTCGCTCATGGAAGGAGGCACATAAGCCAATCTAGTATTAATGATAATCGGGTTGCATTGAACCCACTTTAGGATAATAGGATTCCATATGAATCTAGAACCAAACTCAATGTATGTCAAAATTCTTGTATATAACACTTTTGATTCAACTGAAACCAACTGATAAACTACATCCGACGAAAGGTAACACATGGTACTCTATCATCAGTAAGACCAAAATCGGCTAAAAAAATTAGGAGATGGAAAGAGAAAATACGGTAAACATGTAGAGATTCCATACGGCCATCTAAAGAAACAAAATCACCTACATGAATAAAACACAAACTAAATTCATTTAATTATATGAATATCAAATCAAATTATAGCAATTGATGTTTAAACTTACCATAAGCATTGTTATCAAGTAAAATAGTTGTCGTATTTCTAAAGTAAACCTAGCTTCTCAAACCAATATATTACTATGATTTTTATATTGGGTTAAAGTAAATATGAATTGCGTCAAAAGCATTGTCAAACCTGACATATAAAACTAATAATCAACATATACAAATATATACATAATTAAAATAACATAAAACTATTTACATAATATTAAATATTTTTATATTATTTAACACACCGCATAAGACACAAGAGCGTTGTATTATCATATTATCTTGTATCAGCCCATATTTGTTTGGCAAAATCGGCAAAGAAACTATGCCCTTCTTCTCATATATGTTGTAAGGTTTTAAGCTTGCGAAATCAGCCTAAAACTAACTCGATCTCTTTGTTTGTTGAATCGTTTGTGCAGAAAGTAAAGAACACACCGAATTAATGAGTTCCCAGCCATCGACTGATACTTTTCGTGGGAGACTCCTCCTCCCAAAACTCCACTAGATCAAGAACAAAGAGTTACATACGCCTTATCAATGGTGTTTAAGGAACTAGGGTTTTAAGAGAGATTTTAGAGAGATACAATGAAGAAGGAGAAGGAATAGAGAAAAACGATAAAAGACTGAAGTTGTTTCTGGTTTGTTCTGATTATTGTAACCTTCAAGCTTCGATCTTTCTATATTGCTCCGGTTTTGTGAAAGGGAAAAAAACCAAACCGAGTGGGCTTTGACCGAGTTACATATTTATAGAAAAATTGCCCTTTTCTTAGTTTCTATGATTCTATCTCATCCTTTGTTGTACTTTTTTTTCAATCGTCTGAGATTTTTATTGCAGAAATTAGAAAAGGTTCCGTACAAAGAAAGTGTGACAAAACACATACCCTAACATAAAATAAACAAAGATAAAGAGCACTGAACCCCATGGTAAGGGCATTAAGATGCTATTCAAGTGGCTTCTCTAGCTATGAATATCATGGAGCCATGACGGACCACCGGCTGCAAATTATGCATTGAAATGTCCATCTCTTGTTACACTCTTAGCTATCTCCTGAGTAACCAAATTTGCCTTTGAAGTTTCTAGTTCAAAGGAACAACTAAGAAAACTCGCCTTCAATCAATTTGTTCTGTAAAAACTCAAATCTTAGCTAGTCTAATGGTTTAGCTATAGCGGACATGAGTGCTTGCTAATCGGATGCTAAAACCACATCATGAAACCTCAAATCCTACAAACTTTGTAACGCCCAAATGATGCATCTGAACACCGCAGTAATCCGGTTTCGAGAACGAGTAAAGGCTTCTCATGCATGGAGACAGACATTACTCGTGTCATCCCGTAGAATCCAAGCTCCTTCACAGTGTAGAATAAGATTTTCGCCAATTCCCATTGATGTTACATTTCACCACTTGTGGGCTTGGCTTTTGCCAACATATGTCTCCCCCATTACTAAGCTGAGTAACACGATTCTCTTTATCTTTTTTGTTTGCGGCACTCCAACATTCTATCTCTTCAAAAGCGTAAATGACAATCACCGCAGTTTATTGACGAGTCTCAGCGTAAACAATGGAGTTTCTATTCTTCCAAATATTCCATAAAACCATGGTAAAGCTTGTCTACTCTTTTCATGTGAACCTTGGTGAAGGCTATTGGTTTCTCCTAGCATGCAAATGCAAGAAAAGGGCTTCACTAAATAAACATATGCAATGCTATCAACCTATTCACGATTTAATTGTAGCAAGGATGGAAACGATAAAAGGAAACATGGTTTTAGAGTACTAAGTCATTAAACTTTCGATTTAAGCTAAAACAATCAATAAAGGAGGGGTTTTCACTTGTAACTAAATAGCTAACTAAAGCAAGAAAGAAACCTTAAAGTAGATGCGCTTAAAACAGAGACTAAATGATTGAGAAGTTGAGCTTTCCGGACAGCAACTGAATTGAACTCTTAAGGTGCGGCTAAAGATGTAAAGGCTCCTACTTTAATGCTCCTCCTAGGGCACGAGCCACTAATACAAGCAAACCGTTGTCGTGGTGCAATACTACTTTGTAGAACCTCTATCTCAGCTTCATTTTTGTGGCCAAGCTGGAGAGCTTTTCAAGATGAAAGGTCAAGACTCACTAAGCCCACGCAGTGCAACTACATCACTATCACGGTCGAGGACACTACGCCGAGCAAAAGGTCGGTCAAGCATTTTTACAAACACCTGTCGGGTGGGAAATTGATTGGGATCAAGGTCAGAGTGATTAATCTCTGACCAAACCTTAAGCTCACCTAAGCTCGAGAATCTAATCTATAAGCCTTCTACTACCTTAACCGCACTTTGTGATTCCTAATCTACTACGCATGAGCTCAACGAGAAAACTACTCACTCATGGCCATGGATTGAGCGATGACTGAGCTGGTAACAACAAGCAAGAACAAATCATAAAGTAAATCAAGAAAGCTCAAAGACTAAAACTTGAAATGCGATTAAAGATGAAAAGATGAAGTACTTTAGTACACTTGAGGGTTACAAATGCACTAAGGAGCTTGAAAACTAGAAGAAAAAATAAGAAGAATCTCTCTGTTCAGAAAGCCATAACGATGAATTTATAGGCTTGTGAACAGTGCTCGGATCAATCCTAGTCAACAAAATAAAGCAAAAATAAAAAGTCAACCAAAAGTAACGGTTATCATCGGTCATTCCCGATGTGGGCAATGACCGATGGGGTAAGCAGTACATTCCCAATATGTGTGAGCAAAAGTTGGTACATAAACATCTTCCTGCGCGGTTCATCGGTCTTCATCAATGTGTTGACGTATCAGTGTCTTCTATCGGGTCCAGCCGATACGTACTGATTCTCATGTACTGCTCGGTATATCAGTCTTGGCCGATACTTTGGTGCTCGATAACTCCTCTTTTGCTTCATTCTTTAAGCTCCCATGTTCCTTTGCACTTCAGACTGACTCATCTGCAAACCTCCATGCTCTTAGCAACCAAATATATCTAAACACGTACATATACCACCTGAAAAAGGTAAAAGAGAGGAAAATATGTACAAATCCTATTTTAAAACTCTAAGATGAGAAACTACGCCAAACTAAGCTAAATGCGTCCTAAGTGATGCTAGAAGATGCAAAAAGGATGATAAAGAGATGCAAATAACGGGAAAAATGTCCTAATATATGATTACATCAAACCTCTAGCAAATCGAAAACTAATTCAATTTTGGCTTCAACTGCATCACCAAAAACAACTTGGAATCTCGAATATGTGGCTAAACTCCAGATCTAGTTAGCAACATGACAAGTAAACAAAACATGGTTTACCGATTATGTCCCATTATCACACAACATTTAACTCAAAGGAACATTAAGCCCTCTGGAATTTAATCTCTCTGCAACCCATAATGCTCCTGAGATCATTCTCCACAAGAACATTCTTATCTTTGGAGGAAGTGGAATCATTGGATGATTGGCTAAAAGCCAGTGTCCACTCTTTACCGAGTACGGTCCATGGTATGTGTACGTCCATACGTATTTATCATCCGTACCACCAATAGGTTGTGCCATAATTCTACTAAATCCACCCTCCACTGTTTTGTTGGTGTAATTAGAGCTGAAACCTCCAAATTTAAATCAATTGCGTTTTGTCTATTTATTGGACCTCTTGGGTGTGTGTCAAAAATCCAGCGTTCCAACCACATCTTAGTCTTCTTACCATTACGGCATTACCAATAGATCTCGTAAGCCCTCTCTTGAGCAACTACCTTTCGTGTAGTATGCTTATCCTTTGTTGTATTTATGAAAATAAAAAATAATATGTACAAAAAAGATATACTAACATTGAGTCCATTCTTTGTTTGTTTTTTTCCTTTCATAGTTTTTATCTCATCCTTTTTTTTTCTAACTTGAAAATAATTATTTTTTCCTTTCATATGAATAAATTTAGGATTTCAATAAAAAAGCCTAACACTTAAGTATTTGTATTTTGTACAAATCATAAAATCATTTTTTTGTTTTCTAAACCAGAAATTTTCAAAAGTAAACCCAAATCCACAAAATCACTAACTTTAATCCTTAAAAACAGTATATTTTTTGATAAAAACTTTGACATTTCCTATCGATAATCTAAAATCTTAGTTTAAAAAGTCAAAAAAATCGAATTTTATCTAGTAATATATAAAAGATATTTCAAACTTTATGACATAGAATTTTTTTTTATAAATTAATAAATTTGGGACTATGATATTTAATAAATTTATTGAGTTGTTAATTTACTAAAAAAAATAGAATTTTCTATAATCGTATTAAACTAAATTTACTTGAAAATGTTACTTTATATTAAACTATATTTTTATTAAATAAGTTTTATTCTCTGTGCTTGTGCTTAATTATAGAAAGAGTCAATTGCCTCTAGTTCGATATGCAATTGTTGCTGCACCACGGGTCTTGCTTCTACATCCACTGTCATTTCCCTCGACGAAGATCATTTTGCGACTGTCATCTTCATGCCGACTCTCTCATAGGCACTCTCGAGGCTTTCATGGCATATCATGTATTGGCTTCTCTACATTTGGTGATGAAAACAATAGCTAGCTCTTTCATCCCCATTCCCCACCGCCAAACCATGGCGGCTATCGGAGCTCACCTCCACCATCTAGTGCATAGTTTGTAAAAAAAATTGAGATAGAGAGACGAAATCATGGTGAGGGAGAGAGTGAGAAGAATAGTGTTGCCGACAATCGAATCCGAAGCAACTACTATTTCCGTACAAATCTCCAATCGATATGTCAAAGACTCATCGTCGTCAGTCGTCACCATCTATACTTTTAATAAGTGAATCAAATATTCAAATGAAAAGTGATTGAAAAAAGAACTATGAAACAAAACATAAAAAGATACCAATTGCAAACACAACTGAATATATTAGATATATTCATTCTCACCCATTAATTGTCGTTAAGTATATAAATGATAATTGATTTTGTAGGTGATTTTCTTATATTTAGATCATTTTAACTTTAGTTTCTCCTAATTACATCAAATGTAACTCGACGGCTAGAGTAAGTAAAATGATAAGATATTGAATCAAAGAAAGAGCCATATGAAAGGAGGATGACACTGTTCTCCTTCTGCTACATCAACCTCAAAAATTCACCATAAGCTACCACGTCAATTGGGTCACAACAACTCCTACCATTTGTTAATATGAAATGAAATTGCAAATTTAATTGCCCCCCTCATTTCAAGCCCAAACTATATTATTTAAGGCTCTAAATGGGGACCAGAAAAAGGAAAAAAAATTATAGGGAATATTGAATTTTTCTCAGTTCCTTAAAAATTACACCATTTATAAAAAAAAATAAAAAAAAATTTGTTACCTATGATTCTTCTTCATTCTTCCTCCTGCGGACAAATTATAGAACAAAATTGTTCCTTAATTTTTTTTCACAATTCCTTTTCATTTCTCAATTTGTGTTCCTTTCGATTCTTTTAATTTTTTTTTCCTCATCATTCCTTTTGTTCTTCTACTGGTCACCAATTAGAACCTAAAATCAAATTATCTCCTCCTCTTCCTTATCGTGACCTCCTTGCCTCCTCTGCATACTGACCGTTTTTCTTCACTTCACCTCCTCAGCCCAAAAACTCCTCATATTCCCTCAGTACCATGCTTTTTACAAATTCCGGTGTTGCGCTACAAGCGTTAACGAGACATACCTACATTATAATCCACTTCAAATCCTCAAAATCTCAAACCAAAATTGCTTTGCAACTCCATCGTAAATGGCTTAGACCGACTCTCTGATTTAATTGTATTACAAATGGATGTTGAAGCTCAATAAGTTCGTTCTGAAATGTTAACGGTTGCAGACATGCTATCAAAAAGTACAAATCCAGATTTTTTTTTTTATCAATTAGAGCTTTATTGTTCTAATTGTTTTTGCAGCGAGTCAAGGATGTGATGATGCTGTTAGAACCAACCCGGTCGAAATAATGGTCTTGTTTTCTGGAAATTGAAGTCTTACAGTGAAGAACCAAACATGTTGCTTCAAGGTGTGGAGAATATACAACTATTTGTTTGTCTTGACAAAGAATACAATAATTTCAACCTATTTCTTTTGTTTGTGTGCAAATTTAGGCAGCTAGAGTGAAGTATATCCTCATGAAAAATGGTCTGTCTTTAGTTCTGAGCAAAAACCAGAGATAGAGAAATACATCTCTTTCGTAAGGTAAACCATTTGTTCCTTTCTTAAGCTTTGGCAGCAAAGGAATTCATAAAGAGTGATATGATATTTTTTTAGTGTTAAATTTGCTTGACCAATCTCAAATCACATGTAAAACCTGGCAGTCAACCTGACAGTATGTGTGACAAATTTACATGTACACTTGTTTTCGTGTATTTCTAGGAAGATTTGTCGAAAGCTACATCTCCAGTGAGAAAAGGAAACAAATTGTTTTCGACAAATTTTCTTGAAAATACACTTATAAAAAAAGGAAACAAATGATTGACTACCAGTCTAGTAGTACCAGATTTTATATTTATGTATACATGTGATTAGGATTGAAGAACTAGTTTTCATTTCACTTTTTCTTACTGCCTTTTGGAACCAAGCATGTGAAAGACAAGCTTTTAAGATGAATATCGACACTCCACTCAACATGGTCTCGTTATTTTAAACCAACTCAACTTAATGTGTAACTCTTTTGATCTTATATATAATCTCTAACTATCTTTTTTGTAAGCTGTTAGACATTTTCGAACATTTTTCTTGTAATGTATCTCATAAATATCCTAAAACAGTGTCATGGGAGCTTGAGACGAATTTTAAAATACGAATTCTATCTATATCATAAATAGAAATAGTTTAAACGATATAAAATATTAAAATCCATAGTAAGAATAGATAAAGTATAAAATGTTAACAAAAAAGAGAAATGAAGTCGGTTTTGAAAACAAATATGAAATCTAAATAAAAATATTCTTTAACGACTAAGTTAAAAGATATATTTCTGGATTTGGAAGTCTTTAAATTTGATATAAAAGTCGGATTATGAGACAAACTTGTCTAAAAAGTTGGCGAATATTTATTTCAATTCATTTTTATCAACATCATAGTTTCTTCTGGATTGATCCAGAACATCATCCAAGTCAGTAGTCATGCATGATACAAAAAGACGTAATATTGTTATTTGATTCGTAGTGGGACAAGTCCAAATGGTTATAAACAATGTAAATGATTACGAAATGAATGCAATCGGTGAAAACGGTAAATTATACCTTTTTGTTATAAATGCATGATACCAAAAAAGGATAATACTATTGTTTAATTCGTAAAGGGACCAATTCAAGTTAGAATCAATACTCAAGATGAGACAATGTTTGGCGGCTTGGAAGTTTTCCAATTTGAGCAAAGTAACTCAGCTTCATCGATTTTTGATTACGTTTTGTATGAATTTCATTTTAACTTTATTACATTCCAAGTATATAAAACATGGTAGCATTGCATTATTACTATAGTGACGAATCCATATATTTATGTTGCAGGTTTTGAAAATGAATGGCACATCAACCACTTTTAACGAATGGCACATCAACCATATATGTTGCAGGTTTTACTATTGTTTTGAATACTAAAATGGTTGATGTGCCATTCGTTTTCAAAACCTGCAACATTAATATATGGGTTCATCACTATAGTAATAATGCAATGCTACCATTTTTTATCTACTTTGAATGCAATAAAGTTAAATGAAATTCATACAAACCGTAATGAAAATTTGATGAAGTGGAGTTATTCTGCTCAAACTGGAAAATTTCCAAGCCTCCAAACATTGTCTCATCTTGTATTGATTCTAACTTGAATGTGTCCCTCTACGAATTAAACAATAATATTATCTTTTTATGGTATTATGCATTTATAACAAAAAGGTATAATTTACCGTTCTCACCGATTTCATTCATTTCGTAATCATTTATAGTGTTTATAACCACTTAGACTTGTCCCACTACGAATCAAATAAAAATATTACGTTTTTTTTTATCATGCATGACTACTGATTTGGATGATGTTCTGGATCAAACCAGAAGAAACTATGATGTTGATAAAAATGAAGGGAAATAAATATTCGCCAATTTTTTCGACAAGTTTGTCTTATAATCCGACTTTTATATCAAATAATGACTTCCAAATCCAAAAATATATCTGTTAAATTAGTCGTTAAAGATTTTTTTATTTGGATTTCATATATGCTTTCAAAACCGACTTCATTTCTCTTTTTTGTTAACATTTTATACTTTATCTATTCTAACTATGGATTTTAATATTTTATATCGTTTAAACTATTTCTATTTATGATATAGATAGAAGTCGTATTTTAAAATTTGTCTCAAGTTCCCATGACATTGTTTTAGGATATTTATGAGATACATTACAAGAAAAGTGTTCGAAAATGTCTTCAAAAAAGACAGTTAGAGATTATATATATAAGATCGAAAGAGTTACACATTAAGTTGAATTGGTTTAACATAACGAGACCATGTTGAGAGTGGAGTGTCGGTATTCATCTTAAAAGCTTGTCTTTCATATGCTTGGTTCCAAAAGGCAGTAAGAAAAAGTTTACAATCACGTTGTGTGCGGCGTTGTGTCATTTTGAGCTACAAACGGGATTAAATGCTATATGATAAGACATTAATTTCACTTTATTGGCTGGTGGCACTATAGAAAAGGGTATATTTCAAAATATTATTATGATATTAGAAAAGGAGTATTATCTATAGCTATCATGTATATTTCGAAATATATTTTCTTTATTTTTCTACGTTGTAACTTTTTAAATGTTTGCATGTATGCATGTAGATAAATGCAAAAGCCTTTCACTTAGGGCATAAGGAATGTGAATGAACGAGTTCTCAACTACTAGTAGATTATTTTTGTAACCTTCATATCACAATGTCTCTACCACTCTATGGCAGAGACCAAACCAATCTACCCACGATAGCTTGGTCTGATTTTTTCCATGTGAAATGAGTTTAAAATAAACGTGAGGAAAAATAAAGCATGTATATAGTATTTTCACCTATAATTAATTATCTAACCTTATAAAACATAAAATAATAACTAGCATTTAGGTTACATTAAATTCTGGTTTTGCCCTTCTGTAACTAATACTACATATTTGTATTTTATAAAATAAAAAATAAAATTTTCGTTTACCCAAACTTTTCATTAATACAGATGTTTTGATGACATAGCTAAATATATTTGCATGTCAACAATTATGTATTACATAGTTAACTATATTTACACAGTATTCGTGCATATTTAACTATATTTCCTATTAATAAGAGCTAGTTAGCTATACGTGTTACATAACAAAGAATAGTCAAGAATAGTCAACTATATGTGTTACATAATTAACTATAGAAATTAAATATTCATGACATACCTAACTACAAGCATAAGAGAAAATCGAATATAGCCAACTATACATACTTCTCCTTCTTTTTCGAGGTCCACTGCCAACCATACTTTTCATATTTTTCCACACTGATTTTTAAGGATTTTTATTATAAATAATCATTACTCAATTTAATAGTAGTAATTACTAAATTTTCTATGGCAAATAATAACATGGTGTTTATCAGTAAACATAAATTTGAATAATAGGGGAATACATTGTGACACACAGTGTACACAATGTGGCTTGGACAAAAGTACTAATCATGTTCTTTTTGAATGCCTGCCGGCCTTTCAAACATGAGTACTCTCAGACATCCCAACGACCACGAGAACTTTTCCGACCTCCTTGATCTTTACGAATCTAAACTATCTATATTGGAGTATGCCGAATGGACACCAAGATTTGCGGCTCCCATGGATAATGTGAGACATTTGAAAGCTCGAAATGATAAAGTTTTTTGAGGTCTTGATAGAGATCGCCTTATAGTTTTAGAGGATGCAGAGACAAAGGCTTTGGTATGGAAAATGCGCAGTCGCATGAGCTCCAACCCTCAAGAGTGGATAATGAAAACACAACGGGCCACCCAGTTTTTCTTGGGTTGAAGTGTTATATAGATGGTTCATGGAAAGAATCTGACAGATTTTCAGGTCGGGGTTGGTATGCATTCCAAGATGTCGAGACAAGGATTATGATGGGGAAAACCAATTGTTGACGAAATCTCTCTCCTCTACATGCAGAGATTGAAGCTTTAGGATGGGTCATGGTGTGCATGCTCGAAATGCAGAAGACGGAGGTATCTTTCGCAACAGACTGCTTGGAGTTGGTGAAGATGGTGTCTACATCGATGGAGTGACCAGCGTTTGAAGTCTATTTAGAAGAATGGCAGAGTTTGAAGTTGAAGTTCTCTTTTTCTCCTTGTCTTAAATTCCGCACACACTCAATTTGAAAGTTGATAAGCTTGTGAATGGTGCTCGATTAGGTAGTTCCGAATTTTTCTTTGTAAGCCCTTCACCACCGGCTTGGATTACTGGGTCGTGGTAAATTTATTAGGGGCAAATTTAGCCATCTATTTATTCTCTATGCTACTCACCTAAATTCTTTTATGGACATGTTAGTTTCTTAGTTCTTGGCCCAAAACATAATATTGAGATAATTAACCATAAAAATAATCATTTCAGTTAAAATCTAAAAAACAAAAAATCTACGCGTAGCGTGGATATGTACCTAGTATTAACTAAAATTAGGAATTATATTAAAAGTTTGAGATCCCTTCTCAGTTTCCCAATATTTCAACTTTAGAGAGCAGATTAACTTCATTTTCCGTAAACAATTAAAGGAATTTCAATAAGTTTTTAGTTGTGATGACACTTTTTCGTATAACTGGAAAACTCATTTTCCTAGTTAATATAAAGAGAAGAACTGTTGATAGAAATAATCTCTTTTTCGGTCAACTAAATTAACCTCCTCTGGAAAAAAAATTCATTTAAAGTTTAGTTTTCTTTTACTTAACCAAATTTTTTTATCTTCCGATCTATGTATTTCATAAATATAATTTTATATAACTAAGGATAAGAAAATAATATTTAATTGGAATGATAACATGATTGACCAAAAACAAAATAGGAGGACAAAAAGTCATTCAAACATTTGAAATTTTTGCATGAAATCAAGTGATATAGAAGAAAAAAAAAACTCATTTTAATTATAACATACCTTAATGTTGAATGCATAGCTGTTTTGTAGATGTCTTCTTTTGTAACAATCAAAATCTCAAGCGAATTACCATTCAATATAACTTGATTTTCTGAATTTGGTTTGTTCTAAAAAAACTGCAGCGTGACTCAAATGAAAATAAATAAAAGAGGATTAGAGAACCTTATATACAAAATGTAGATTAACCCTAGTAAAGAACGAAGACAAATTTAGGATGAAGTGGGCTTTGTACATATTAATTTTTATTTGACCCAAATAATTTAGAATAAAAAATTGGGCTTAAAAAAATATGAATGGTTTTTAAAATTTATTATAGGCCCAATAGGTATGCACTATTATGCGGATTAAATATTATTTGAAATATCAAATAAATTTAACGTCGTGTAAAAGTTACCAATTGATGATATGATTCGGTTTAGAATGTATTTTTTTTTATTTTTTTTACTGCAATATTAGATATAGACTATAAATTCACGATTACCAAGAACTATTCATATATATTATTTTATTTTATAATTTTTTTTTATGTTGTTGTACTTTGATGAATATTATAAAAAAAATTGTTATAGAGTGTTACTTAGCTAATTATGGGTAGAAAAACTAATATAGACACAATTTCTCTATTATTAAGTATACTTTTGAAGGACACATATTCATAGTCTTCTCCTTCTAGTATAAATCCAAATCAGTTTTGGTGCTGGCATATGTATGGCTATATATTTGGGTGGTTTATATTAGATATTGCAAGTGAAGTTTTTATGGGTTAATTAGGCTAATAATAGTTTTGATGATGATATTTAGGTGACTAACAACCTAAAACGGAATTTGGGTAAGTATCGGTGAGAGAAGAAATTCTGATGAAAATATCCCTCAAAAATTTGTAAAGAAAGTTGGTAAAAAAAGCTGGGAGATTATTTGAGGCTATAAAAACGTATATTTGATGAATTGAATTGGGAGTGTATAGCGAAAATCACATATTGTGTGATACAAATTGATTTATATTGATTTTGGGAGCTGAAATTGAGGGGAAAATACAAGATACCGTTTAGAGATCGTGATTGACAAAATAATGATTTGGGAGCTGTATAGCTTTGATTGAGGAAGGAAACCCAGATTATGTATATTCAGATTGTGTATTCAAAGAAGTTGTAATCGTGGGGAAATCTTTTGTTAATTTGACCGGATTTGCAAATTAAATAACGATTCTCAAGCTCGTTGTTATATAAAGGGAGCTTATTGTCTCTGTCATAAGTCACAGTTATCTACAATAGAAATCAGTGGAGGACGACGGAGAAGAAGATTAAAGCCTTGTCAAAAAACCTAGCAGAGGTCTGAATAGCTGACTATAATAGAAGAATTACTGTTTTGTTTTATAGTCAACTATGTGTGGACTTTGAATAGTGGACTATCTTTTCATATGGTTAAGTAGTCAATATTTGTAGTGCACTATAATATAGTTCACTATATTATACCAATATGTAATACTCTATTATAGTTCACTATATTATACCAATTCGTAATATCAAACTCAATATTCGTAGTGCACTATAATATAGTTCACTATATTATACCAATTTGTAATTGATAATTTGTTTATAGTTCAGTACAACGAGACATTCATAAGTTTATATAGTGGACAAAAGTGATCAAGGCAAATAAGTGATTGTATGTAGTTCACTATATATATATATATTCTAAATTCATTAGTCTCCTTGATTTTTTCCATGCACTAAAGTGATTAAGACAAATAAGTGAATATCCATAGCTTTTCCCTGCATTTTTGACACATTTTTCGTCGATGGTAGAGTTAAGTGTTGAAGATGCATGCAGCTCAAGTAGAGGCACTGTGGTGATCCTGTGAGCCCCTGTATTTAGGAAACGCCAAGTGAGTGAATAGCCAAATCGTGAAATCGTGAAAGAGAAGCCAAATCTTGAGGTAAAGGTAACTTTGGATCTTTCAGCGTGAAATCGCCAAATCGTGAAGGAGATTAACAAAATTAAAGAGAGAAACAAGAAGGAATGTGAAGAAAGAGAGGAACATTCAGATCGGAGTAGTTGCCGATTGGGTTGTTGGAGAAGACACGGAGGCGTCGGTTAATTTTAAATAAGTTATTTTTTTTAGTAGGTTAGACTAGACTATGTAATTATCAAATGGGTATTTTGGTAATTTATGGTTAGTTAGTGAATTATTGATTTTAGGGTGATAAATGCTTAATTGTTTGGTACTCCCTCCGTTGCAAATTACTTGTCTTTTCACACAAATTAAGAAAACAATTAAATTTTCTGTTTTACCCCTAATTAATACATTATTTTGTTTGATAGAAATAATTATTAAACTGAAAGTTAAGGGTAAAAAATGGAAAAATAGTAATAAATATGCATTGAAAATACAGAACGACAAGTAATATAAAACAAAAAATAAAGGCTAGAATGACAACTAATATGCAACAGAGGGCGTAATACACTAATATACATGCCAATAACTCAGTTTTTAATATGGAACTATGGTTAATGAGTTCACTACATGAATGATACGTTACTTAAGGTTTTATGAACTACTAGGCCAATACCCGCGCATACGCGCGGGTTTTAATTACTAAATCAAATAATATTTCATGTCTCATTATGAATTATAATCTTTAGTTATACTTATACACATACTGGATTCTGTATTTCTATAGTCATTTCACATTCATGGATATTATACCTCAACTAATTGTTGTTTCCTTTGATCGGATAATAAAAAATCAAAAACATTCCAAGACATAAAAAATCAAACATTCATGGACAGTGCAGAAATAAAAGACCATTGTTAAAAGTGTCTACCATTTGATGTCTTTCTCCCAAGAAATACACGAGAATATAGAGATAGGCCATCAACAGCAAATCCACTTGAAAACTGAAACAAAAATAGAGAAAAGATAAAAGTAAAAATATCAGTCTATTACATTAACATTGAATATATTATTCTTTTTAAATTTATATCAAACCCGTTTGGATCAAGAATCTACCATGAAAAGGAAAAACCATAAATTATTATAGCTTTGAAAGAGTAACTGAAAAGAAAAATAAGCTTCTATTTTCCTAGCTGAAATTATCAATATACCTTTTGCTGGTTGCTCCAAATAAATTATAGTTCTGCCTAATGTCAAACAAGATCCTTCTGCCTTTTCCATTTGCTTCTGAAAATGCAAAACCCTCTAAAGCCTTGATCATTTTCTTTAACGTTTGCAGTTACATTTAGTCTATTGTATTTTTTTTTCAAATGAATCGACATGTATCATAAGCCAAATTGTAAGCGCGAAACACCACTGCAAAAAGTGTGTTGAACCCTTTGAGCCTCTACCCCTCACCACCAATTAAACTTAAAAATGCATCCCATTTCGTTAAAGATGCAGTGCTTCCCCTTCCTCTACCACCATCACCTCTTCTCATTGTTACACTCTGAAGAGGAAGTTCAATATATAGTACTGGTATTAATTAAAGTTGTCTTGATCTTCACCATTTCTTACTTCTGCAATTCTAGCGCCACAGGAGTAAGATTTTTGTCCCTTTCAACTATCTCTTCAGCTAATCTGCAGTACAAAGAGGGGTTACAAAGGACTAAATATTTTTATATGCTGATGAAAAGGTTAATGAAATAATTTTATAGGCATTTCCTTGACAATCTACCAGAGAGAATACATATCTATTATGAGATCAAACATTTAAAAACAAAACGATTAGAAGAAACACTGGATTGGACTTTGAGCATTTATACTCCATGAAGTCACTTGAAGAAATATCAAATAAGGAGATTTACTTCTGATCCTATTGATCAAACCAAATCAATACATCTGCTGGTGATTCCTTTACACATGAACATAGGAAGAAGAATAAACAGTGATAAAGATTCAGAAGAAATAGTACCAAGCCAACGAAATTCACAAGGAAAAGGTGAATGCAAAACAAGCGGCGAGATTTCGTAAACCGAAAATACTATTATGAGAGGAGATAAGTTTAGTACACATACAATGCATGAATGAGCTGTAGTTTCAACATCGCCCTTCTCATCCTATCATAGCCATCATTCCTCATTGTGTCCTTGTTGGCGTCGGAATAACTATCCTCCAAGTAAACCCCTTTATATTGGCAAAACATTTAGAAAATGACCAACAAACAATAAAATTTATCAATTAATTGAGATTCTTGTTTGATTTTAATGTACCTTGTATTCTAGTGGGATTTTTGCCAAAATATCCTGATTTGAAAAATGCTTTGTTAGAATACCCCTTTCTCTTTTTGTGCCAAAAATTTCCAACATTACCCTTTAATAAATCTGAATAATTCAAAATCAATGGTTTTAAGAATTTTTAAAAATATGAAAAATTTAAAAACGCTATATAGAAAGCATAAGTATATATGTTATAAAAAATTTCATAAAAAACAATGATAGAAAAAAAAAAAAAACTTCTTCTACCATGCTCGAATCTGCCATCAGATTACGTGTTCTGCTTAATACTATACATCTACCAGTGGTAGAATTGAAGTTCTTCTAATTGTAATCATTCTACCTAGAGTGGAATGCAGATTCTACTATTTCCACCATTTCTACGAAACTCAGAATACGATTTCTACCATTTACATTATCGTCTACCATGTGCAGAATATACATTCTACTTCTTTCATCTACCTCTTTGTCTATATTCTACGAAATGGTAGAAACTATTTTCTGCCAAAGTTAGTTTTAATTCTACAAATCTAGGATCTCATATAAAACAAAATGATACACTTTCCTTAATCAAATATTTAAAAATATTTGCTAAAAACAAAAATATTTCGTAGTATTAAATATTTTAAAAAATAATTTTATTTTCAATTTTGTTGCTAACGAAAATATTTTTTTATTCAAAAAAATTGCCTAAAAAAAAAAATTGTAATCAAAATATGATTAATATGACTAGAGTGAATTAGTTTTAGGGTACACGTGCTTTACTTATAAATTTAATTTATATGTAATAAATAATTGGTTTTAGGTAATGTAGTGAATCAATATATCTATATTGTTTGTAAGAAATGAATAACTCATACGCTGTCGTATTGCAGCATGTATATTTGATTCAGATATCATAATATTACGATATAATGTATATATTGATAGTTAACAAAATCTGTGAATATAAAGGAAAGTGAATATATTAATTATTATTCTATTTCAAAATAATTTCGTCTGAAAAAATATTTTTTGAGAAAACATTTTGCAAATTTTTTTTTATTAATTTTTAAGGGTGAAATTGGATTTACAATTCATCAAAGCCTAATGGGACAAAAATATATATGGTAGAAGGTATTCTAACAAAGCATTTTTCAAATCAAGGCAATTTAGCAAAAATCCCTATTCTAGTATGATTTTCCCATTTTCGTATCTCGAAATCGGAGACACAAATTAAAACCCAAAAAATCAAGTAAAATTAAAATATTCGCACCTTAATAATCGGAAATAAAAATGCCAAATTTTAATAAGAGGCCGCTCTTGGTTTTCGAATCTAGAAGAACATTGCGTTGACATGATCTTTGAAAACATAGCTTACTCTGTGAGACAATCAATAGGGTTTTGATTTGCATCATCTCCAAACTACCATATGCATCGTTCTCATCCCAAAATGACTATGGTTCATCTTAGTTGGTATTATTGGTGGAGTGAGAGTTCACAAACTATTAGACACTTTGAAAAAAAGTGGTGGTAGGGCTGTCAGATCGTCTTAGAGGTTTGTGCCTTTAACAAGCAGACATAAACAAGAACTATAAAGCACAACATATGCCAATTGAAAGGACATTAGGATCGTACAGAGTATGTTTTCCATCTCGAACCTGCAAGAAATAAAGAAATCATGATTACATATTAATTTGTACAACGCATCGATAAATTACAGATTGGATGCATCTGATAATAACTGGCCACTGCTTCTACCCCGTTCCCATTGTCTTTCTTCTTTGAATAAATCTCCAATCAAAATCCACACGAAGTCGTCGAGAATGGTGCCACTTATATATTTCCAGTGTCCTTTGTGTCCTCTCTCAAATAGAACCTGATAACAATACACACCATAACATAGCTAAATCAGCAAATAACTTTCATGAAACTTGTTGGGCATAGATTTGGAGGCCCAAATCCACCTTTTGTGACAAGGCCCATCAGAGGCTTAAGGCCCAACATCAACAAACTAAACCATAGTGCTTTTTCTTATCTAGTTACTTTTTGTAACTATAGTTGCATTAAACTTTAAATCATTGTAACTATAAATAGTTGTCACATTACTTGATGTGACAACCCATAATAAAATACTCAGAGCAGAGCAATACGACTACGTTGTACCCTGTACGACCGTTATCTTTGCATACGACTATCATCTTTCGATACGATCATCTCTCGTTAATACGATCGTCTCGTTTAATACGAACACCTTATATTTCTACGATCGTATCCATTCTTATTTTACAGACATCTCGGCCTCTCATAATATACGAACATACTTTCCCGATCTTGAGATCAACAATTGGCGCGCCAAGTAGGGGGCTATAGAGACAGTCTTATACACCAAAAATGGATCCGATCACCGAACCAGACTTCCCCTCACAAGAGGTCGAATTTGCAACGCCGACCGAAGTAGATACAAATCCGACAACCGTCCAACAGGCTCTCGTCAATGAACAGACAACCGTCATCGAATCCACCGGCCTCCAGCGGGGAGCAATCCGAGTCACTGACGAGCAGGCCGACCTGTCTAGAGTGATGAACGCCATCATGAGACGCTTGGACGACCAAGAGCAGTTGACAAGGCAGACCAATTCTCGGCTTGAGGATTTACGACTCTCCCGAACGACGATCCGCGACCGAGCTGAGGCCGGCACTAGCCGACCCAATAACGACTCCCCACAGCTCGGAGCCAGCTCCTCGCAAACCATCTTTGACAGGTTGGGACGACAGACGGATGTGCTCGATAGACTCGGCCGGTCGACCGACGTGTTCGAAAGGATAGGGCGCCCATCGGACCAGAACCAAGCAGTCGCTCATTCGGACGTATTCGAAAGGTTGAGTCGCCCAGCTGATCAGAACCGACCAGTCGTCGTCCATTCGGACGTGTTCGAAAGATTGAACCGCCCAGCTGACCAGATCCGACCAGCCGCGTCTCCAGACGTTCACGAAAGATTGGGCCGGTCATCCGAACAGAACCGTCCGGTCATCTCTTCGGACGTTTTCGAAAGGTTAGGACGACCGTCGGACCAACACCGACCAGCCGGTCCCGCTCTATTCAACTCATTAAACTCGCAACGCTCTAGGCTGACCAGAGCCCGATCGCAAGAACCAAGGACCGACCGAGATTTCGAAATGGAAGATCTCCGAGCAAAGCTGACCGAAATAACTTCGAAGGTGCACCACGCAATCAGCTCTGCCCCCGAAATCGAACGCGTGCTGGCGGAAACGCAGCAAACTCCCTTCACTGACCGCATCATGGCGACCCCGATCAGAGACTCCAGTAAACTCCGCATCTCGCATTACACCGGAGACACCGATCCGATGCAACATTTAAGAAAGTTCAACCTAGCGATGGGACGTACCCATTACTCCCCAGAGGACAAAGATGCGGGTTGCTGCCAACACTTCGTCGAACATCTCTCGGGACCTGCTCTAGAGTGGTTCGCCCGTCTTCGTCCGCGATCAATCGACAGCTTTCCACAACTGTCCCAAGCCTTCCTCAAGCACTATTCCATGTACCTCGAAGAGGGAATCTCTGACGCCAACCTCTGGTCCCTAGTCCAGAAGGAGGACGAAACATTGCGGGGATACATGGACAGGTTCAAAGCGGTGCTCTCGAGGGTCACGGTCGGCGACAACTCCGCGATCTCAGCGTTGAAGCAAGGATTGTGGTATGAATCTAAGTTCAGGGAAAATCTCGTCCTCACCCTACCGACCAGCCTAGAAGACGCGATGCATCAGTCTACGCGATACATCCGTCTTGAAGAGGACAAGACCATTAACACGCAGAAACACTCTCCTGCGAAGCCTCCAGCACAGAAGGCAAAACCAAAGGGTGACGGCGAATACCAAGAGCCCCGACAACACTACGACCAGGAATACAAGAGCAAAAAACTCTTAGTGCACCAGGTTGGAACGGACCAGCCACCTCAGAGACAGTCGAATAAGTGGATACGGGGGCAGGATTCGAAAGACACTAAACTCTACTGCGATTACCATCAAGTATTCGGTCACTCTACTACACAGTGTCGTGGTCTCAAGGATGCCCTGCTCACCAGTTACCAACGCGGAGAAATAAAAATGGACAGCCCACCCGATCGCGGAGAAAAACGGAAAGGAGGGGAGAGCTCTGGGCAAGGCGAACAGCGGAAGAACAACAACCCCGCCCAACCATTACCACCGAAAGAAGGTCCGCGAGACGGACCACCGACCTCAAAAAGAAGGGTACTCGTCATTATGGGCGGCCTCCAGCCAGTTCACGCCTCTGTACAATCTCTTAAAAAGTACGAAAAGATGAACCAGGCCGACCAAGACTGTTACGGTCGGGCAGAAGTCGACATGCCGATCATTTTTTCTGAAGCTGATACTAAGGATCTTGCGATGCCTCATAACGACCCCTTAGTCATTGAGCTTAAAGTCGAAGACTGCGATGTGACACGTGTTTTGATCGACACCGGGAGCGCGGTGGATGTCATTTTTAAGGATACGCTCAAACGAATGGACATACCAGACGGTAAGATTAAACCAAGCGTTAGGCCCTTGGTCGGTTACGAAGGGATCACCACGATGACCGTAGGAACGATCAAGCTAAGGGTATACGCTGGAGGCCTGATCAGGGATGTCAAGTTCCTAGTCGTAGATAAACCGGCGGTGTACAATATTATCATGGGAACCCCTTGGTTATTCTCTCTCAGAGCAATCGCCTCAACCTACCATCAATGTGTCAAATTCCCAACCCCGACTGGAGTTCACACTATAAGAGGAGATCAGAAGGCAGCTAGAACCTGTTTCATCACCGGGCAAAAACTGCAGAAGTTTAACCTACACATAAGTAATCCGGAAGAGCCGAACGCAACCGAGCCGAGGCAAGAACTTGCAACCCCGGTGAACATCGACCCGCAACACCCCGAGCGACGCGTTAATATCGGCACCGAGCTTTCCGAGTCTATCAAGACAGACTTGACCGAATTTCTGAACGAGAATGTCGCGACGTTCGCATGGTCGATAGAAGATATGAAGGGCATCAATCCGGCCATCACAAGCCACGAGCTTCACGTTGATCCGACCTACAAACCTATAAAGCAGAAACGGAGAAAGCTCGGTTACGAGAGAGCCCGAGCTGTCAACGAGGAAGTCACCAAGCTGCTCGAAGCCGGATCGATTACAGAAGTTCAATACCCCGAATGGCTGGCCAATCCGGTCGTAGTTAAAAAGAAGAACGGCAAATGGCGTGTCTGCATCGATTTTACAGATTTGAACAAAGCATGTCCGAAAGACAGTTTTCCCTTGCCCCACATCGATCGCGTGGTAGAAGCTACGACCGGGAATGAGTTATTGTCGTTCATGGATGCTTTTTCCGGATACAACCAGATCGCAATGCACCCCGACGATCGCGAGAAAACGTCTTTCATAACCGACCGAGGAACATTCTGCTATCGAGTCATGCCTTTTGGATTGAAAAACGCTGGAGCAACCTACCAAAGACTGGTGAACAAGATGTTTGCCGACCAACTAGGAGACACGATGGAAGTGTACATAGACGATATGCTGGTTAAATCTCAAAATGCCACCGACCATGTCGGACACCTCCGAGACTGCTTCAAAATTCTCAACGAGTACGGGATGAAGCTTAACCCGAACAAGTGCACATTCGGGGTAACCTCAGGCGAATTCCTTGGTTACATTGTTACACAAAGGGGAATAGAAGCAAATCCAAAGCAGATCACCGCAATCATCGATCTACCGTCCCCGAAAAACAAAAGAGAGGTATAGCGGCTGACCGGCAGAATAGCGGCGCTCAACCGCTTCATATCTCGATCCACCGATCGTAGCCTCCCTTTCTACCAGCTCCTCCGCGGGAACAAAACGTTCGTTTGGGATGATAAGTGCGAAGCAGCTTTCAATGAGTTGAAGGCGTATCTAACAACGCCTCCAGTTCTGTCGAAACCCGAGCACGGCGAAACATTATATCTCTACGTCTCCGTAACGAACGCGGCAGTAAGCGGTGTATTAGTTCGAGAGGATCGGGGAGACCAGAAACCAATTTTCTACGTCAGCAAGTCGCTCGACAGAGCAGAAAGTTGGTATCCGACCTTAGAAAAATTGGCTTTAGCCATCGTTGTCGCCGCTCGAAAACTCCGTCCTTACTTCCAGTCGCATACGATCGCTGTAATGTCCGCCCAGCCGCTGCGAACAATCCTCCACAGTCCTAGTCAGTCAGGCCGCATGGCAAAATGGGCGGTCGAGCTCAGCGAATACGACATCGAGTATCGTAATCGCACGAGTACCAAGTCGCAAGCCTTGGCTGATTTCTTGATCGAGCTCCCCCCGGAAGCCATCCCGATCACACCGACCAGCCAAGACTGGAGCCTTTACATCGATGGGTCGGCATCCCGACACGGTTGCGGAGCAGGGATACGATTGATTTCCCTGAACAATGAAATACTCGAACAATGCTTCCGACTCAAGTTCAAAGCCACCAACAACGAGGCAGAGTGGGAAGCCCTCATCGCAGGGCTCCGCCTAGCCAAAGAGGTCGGGGTTAAACGAGTACACGCGTACAGCGACTCCCAGCTCGTCACTAATCAACTAAATCACGACTACGATGCGCGAGACGAGCGCATGAACGCTTACCTGAAACTCACCGAAGCTTTAATCATCTCCAATTTCGACAGCTTCGTTATCACTAACATCCCTCGATCAGAAAACTTCGCCGCTGACGCCCTGGCCTCATTGGCAACAAGTTCAGACTCCGACCTAAAACGGATCATACCAGTCGAAACCATTCCCGACCCGAGTATCGATTTACCGTGCGGCGCCAGCCGGATGAGCGTCATCATGAACGACAGCGAGGGTGGCGGCATAGAGGACGATCTCGATCGAATCGACCAGGTCGACCAGGCCGTCCAAAACAACCGTACCGACAGCACCGAGCATCCCGATCCGGCCGACCAGATAGATTGGCGGGACGAAATTTCTAACTATATCAAGGATGGAAAGGTCCCAGAGGACAAGTGGGCAGCACGTCGGCTTAAATCAAAGAGTGCGCATTACGTAGTAATGGGAGGAAAGCTATACAAATGGAGTGCAGCGGGAGTTCTACTTCAGTGTGTCAATGGCGATACGATCAGCGCCATTATGACAGAAACTCATGAAGGCGAAGGTGGCAATCACTCTGGTGGACGAACCCTTGTAATGAAAATCAAGAAGCTCGGTTTCTATTGGCCGACCATGCTCACCGACTGTGCAGACTACGCCCGTCGTTGCGAAAAGTGCCAGCGTCATGGTCCAATGATCAACTCCCCGACTGAGCCTCTGACGACCGCAACATCTGCCTGCCCGTTCATTAGATGGGCGATGGACATCTTCGGTCCACTCTCGAGGTCCAAACAAAAGCAGTACGTGATCGTAGTCACCGACTACTTCACGAAGTGGGTCGAAGCGGAATCCTTCGCAAAAATTAAGGCCGACGATGTCCAAGACTTCGTCTGGAAATTCGTCATCTGTCGCCATGGACTGCCTTATGAAATTATCGCTGACAACGGGTCGCAATTTAATTCCATGACCTTCGAAGATTTTTGCGCAAAGTGGAAAATCCGCCTTAACAAGTCGACACCACGTTTCCCACAAGGAAACGGACAGGCAGAGGCGACGAACAAGGCTATCATCTCCGAACTGAAAAAGCGTCTCGATGAAAAGAAAGGAACCTGGGCCGACGAACTAGATGGCGTACTATGGTCGCTCCGAACAACACCACACCAATCAACCAAGCGCACCCCCTTCTCCTTGGCCTACGGAATCGAAGCAATGGCCCAGCCGAAGTCAGCGTCAACAGTCTACGACGAGAGATTATGACAACGGACCCCGACCTCAACGACAGAATGCTCGTAGACAATTTGGACCACATCGAAGAAGAGCGCGGTCAGGCTCTCATCCGCATACAAAATTACCAGCAGATAGCCGCACGATACTACAACAAGCGCGTTCGAAGCAGAAGTTTCACCGTCGGCGACCTCGTCCTCAGGAAGGTGTACGAAAACACAGCTGAGTACATGGCAGGGAAACTAGGCGCCCACTGGGAAGGACCATACCAGGTTTCTAAAGTTGTTCGCCCCGGCGTATACGAACTCATGACCATGGATGGAACAATGATTCCGCGGTCTTGGAACGCGATGTCCTTAAAATGATACTATTACAATCCACTTCCAATCAACGAAGTACAACCCCGACCACGAGTCTGCTAACCACCAAAGTATCCACGGTCGGCTAAGTCATACGATCGTCGCTCTATACGATAACCACTTGTTTTTTTAAAAAAAAAAACAAAAAACAAAAAAAAAACGATCGTAGCCTTATTCCAGACTACGACCGTCTCAATCACGAACTACGATCGGCTTGATCCCTCATCTGGGTACGTAGGCAGCCTCATTTGAGGTCCAGCTACCATAAAAAAAAAAAAAAAAAAAAAACGATCGTAGTCTTACCCCAGACTACGACCGTCTCACTCACGAACTACGATCGGCTTGATCCCTCATCTGGGTACGTAGGCAGCCTCATTTGAGGTCCAGCTACCATAAAAAAAAAAAAACGATCGTAGTCTTACCCCAGACTACGACTGTCTCAATCACGAACTACGATCGGCTTGATCATCTGGGTACGTAGGCAGCCTCATTTGAGGTCCAGCTCCCATTACAAAAAAAAAAAAACACGATCGGCATTTCCCCTCACTTGGGTATTTAAGAAGCCTCGTTCCCTACGTTCGATGCCCTGGCCAGGCATCTGACAAACAAATACGCGTTCGCTTTCAACGCAGTAGGAAAACCTACAACCGTAGTCTGGAAACCACGAATTCCTGACCGGTAAAACCTATCAGTCAGGCCCCGACCTGCACCAAATCCAAAGAACGTGTAAGTACAATAAGCCGACCATGACTCGCACACTTAACCACGAGACGGATTCCGTCTTAAGTCTGGTCCCGACCAACAGACAAATTAGCCTGGTCGTCCATCGCGCAAACCGACCAGAGCCCCTCAAAGCAAAAACTGGATGAAAATTCAAAATTCAAAAAGGAGAAATTACGATTTCATAAATTGAAGAAAAACCCGACCATCAGGGGTCGGGGAACAGTACATACACGCTTTTCACGAGCAACAACAAAAAAAAAGAGAAAAGAAAAGAGTACAGATCACATCCACTAAACTTTCGGCTACATCAGCCCGACCAAAAACAGTTGCACAAATTAGAAGTTGACGACATCAACATCATCAATTCCAGGAACCTCAGGAGTCACGACCAGGTCTCCAGCAGGATCAGCAGCCATAGAAGGGCCCTCAGCAGGCTTGGTCGAAGCTACAGCAACCTCCGGAGGATGCTCCACGCTTTTCGCACGATCATCGACTCCCAAGGAACCCTCGTCCTCGTCGGTCTCAGACACATGAGAAGATCCGGAACCATTCCTCCCTTCACGACCGCGCGAAGATTCGATCGGGTCAGAACCACCGACTCTAAGTGTGACTCGAGAGGACCGCGGATCGACTTCACCATCACCTCGAACTTCCTCTTCGCCAGAAGAATCCCACTCCTCACCGAGGCCATATCGACCAATCCTGTTCGGGGTGTCCACGGGAAAGACGAGCTCCTCTCCTGGGATCCAGCTAGCACGGTCGGGGAAGGTGAAGTCTTCATCAGATATCTTCTCAACGTCGTGAGCAGCAGCCATCTTAAGGTACTTCTCCAGGTCTTCCTGCAACCTCTCCACCGCGCCCTCAGGAGCCGACCCTTGCTCCTCATAAAACGAGAGGAAGGCTTTAATCTGACCGACCGTCGACGATATGTGATTCATCTTTTTGGAATCAGCAATATGACGACGTATCTTCTCAAATTTAGCTTCGACCTTCTCCCGAAGCTCGGTACCGACCTTCTCAATCGCATACTCCCCGAAGTTTGTGGCTGTGTCGCTACGCGAAACTCTCAGGCGTTTCATCTGCGACTTGGCTAGCTGGTATATGGACTGTTTTTCCCCCATCATGCTCTGGACCTCGTCCTCCCACTTTGCCGCCTCCACCTTCAGCTCTTCATTCTTTTGCTCCAACGCCAAAATACGACCAACCTTCTCTTCGGCAGCAATGGTCATATTTTTCATCCTCGACTTAAGGACCTTGTTCTCCATGATGAGCTCATGATTCTTCTGCAACATCCCCTCGTATCTAGTCCTCATGAAGTTGACGTTGCTCACCATCTACCAATATACGACCATCAATATTTAGCCAAAAAAAAAAAAAAAAAAAAAAGCACTTACCCTGGTCAGGTCGACGGAAAAGGCCAAAAACTCATCGCGCTCGACCATTTCGTCGGACTCAGGAACAGGCCCCCTGGGATGACCCTGAATACAGCGCACGTATTTCCCACATGCTACAGGGTCCTCAAGAATGTGGCGGCCCCGACCAGCGAACCGGAGATTGAAGTCGTAATCGTCCCCAAACGACAAGGTCGCACCGACCGCCGTTTGATCACCGACCAGTTCCTCAGCATCTCGTTCCTCGAGATTAGGACGCTCGACGTTCGCAATTTCGGAAACGACCAAGCCTTTATCTTTACCCTTCTCCTTTCTGCTCTTTTTCGGATCAGACTCAGAGCGCCTCCGATCGTCCTCGCGATCTTTCCTCTTCTCCGACCGCCTCGCTTCCGAACCACCGGTCGCTTTCGAACCCTCAACGGGCCTCATCGGGGCAGCAGCACCAACTTTCTTCGAAGAATCGTCGATCACGATCCCCTTATCTTTCCTGCTCACAGCAGAGGATGCAGCAACTTTGGCCGACCCCGAACCTACGTTATAAACAACAACGTCCAAGTCTTCAAGCCCCATGCTTCCTGCTTCTGAACTCTGGTTTTTGGACGGTCTTTCCTTTCTGTCCTTCAGAGGCCGGTGAGTATACGGCCCGATCTTCGCAAGAGGAGTGGTAAAGTCACCTGAAATACAGTGTAATCAAATCAGGAATCTACGATCGCTGAAATAAGAAACAATTAAACACACCGACCGCAAACTGACCTGTTGTAACGCGGCGCCGACAACGTCTGATCCTGTGTTCGATAAAATCCCCCTACTTCTGTTGGCCTAACTTCTTTAGCTCATCAATCAGGGAGAGCGCGCCTTTGGGAACTAGTTCGAGCACTTGGAATTTCCTACCTACAAAACAAAAGATAGATTAACTATCAGCTAAGACTGGAGGTCAGATATAAAGAAGTAAAGCATACCAATCCTAGAACTCCATCCGGCATGAATTACACCGGTGAAATCTCCGATCGCGTATTTATTGATCCTCCCGAAGAAATATTTGTTCTTCCAACGCTCGATTCTACTGCTAACCCCGGTCAAAATCATACATCCCGACCTCATTGAGGCGTAAAAACGACCGCAATCCCCGGATTTCGCGATCCCTACCATCTCTTCAAACTGAGCTAGATTCACCGACCGTCCCAATTCAGCAGCCATAGTCAGGATCGCGCAGATGTTGCGATATGAGGCGCAAGTGAGTTGAGAAGGTGCAACGCGTCGAGCCTCGCAATATTCGAGCGCAAGCTTAGGCATCGGAAACCACATCCCTCCGTGGTTGAAGTAGCACTCGTACAGGCACAAGAAACCTTCAGGAGGAGACCAGGGACGCTCATGAGGGCGAGGGATTCTGATATCAACACCCGACCAGTCATCATCTCCCCGAATCCTCTTGATGGTTTCATAGGAACTGGAGGACGCGATGTCATCACTACGTCCGGGGAAAAGATCGCGAGACAGCCCCGGGGCTCGAGGTATACGTGCCGGTAACACATGATCGATGGCTTCATCACCACCATCTACCTCTTCGACAAATTCAGGCAAAGCCTGCTCTTCAAGCTCCCGATCTTCACTCTCTTCGATCGATAGGTTGCGAATGATGTTCCAGCGTTCGGCGTCCCGACCATCAGCACTAACAATGGCCGCACACCGATTGTCCTTTACTTGGTCCGCGTGAACCGGTCTAGAAGACGATGCACCCCCTTTATCTGACAACCGTATCTGGTGAGATTGATCGATCGCGAGTGAAACTTCCAAATCCTCAGAGCTAGAACCGGAGTTTGAATTCGAAGAAACTATGACCGGAGACTTCATTTTTTGGTGGTCGGGGATTAGGCGAAGAAAATATACGATCGTATAAATGAACAAAACTACGATCGACTAAAAGTACGGAACAAACAAAATATACGGTGGTCGGGGATTAAGCGAAGAAAATATACGATCGCAAAATGGGACGGATTGAGCAAAGAAAATATACGATCGAATATAAGCACAGTTAAAACAAAGACAAGATACGAGCAGGATTGAGAGAGAATACCTGCAGGGCTTCGCTGCGGAGAGAAGAATGAGGAAACTGAAGGAACAGATCGCGCTCTTATAAGAGAAGGCAGAAGGTTGAAAAAAGCGCTCGGCTCAAAACCCTAGGCGCCTCTGCAAGCGACCACTAGGAAACCGACGATCCAGATGGGCCTTACTCGTCATGGGCCGGACTCAGTGCGACCTGTAAAATTTGGCTCAGCCAATTTTCAGGCTTGGGGTGGGGCCTACTGTTGGGCATAGATTTGGAGGCCCAAATCCACCTTTTGTGACAAGGCCCATCAGAGGCTTAAGGCCCAACATCAACAAACTAAACCATATTGTAACTATAGTTGCATTAAACTTTAAATCATTGTAACTATAAATAGTTGTCACATTACTTGATGTGACAACCCATAATAAAATACTCAGAGCAGAGCAATACGACTACGTTGTACCCTGTACGACCGTTATCTTTGCATACGACTATCATCTTTCGATACGATCATCTCTCGTTAATACGATCGTCTCGTTTAATACGAACACCTTATATTTCTACGATCGTATCCATTCTTATTTTACAGACATCTCGGCCTCTCATAATATACGAACATACTTTCCCGATCTTGAGATCAACAAAACTTACAGGTAAAATTGATAAACCCCCTTGAAAACAAAAACTTACAGGACGAAACAAAAAGCAGAGGGAGTTTTAGTATTTTTATCCAAACCCCCATGATTATCTTTTCTATTTCTCCTGCTCTGGAGAGAAGCTCGTAAATCCTCTCTTCATTTGTGTAAGACACATTGCCAATGTAAACAGTGGTAGATTTCCTTAGCGCCTCCTTGAAAACTCCTCTTGTGTTCCCGAAAATCTTCTATCTCCATAGGCGGAGAGCTTTGCTTGCTCCTGATATGAAAAAACCAAACATGAAATCAAATAATTCAATAGCTAAAAATGCAGATGAGACTCTAGGAAGACTAAATGCACATGAATGAGTTCAGCAAAAGGCAAATGAATATCCGACGACACCGAGAAAGGAATCAGTTAGGACTTATGTAGCTTGAACAAAGAAGCAGGTAATAACGATGAAGAAATCTATTAGGATTCGATGAAGCTTTGTAACCCTTGTGGAAGTTGTAGCATATAATAACACGAGAGAGGGGAGAGAGATTAAAGACGTTTGATTTTTCTTCACTTGACAAATATTAGTGTGCATGTGTCTAAATTGGATTTTTTTGATTGGTTATCAAAGAAACTATTTACAGAGTAGAGTGTCGATCAAAATTTAGCGTAGACTTTAATTGCTATGAAGAAGGAAGACGAAGATGAGAAGCTGCGGAACCGAAGGGGTTTCGTTTTGGGAAGTGAATGGACAAAAAAATGTGTGACACGTGGCCTCTCCTTGTATGATGATGTGTCCCATAGATGGAGAGGGTTATTGAGCTTTCATATAGTAGATAATCTATTTAAAAATCTATTTAAAAACAAACAAACCAAAAATCGTTTATTAACAAAATACGGAAAATGTTTAAGTTGAGAAATGAAAAATTATATGAATTTTGAATAGAAATCTCTTTAAAATAGATAAGAACTTGATTGTTTTACAACTATACATACAAGTTTTAATATTTAAGCTGGTTTTTATCAATCGTAATCATTGTTTAAAATGTGCATATATATTTATCAACGGTCTTATTTCAAAATTCAATAACGTTAAATGATAAACTGCAACCACCACACAGATGGATATGGAGGTGGATTGGAATATGTAAGTACTACTAGTTTTTGTAAGCTAATGAAAATACTTTAAAAAAAAATATTAATTTTTTTTAGAATTAGTAAATGGCACATGCACATGCATACTCATAATTTTATATTTGTTTTGAACATTAGCCAACTCGATATTTTTTTTTGTTTTTTTATAACTCGAGAGATTCAATTTAACGTACGCCATAAATTTTGAGTCAGGTCATGAGTGTGGTTTTTATTCTCTAGTTGTTCTCGGTCAATGGTCCATAAGATCTGACTAGTCATGGGGTCCAGAAAACCATGTAAATGCTCTGGTGGCCAAGTAGAAATAAGTAGATAAATCTTTCTCAAAAGAGAACCACTAGAATAAGACTACTTGGTTGACAACCGGATAATTGGGATAATACCGGTGGGGTTAATTTATAGAATATAGAAGGATCTAACTTTCTGCCGAAAACAAGTGGTCTTGGTCTAGTGGTTCTCACTTAAAGAAGAGTTGCATGTTGGTTTAGAGCATGGATCAATTCCGTTCAAACGCGAAATTATTTAATCATTTTCATTTGACCACCGAAACATTCACATGACCTCTCTGGTCTTCGGGATTAGTCACATCCCATGTTCTAAGGCGCGGCCGTGGAGGACGTTTAAGCGCCGAAAACTCGCTCGGCGGACCTATGCCGTCGCAAATTCACCATAGTCAGATAATAATTTGGAAATTTTGAAAAAAAACTCGTTTTTGGTTTGTTATAGGCCTGGAATCGATTGTTTTACGATGGGTTTACAATATTTGAATGTACAATATGAAAAAAAATCAAAGGAAATTATTTAGAATTTCAAAAAATATGGGTGCCGACCATGTTTAGTATTCTCAATTCGCAAATAGATGAGAAAGAAGAAAAAGAAATATAAATGACCAATTTACTTTTCATTAGTTAAAATGAAAAAAAACAACCAAGAGCCTATCCATTGCTGTTCAAACCGACGACCACAAACCATTTAAAAGACCCATAACCACACACCAATCTATTTTTCACGACAATATTGAACAAAATTTACATATTAACCCGAATTTCATTTAAATAGTCTCCAAATAATTTCCTTTTAATTGATTAGCCGCTAGACCCCGTTTAACTGTCCGATTAGCGCCTAGCGAAATTTAGAATAGTGGTCACATTTTATGGCTCGTTGACCCGTGAGGGAGTAAACGTCCCCACAACCGACTCGGAGTTGATGGAATACGTTGAACCGGAGTTGATGGAATACGACTTTGGGGGAAACATCTTTTGTATTTTCCTCATTCACATTTCTTTGAAACTTCCCATCAAGCTTACCCTTTGTCCATTCAATGCATACGATTAGGGATTAAACTCAAGCTCTGTTCAATCCTACCTCTCTCATGGCTTCTTCTTTGTCTCACATCAAGAGATTCCATGTCTTTCTTAGCTTCCACGGCATAGATGTCCGTAAAGGGTTTCTAAGTCATTTACACAATCACTTCGAAAGCAAAGGAATCACGACGTTCAATGATCAGGAAATTGAGAGAGGCCATACGATCGGACCTGAACTTATCCAAGCGATTAGAGAATCACGACTCGCGATGGTGGTGCTTTCGAAGAATTACGCTTCTTCGAGCTGGTGTTTAGATGAATTGGTTGAAATCTTGAAGTGTAAAGAAGCTTCAGGGCTGATTGTAATGACGATTTTTCATAAAGTTGATCCGTCTGATGTTCGGAAACAGTGGGGAGATTTTGGAAGCGCTTTTGAGAAAACTTGTAAAGGGAAAACAGAGCAGGAGAGGCAGAGATGGAGCAAAGCTTTGGCATATGTAGCGACCATAGCTGGAGAACACTCTCTTAACTGGTTTGTTGTTTCTTCTTAGCATTCTAAAATCGATGTTTCATTGGTGGTGTTTCTTCAGTAACATTATTTTGTTTGATTTTATTTAGGGTTAATGAAGCAGAGATGATCCAAAAGATAGCTATAGATGTTTCAAAGAAACTGAATCTTACACCTTCGAGGGATTTTGAGGGGATGGTTGGAATGGAAGCTCACCTGAGAAAAGTGAACACTTTGTTATGCCTCGGGAGTGATGAAATGAAGATGATTGGAATTTGGGGTCCTGCGGGAATCGGTAAGACTACCATTGCTAGAGCTTTGTTCAACCAACTCTCTACCGGTTTTCAGCTTAGATGTTTTATGGGGAACCTTAGGGGAAATAATGAGAGCATAGTGGGTGTTGATGCTTATGATTCGAAGTTGTCTTTACAAAGCCAACTTTTGTCTAAGATATTAAACCAAAGGGACAGGAGGGTACATCATCTAGGTGCGATAAAGGAATTGCTACATGATCAAAGAGTGCTTATCATTCTTGATGATGTAGATGATTTGGAGCAATTAGAGGTTTTGGCTAAAGAACCTTCTTGGTTTGGTCCTGGAAGTCGGATCATCGTTACCACAAAAGATAGAAAGATTTTGAAGGCACACGGGATCAACGATATCTACCTTGTAGAATTTCCATCGAAAGGTGAAGCTATTGAGATCTTATGTCTCTCTGCTTTTAAGCAAAGCTCTCCACGGGATTGTTTTGAAGATCTTGCAGAAAAAGTAGTAAAGTTATGCGGTAATCTTCCATTGGCCCTTCGTGTTGTGGGTTCATCTTTGTGTGGCGAAAGCAAAGACGAGTGGATACTTCAATTACATGGGCTAGAAACTAATCTTGATAGGAAAATCGAGGACGTCTTGAGAGTGGGATATGACAATTTGTTGGAAAAATATCAATCTCTGTTTCTTCATATTGCATGCTTCTTTACCGATAAAACTGTTGATTATGTTGCAACAATGCTCGCTGACAGTAATTTGGATGTCAGAAATGGGTTGAAGACCTTAGCCGTTAAATCTCTTGTGCATATATCTAATGATGGGTTGATAACGATGCATTATTTACTACAACAATTGGGTAGACAAGTAGTTGTTCAACAGTCTAGCGAGCCTGGAAAACGTCAGTTTTTAGTAGAAGCCGAAGATATTTGTGATGTACTCGCAAATGAAACAGTGAGTTCTTACATCTATATTTCCTATATATTGCCTATTCTTTTAGATAACAATTTCATCAGTCTTACTTTGCAATATTTGTAGGGTACTGGTTCCATCATAGGTATATCATATTGTAATTCCAAGTTCAGCGAATTTTCTATAAGTGGGAGAGCCTTTGAAGGAATGCGTAATCTCAAATACTTGAGATTTAAATATGAAAGGGTTAGCTTGTTAGAAGACTTGGAATATCTACCTTGTCTAAGGTTTCTATGTTGGCCTTATTACCCGAGAAAAAGTCTTCCTCCAACATTTCAGCCAGAACGTCTTGTTGAACTGCATATGCAGAAAAGCAATCTCGAGAAGCTCTGGGGAGGGATCCAGGTTGGTATTTGATACCTTTAAATATGTTTCTAATGGTTTAACACAAGGATGATATTCCTCATTTGTTGTGTTTGACATGCAGCCCCTTCCAAATCTCAAGAAAATAGATCTGCTATATTCCATTAATTTGATAGAAATCCCTAATCTTTCAAAAGCTACTAATCTCGAGACATTGACAATTACCGGATGCGTGAGATTAGTGGAGGTTCCATCCTCTTTGTCGAATCTACACAAACTGAAGAAGTTGGAGGCGATGGATTGCATTAAGCTACAAGTTGTTCCTACCAACATCAACTTAGCATCTCTTGAGGAAGTCGACATGAGCTATTGTTCCCGATTGAGAATTTTGCCAAATCTTTCTAGCAACATCAAGAGACTCTATGTAGAAAGCACAATGATTAAAGAATTTCCTACATCCATTGTTGAACACTGGTCCCGTCTTGAGGAGCTTACGATAGGCAACAGAAGTCTCAAGAGATTAACACATCTCCCTCTAAGTATAACTTCGCTAAACCTAAGCAACAGTGATATAAAGACGATTCCAGATTGCGTCATAGGTCTCCCTCATCTAATAATTCTTCGCGTCGATAGCTGTAGGAAACTTGTGTTAATCCCTGGTCTTTCCCCTTCGGTCAAGTTCCTAAGTGCAAACAGTTGTGTATCCCTCAAGGACGTTTGTTGCTCTTTCCACATCCCAGTCAAGGTACTCATGTTCTACAACTGTTTGAAACTAGATGAAGAGGCAAGAAAAAGAATCATTCAGCAATCGTCTGGGGAGATATACTTACCAGGTAAAGAAGTCCCTGCAGAGTTCACTCACAAAGCCACAGGGAACTCCATAACCATCTCGTCAAGGAATTTCTCTGCGTCCTCCATATTTAAGGCTTGCCTCCTGCTTTCGCGAGGGGATGATTGGCCTTTTATAACTTGTCATCTCAGAAGCATAGGAGGTGTCAAAATTAACACCATTCACAAGTTCAGAATGACTCTAAGCCTGATGGATTCTCAATCTCTATCGGAGCATCTGTTTATATTTTGTGATTACTTGTTTTGTGATGAAGCAAACAGATGCCTTGAAGTAGACGATACTATGAAAGAAATTATATATGAATTCACCTGCTCTGGAGACAAAGACATGATTATGGCATGCGGTGTGCAGATCTTAGAAGAGGAAGGAGAGAGTAGTGGTAGCAGCGAAATGGACTACTCTGAAACTGGAGGTACCAGCAACCACCACATAGATGGAGATGGAGATGGAGATGGAGATGGAGATGGAGATGGATATGGAGATGGAGACTACGAAGCAGGAGCTTATAAGGTCTCTCAAGTTGAACACATCAAAAACAGTAGATATACACGAGGTTACAGCTTGATGCGGTCATCGAAGAAGAGATTATTACTTAGTCGTCCGTGTTTATGGAGGAAGAAGATGAAGATGACTTAAACATAGTGGAGTTCTAGACAAGTGTCAGGATTTAGTGATGATACTATGAATCTAATGAAGAAGTAAGTAATTTCTTAGCTTCCTTCCTGAGGTACTATGAAATCTGAAGGATTTTCCGAAATGGACTACTCTGAAACTGGAGGTACCAGCAACCACCACACAGATGGAGATGGAGATGAAGATGGGGATGGAGGTGGAGATGGAGACTATGAAGCAGAAGCTGATAAGGTTTCTCAAGTCGAAAAGATTAAAACCAGTAAACATACAAATCACTGGAGTTGGCTTTGGAAGCTTCGTCTCGGGAAGAAGAAGATGAATATTAATTTGAGAAGTCATTTCTTAGCTCCTTCTCCATCTTCTTCGTAAAGTACTATAAGCCTGAAGCTCTTCAACTCTCTAGAGATAAAAACATCACAGGTTGTTGGATTAAGCTGTGATCTCTCTGTTGTTGTTTTTTCATTGATTGTTGTATCAAATGCGTCCGTTAGTACTCCTTTTACTACAAGTGGTTTCATTTCAAATGTTATTTCGTATCAAATATGCATAATGTCTTTAAAATCTAGTTTTTTTTGTTTATGATAAAAAAAAATCTAGTTATTGTATTGCTCTCAAAATAACTGAGCAATAGCACACAATTTCTTAGCTAGTTGTAAGCTATTGAGATTCTAATGGTTTCACACTAATTCCGCACAATTTCTTAGCTACTACTCTTTCCGTTTCAAATTACTCATCATTTTAGGTATTTATACACAAATTGAGAAAACAATTAATTTTTTTATTTTGTTTGAATTATAATGCATGTTGAAAAGATAAAATTATCCCTACCTTAACTAATGATTTATTAAAAAAAAATTCCATTTCATTCACGTCCACTTTCTCGTCTTTATCTTCGTCATTGGTTCTATTTTCGTCTACCGTCTCCGTTATGAGTACTATTTCCATCCACCGTCTATGTTACCGCTACCATTTTTGTCCACCGTCTCCATCGTCGTTGTTTGTCCCCGGGACTACCTTCGTCGTTGTCCGTTGTTGAAATTGTTTTTGTCGTCGTCGTCCATCGTTGAGTTTGTTTCCGTCGCCATCATAGTCTACCACCACTTTTCATCTTTATTGGATTCCTTATAATTATATCCTTGAGTTTTTGATAGGTAGAGTGTCATGGATTGATCTCAAGAACTCGTTTTCCCCAGAGCCGTGCTTACCATATATTTAAAAAGGCGACCGTCTTGGACCCCACTTTGATCGAGGAAATATAGGCCCCCGATTTCTTTGTTTTGTTGACTAATTACTTTAACTAGGTGAGTACCCGCGCATACGCGTGAGTATTTTTATGCGAGTATTTTTCACCAAATTTGTTCTATGAGCCTAGAAGACAAGCGTTTCGATAATCGAGAGATGGTTGAAATCATACTCATCTCTTTGCAACCTTCGACATTCTAATTACATGTACCGGTTGACCGAATCATACGATTCTAGCATTTGACCAACGATTTTTTACCCATATGGCTAGATCCATAACTCAACCTAATTTTTTCAAAGAATAGTATAACTTGGCTAAAATTACAATCTGCAACTCTAAAAAGCCTACGAAAATAATGATCAATATTTTTAAAGCTCAGTAGGAAATTGAATAACCAACTGCCTAAAATAGCAAGGGTTAGATCTATAAGAGCATACAAATTTTAAAATAAAAATATCAATACAAGTATGATCGCTAAACAAAAACATGATCATAAGTTTCGTAAACGAAACAAAAGAGATCATGAGGTCATTATATGGGCAACCTACGCTTAATAACGCTATCCTACGCTTTTCTTCTTTGCTTCAAACTTGAATCCCATTATACCTCCTCCCCCCCCTCCCCTTCTTCTTGTAAACGTTTTATTTGTCGTTGAAGTTACCCTATTAACCATAACTAAAACCATTTGAAGATATGATGAAGTCTACATGTTTTGCAGTATTTCACCACTATTGGTAGGCACGTTCACTCCCTTTTGGATGCCTAGGAATCAGATGAGTAAATAGAAACAAAACAAACAAATTGTGACAAACATAAAAATAAGACTCAACACGATTCTTATCTCATAGCTAAAATAAGACACAAATGAAACTCTCTTGGCCACTGACAACTCAAGAAAAGGGCAATGAAAAAGAATTAGTTTGTTCGGAGATTTACATATATGGGATGAGAGCTAAGAAGAATTCAAACAAAGAGGGAATTATAAACATTTACTTTGGCCAACAGGTTTGGAGCTTATATTGGGATGTGATTTATCGAACTTCCTCCCAACAGCGTCGTATATAGATTATCCCTCAAAAAATGGGTCAGGTTGTGCCTGTAATCGAGGGAACCAAAACTATTGATGAATGTACCTTTGCTCTGTATTTCGCCATCTACATCCGCTCGCTTCCACAATCCTTAATCCTTCCTTAATCGCTTCTCTTGAGATACATACGATATCTCACTAATCTCCAAAATTAGTGAGATACATACGATATCCCCTGGGAGGATTCTAGCATAAAGGAGAAACGACTCCAACTGAAAAGTCTGAACAATTTCAATTCTAAGTATTATCTTGTCTACTCTAAAGCTAGTAACGTAATAGAAAAAAAAAAGACGATGGATTCTCAATTGTTTGAGAATAATTTATTTTCAGCCTGTTTCGTAATATTAATTGAAGCAACGAATAATTTAAACGGGTGTTGATGAGATGAATGAGGAGGTGAGGAGAAGAATCTACATTAAAACTCATTAAGTGAATGGCATCAGAATACAGAATACGAAGATAGAAGAACTTGCAAAAGTTGCAGCTACAGGAATTACTTTCAACTCTCCACTCAAATCTGATATTGCTACACTAGAACAATCTTCTCCAATGGTTGTCCCAATCACAACAAATACTACTAACTCTGAGGCTGTTTCAGTTTCAATTGATGTCCCAGCCAAAGTAACTACTACCAACTCTGAGGCTGTCTCAGTCCTCGCAGAATCTTCAGTCACGAACACTACACCATACTGTCCAATTGTTGCAGAGATTGCACTAGTCTCAACAACATCGGACAAAGATGAGTCATCTCAGATTCACACTGTCCATTGTCAACAAGACTTTAGCTCTACGAATGTGGAGGAATTAGATGTGGAAACTATGGAAAACAACAGATTTTCTTTATTGGAATTAAGTGATGCTCCCGACGGGGATTTGGTTCAAGATGTGGAGAGATCTCGTGGAGGAAGAGCACTCAAACCAACTCAAAAATTCCAAGATATGCAATGGATGATAGTCGGTGGTCGCGGTAAACGTGGCCGTGGAGGTCGAGGTGGCCGAGGACATACCAACTAATGTCCCTAATGAGATAGTTATCTCTATTCTACTCTCTCTATCTTTAGCTTGTATGTTTAAATCTTTCTCAAATGCTTGATTATTTTCTCATTATTCTAAAACTTTTTCTAAAAACTATATGATCCAAAAGATCATAGCTTTGTAATATTTGCTAGCTTTTCAATTGAATACCCTTAATCAAAAAAAAAAGATCGAAGAACCGCTTCAATTAATTGTGAAGGATTTTAACATTAAAATTGTAGCATCACACGTGGCTTCTACTTGGGTGCTGACATGTCACATAGATGGAGATGGTTGTTCTACTTTCATATAGTAGATAATCTATTTAAAAACAAACAAACCAAAAATCGTTTATTAACAAAATACGGAAAATGTTTAAGTTGAGAAATGAAAAATTATATGAATTTTGAATAGAAATCTCTTTAAAATAGATAAGAACTTGATTGTTATACAACTATACATACAAGTTTTAATATTTAAGCTGGTTTTTATCAATCGTAATCATTGTTTAAAATGTGCATATATATTTAGCAACGGTCTTATTTCAAAATTCAATAACGTTAAATGATACTAATAATATTCTACGGAAGGGAGATAAACATTTTTCCCTCTTTTTGAATTTCAAAAGTTTCCAAGAATATCCAAACATTCACAGTTTCTCTCTCTACCTCTCTCTCTCTCTAAAACTCAATCCCACCGATCTCTCTTCTTCGTTTCACCGCCGGAAAATCTCCTCATCGGCGTCGTCTCCAGTTCCGTAGTCTCCGTCGATTCTACTTATCCTCGTGAGTCACGGTTCTATATTCTCTGATTTTCGATTTCTTAGTTATAAACCTTCTTAATCTAGAGTTTCGGCTAATCAGATTTAGGATCTGCGTTTCTAGGTTGATTTGATGTTTACCGTTACTCGATTCGCTTTGGATTGTGTTGAATCGTTTCTTTGTGTGGTAATATACTGTTGGAAGCTAAATCGTTGGTTTATGTGACAGATTTGAAGAGAATAGTGGTCAAATATGGGTGTTGAGGATTATCATGTGATAGAGCTCGTTGGTGAAGGTTCTTTTGGGAGAGTTTATAAAGGAAGACGAAAGTATACTGGTCAGGTATATAGATGATTGTTTTCGTTGTTGTTGGTTACTTTAATCATTAATCTTTGATTTGGTAATTTTATATGTGTTTTTTGGTTAGACTGTGGCAATGAAGTTTATTATGAAACAAGGAAAGAGTGATAAAGATATACATAGTCTAAGACAAGAAATCGAGGTTAGAGAGAATTTCAGTCCTTGAAGTTATATTCTTCACATTGAAGCATTTGATTTGACCATATTTGTTTGTGTGTTTTCAGATATTGCGGAAGCTGAAGCATGAGAATATAATTGAAATGCTTGACTCCTTTGAAAACGAGCGAGAGTTTTGTGTTGTCACTGAGTTTGCTCAAGTACTTTTTCTCCCTGTTGATTGTTGAATTTAGAAGAACTGATTTGTGAAGCTTGTGGTTATAGCTATATGAAATAACTGAATCATTATGGAACGCCTTATTTTGGCAGGGTGAATTGTTTGAGATTCTTGAAGATGACAAGTGCCTTCCGGAAGAGCAAGTCCAAGCAATCGCAAAGCAGTTGGTAACATGTTTTGCAAATAGGGCTCTTATTTTTATATCTTATTTTCCTGTATTGTGGTTGATAACACAATGTCTAAACTTCTTGAAATGTAGGTAAAAGCTCTGCATTATTTGCATTCAAACCGTATAATTCACCGTGATATGAAGCCGCAGAATATTCTTATTGGTGCTGGGTCTGTCGTTAAGGTAAAATAACCTTCCTTTTGCTGCTTCTAGGAGTTATACTTAAAATGTTGGCTTTTTATGCTCACCACACACAACATTTGTTGATATTGTTTCCCCTAAAGATAGGAAAATATGATAGGTTTAAAGTTACAATATGTAGTTAATTACTTGCAATAACTAAATACTTTTCAAATTAGCTTGGTTAGACCTCTGCCAAGGCAGCCTGATTATATGTGTCTTATACTATTTCTGCTTTGTATTAATTTGGTTGTCTACCCTTTTGATTTTTCAGCTATGTGATTTTGGTTTTGCTCGAGCTATGTCTGCCAACACCGTAGTTTTGCGTTCCATTAAAGGTTCGACTCATTTTTTTCTTTAGCGTATAAATGAATGAATAACTCAATAATTTGGGCCTTGTTAATTTTAGAATGAAATCTTACTTCAGGGACTCCGCTGTACATGGCGCCAGAGCTTGTGAGAGAACAGCCATACAATCACACTGCTGACCTGTGGTCTCTTGGTGTTATATTGTAAGTGGAGAAATTGTCTGAGTTGTCCTACTCCCATTTATATTGTAATGAAAGCTGTTGCAAAATATTAATGATTGTGATTGCTTCAGTCTTGTGTCTTATACACATTTCACCGCACCTGAGATGGTTCTGAATAATCTCTTGTGATCCATCAGGTATGAATTATACGTAGGTCAACCTCCGTTCTACACTAATTCTGTGTACGCTCTCATTCGTCACATTGTTAAGGTACATAAATCATTGCATATTCTTGTCTATATTCTACGCTAAAATCTGAGCTAACATTTTAGTGAATCTTTCAGGATCCTGTCAAATACCCTGATGAAATGAGTCATTATTTCAAAAGCTTTTTGAAAGGATTGCTCAATAAGGTGAAGTTTCTATTTTGAGCCAAGTTGTTTTTCTACCATTTATCGATGTTTGAGATATATCTTGAACTGGTGTTAAAGTGTTTGAGTATTACAATGCAAAACAGGTGCCTCAAAGTAGATTAACCTGGCCAGCTCTTCTTGAGCACCCCTTCGTTAAAGAATCACTAGAAGAAATTGAAGCCAGGGTAACAATCTGATATTGATGCTTATACTGTGCAGCTTATATCTTATGTACAAAGCATTTTGTTGAAACTGTCTTTTTCGTCCATTTATAATGATCTGAAATTGGAAATTATTGTTGGAACAATAGATCACTAAGAACATTTTGAACTCGTATTCAGGAAATGCGTACTCCAGTAGTTGACCACAAGGCAGCTTGGAGACTCAATGAAAATGGAGGGCAACAGAGAAATGGTTTGATTAACTTCAGTCTGTGGTTAGACTCTATATGTTAATTAGTTTTCTCCTTTATTAATTTTCTAGAGTTAATATGACCCAGAAAACTGTGACTCTGCGACCCTGGTTGAGAAGGCCTCTGCTCCAGGAATTCTAGCTAACGTTCAGTTAGATAATAAGAGTGCTGTCAAAGTAAATTCTCCATCTCCTGAGGATTTCCATGGATTCCCAACCCAAGAGGAGATTAAAAGTTCAGGTAATGAGAGATGTTCTTTGTAAATCTCATTCTTCTTACTTTTGAGAATCTAGATTTATCCAACGGATACTTAGAAGGGGACAATGCATATATGTTCTTTGGATACCATCCTCTCATTGTTGTTATGGAAGCATGTAGCCAGTATGCTCTGTGATTTCCAGGTCTACAACTCTTGGTGCTTGACTTTTTCAGTGGTGTCATGTTATGCTTAATGTTTGTTATTTTCTCTTCTAAGATTTAACACAATTCCCCTGAGCTAAGGATTTTCTCAGGATTTTACTTCAGGTTTTGTATATTTCAAATATAAACCCAGTTCTTCTCTTGTTTCTTGGCATGTCTTAAAGATTCTTGTCAGAAAACCCACATAAATTTTGCTATCTGTGAAAAGAATCTTAGCTGCTTCAGAGTTTTTAAGTTCCTGCCTTCTTTCATAATGTACCCATATATCTTCCTCATCATGCTTGGGTAGTTTCTCCCGTTTCAGGTAACGCAACATTAGACAAACTGGAAAATACATCCCGCACTGTTAAAGGTGCAAAAGCTATAGGTGAAGATGATAAAGCAATGGCTTTTGTTTTGCTGTCACTGGAAAGATGTTCAAAGTCCCCGCAAGATTTTAAAAGGTAAAATTTTGGCGTATGTGTTGTTCTTATAAAATATTATTGGTTGTACTCTTACCTGATCATAGTGACGGTAACTGGAATATGTTTTGTGCGTGAAACAGACTCTTAAACAGGGTTGCAATTTTCTGATCTTATGATTACTCTCTTTTTTAGTGAATCGTTGCAATTTATGATATTTTGCGTACATGCATATTCATATTCTAGTTCATGGGTGCGCAGGGACAATGGTGTTGCTTGCTCTGTTCAGTCCCTCAGGATCATTTCCAATTTGCTTGCAGCTCGTGCCATAGTTTCAGTTGGTATGATTGAGAAAATAACATGTGCACTGCTAGACTTTACTGACGCTCTTGTTGGGATGAAATCATCCGAGTTCACCAACTTAATACCAAAGGTAACTAATCTTGACCACAATTAGCAATTATAGAAAGTAAAATGATTTCTAACGCTGAATTATTGCTTTATCAGAGTCTTGCAGTCACTAAAAGTTTGGTAGGGCATATTGAAGGCAATAACATACACAGTTCCTACATCAGGCACTGGACCAAAGTAGTGGAAATCTTTGTACAGGTGCCTTTCCTTTTGGTGCACAAATATCTTGTGAAACTAAAGTACCTGTACTTATTTATTACTTTATGTGTATGTAGGTTGTCGGATGGGAAGAAGAGGGAACTGGTAGAATTTTATATGAGGCCTGTTCTTGCATCACAACTATGTTATCTCGAGTTGCAGAAGATCTCAAGTCTTCAAATCCTGATTCTGCTTCTACACAGATTTTGGAGCATGCGAACATGTCCCGTCTAGTTGATCATTTGTGTGTTTGTCTGGCTTCTTCTGGATCGAGTTTAGCTTCTGGCTCTTCACAGATGTTAGCAGCTGCCTGTGAAGCTTGTAGAGCAATATGGATTCTCATAGATACTTCAGAAACATTCTTCAAGAACGATAATGCCTACATATTTCCCCTAGATGCTTTGCAGAGCCCACGTCTCTCTCAGCTTAACGAAAGTAACAGTGAATGGGGTCCGTTATCTGAGAAACTTGTCGATACAGTAACAAGAACATATCTCCGATCAAAGCATGTACAAGTTGCTGTCAGTCATTGCCTTCACCAACGAGTGGAGGCTCCATTGCTTTCTGCGATTCAGGTGATTATGTGATCTTCCTCTCCTTATTTGGCTATGTTAACTGAGAAAGTTGCAGGTTTGTTTTTCCCCCTCTTGAAACTTAACTGGAAACTCCCTGTGCGATGTTTCAGCTCTTGTCAAGATGTTGCCTTCACAATGGAGTTATGCCAAGCGTGCTCTGCGGTCTTCCCAGTTCACTGCCAATTACTACCGTAGTCAGTGGCGGAGAGGATGGTACTGTTATATCAGAAATATTCTCTATACTATCCTATGCTACATCATCAAACAAGGACCAACAAACAGGAGAAACAAATAACTTAAAGGGCAGACTAAACAATCTGGTGTTCCATTCATGCCTTGTGCTGGCAACAGTTGCTCAATGTTTGAAGCTTTCTGGTAGAAATTCTGCCTTGTTAATGCTTACAACTTCTCCGAAGAAGCATCTACATCGTCTTTCTGCCATAGCCAATCACATTGCCTCGGAAGACAAAATCGAAGCTTCTCTTCAAAATCATTCTGCATCAGCTATGCTTGCTCTCGCATCTATTCTCTCTCTTGAAAAGGGATCTTCTGCTGAATCTTCTGTCTCTGAGATCGCGGTGCCTCTGATTCCTCGAGCTACTAAGCTTTGCTATCATCTTAGGCCTATCCCAAGTAATGAAGGTGAAGTCATATCTCATCCAGTCAAGTGTAATCTTACCAAATGGCACGGACTTCTGGATGGATGTATTGGTTTATTAGAATCCAGATTGAAGTGGGGAGGTCCTTTAATCGTGCAGCAGCTTATTGCTAGTGGTACACCAATGCTTCTTATAAATTTATTAGCCGGAAAGCTTTCAAATGCTTCCCCAGATGACATCAAGAAAACTCCCAACCGAATTGGCTTGTCCCCTGTCGGCGTTATATGGACTGTTTCGTCAATATGCCATTGTCTTTCAGGCGGGACTATAACTTTCCGTCAGGTTCTAATGAAGATTGAAATCATGAAGCTGATTTCTTATTTAATATCTGATGCTCATATCAAGTTAGTAAAGAACTGGGGAGGTCCTGGTGGAGGAAAAGATGGAGTCAGAGAGACAATAAATGTGATAATCGATCTCCTGGCATTTCCTTTCGTAGCTCTACAAAGTCAACCAGGTCCGTTATCTGCCACTGCCTCGGTAAATAGTGGCTTCATTCTCAACATGGGCTCTCCTGGTGTGAGAGTTTGCATGGAAGATAGAGATTTGCTAAAAGCCATAGAAGAGGATATGGACAAATACATTAAAGTCCTCTTGGAGGTTAGTTCTTCGATTCTGTTTCCTTGGTTTTTACATATCTATGGTTTTCTTTCCGATGATTCTCGTTATAGACATCTTACCAGCAAATTTTGACACACATGATCAATATTTCTCTGCGGACAAACATAAATCAGTCGTTATTTGAAATCGACAATATAATTTGATTTCCGTATTGTTTTTTTATAGGATGCTAGTCAAATTTGTGACCCTTAATGTTCATGATATGTCTTTGTCTCACTGTATTTTTGATAATTTCAGGTGGGAGTGCCGAGTTTAATCCTTCGTAGCTTGGAACACTTGGATTTAAAAGATTTAGTAAGACCTGTTGCGTTTCTTGCTAAAATGGTGGGTCGTCCGCGTCTAGCGGTAGAGCTTGTTAGCAAAGGTCTGTTGGATCCAAACAGAATGAAAAAATTACTCAACCAATCGAGTCCAAGAGAAGTCATACTAGATGTTTTGATGATCATATCTGATCTATCAAGAATGGATAAGGTAAGCTTTCTAAATTGTAAAACCAAAATAGACACATGATTAGGATGAGTGAAGTAAACGCTGTTTTCTAATTTGGTACTATTGTCAACCTTGCAGGCTTTCTATAAATACATCGGCGAAGCTTCTGTTTTGCAGCCATTGAAGGAATTTCTTACTCATTCGGATCCAAATAGACGCGCCAAAGCTTGTAGTGCTCTTGGCAACATGTGCAGACACAATGGATATTTCTACAGCTCTCTCGTAAGTAACACTAAGCTTTTACTTTGAGCCTTCACGTTTCAAAACAGAGTGTTCCTTCTTACAAGGTCTGTGTATTCATTATGTGTAGGCGGAACATCAAATCATCGGTCTACTCATTGATCGATGCGCTGATCCTGACAAAAGAACACAGAAATTCGCTTGCTTTGCTGTAAGATCCTCAAAAACTTATAACGAACCAAATCTTCTCCATTTCGATAATATTTCTGATCAATACTACTTTTGTAGATTGGCAACGCTGCTTACCATAACGACACATTATACGAAGAACTTAGACGATCTATAACGCAACTAGCAAACGTTTTGACCACGGCCGAGGAAGACAAGACAAAAGCAAACGCAGCTGGTGCATTGAGCAACCTTGTTCGTAACTCGAACAAACTCTGTGAAGATATTGTCTCCAAAGGAGCTTTACAGGTAGTTTCAACGACATACGATTAAAACGTTATTTCATTCGTAATGAAGTCAACAATGGATACTAAGTTATTCACATAGTCTCATGGTGAAGCCATTTCGAGTAACTCTAGTGTATAATTACTCCTATTTTGTGGTGCAGACGTTACTTAGGCTGGTCGCAGATTGCTCGGCTCTTGCATTGAATCCAAGCAAGAAAGAGACAGCAAGTGAATCACCACTCAAGATCGCACTATTCTCATTGGCTAAAATGTGTTCGAACCATCAAATTTGCAGACAGTTTGTGAAATCATCGGAGTTGTTCCCGGTCATCGCGAGGCTTAAACAGTCCCCTGAAGCTAACATTGCTCATTATGCTTCAGTTATTGTCACCAAAGTTGGTGATTCTTAAAAAGAGAGAGTGATCTCCTTGTAAATTTTATTATCTTATGACGTTGTTTGTTTACTTTGTAGTTTATTGAAAAAATTGAACAAACGATATGGACCATAGTAAACCGATATTGCCTCAAACGAAACCGGATCAAATTACTTTGGGTATTTGTCCGGTTTTGTGTCTTGCAAACGGAAATTGTGGTGGGACCAAAATCAGTTCTTCTAGTTACTCGTCAACGAGGACATTGATCCATCTTTTAGGTGAGTATTCAAAAATAGTAGAGACTAGTGATATACTCCCTCCGTTCCAAAAAAGATAGATGTTTAAGGTTATATACACTTATTAAAAAAATGCATTGAATTCTACGATTTACAGTTTCCAATAAAATTTAACCAATAACATTTCAGTATTTGTTTTGGAATTTGTAAAAATGCATTGCAAAAAGTAAAAACTATACCTTTTTGGAACAAATTTTTTTTGTAAAGTTTTTATCTTCTAGGAACAGAGGGAGTATAGAAAACTTTCATTTTGTTAATGGAAGATTTTTCGATTTCTTCCGATTTTCTTCTCTTAAGTTTATATAAGATTTGTCATATTTATTATTCCACTGTGGTCGTATACTAGGAGGTAGAAATACTAGAGATGTAGAAAATTTACATTTGATTGCACACAAAAAAAATGACAATTTCCATTTGATTAACCAAAAAGAAGAAGACAATTTCATTAGGTGAGTATTCGAAGATAGTAGAGATACTGTTTATATATAAATTTGTCATTTTGTTAATAGAAAATTTTCTATTTCTTCCGATTTTCTTCTCTTATGTAATACTTTCCATCCTATTTATTGTTCCATTATAGTCTCGTATAGAGAGATGTAGAATATTTTCATTTGATTGCACATAAAAATGACAATTTCAATTTTACTGAGAGGAAAAAAGAAGACAATTTCCGTTTTTATTGAAGAAAGATTTCTTATTTCTTTAAGAATTCTCTTTTTCTTCTTAGATCAATCAAGCCTCCTATATATATGTTTGCATCTACTAAGAAAATTAACTATCCAAACAAACTATTCTTCTACATTCAAAAAGCAAAAAAGATTCATCATGATGAACAACCAATACAACTCGGAATATTTCAAAGTCCATTTCAACAAGGAAATCTATCTCAACACTCCAGTAAACCCGAATCTGGTCATATCAAAAACCCTAACCAAGACTGATATTGTTGGTAATATAACTTTACCAACAGCACAAGTTTTGACCATCCTCCCAAGGCTGGTTCCTGCTGTAGCTGCGAATTTAGAAAACGGTATGCCATTGTACGTCCTCGATATCAGCGATGATGACGGAAACGATTTATATCAAGTTACACTAAAATGTGTCGAAGGTAATAAATTTTATTTTGGGAATGGATGGAGTATCATTAAGCATTCGTTAGATCTCGAAGAAGGCCAACTTATTGAACTTTCTTGGGATGTACACGGCTTGTTTGTTGTTACCATTGATAAGCCTTTCCCTAGAATTTAAGCAAACATGTTCGTTTAGGTGTTTCGTTTTTTTCCTATTTTAAGTTATTTTATAATTATGTTTTGGATTTCATATTATTCTAAATCAAGTGTTGGTGTTTCCGAGTTGTTGTTGGCTTTTTATCTTCTAATATAGTTGGAACAATAAGATATTTATGTTTTTTGTCGTCTCTTTTTTATTCCATATATCCAAATAACCAAAAGTTCATATTCTAAAGTTGACCTTAGGCACCTCAAGATATAAGAACAGCATTTGTATGTGTATCATGAACAAAACTATACCCACAAAATATAAATGTTGCTTTGCCATTGTACTCTCCGAATTGATTTATGACATTTCTTAATTAAGAAAAACGAATACTTCTATTAATTTTTTTACTAGTTACAACTTACAACTAACGAAAAAGAAAAGAAAAAACCAAAAGGTTAAAATCTCAAGCGTTCAGTTGGATTTTTTCCAAGTTCAATTAGAAAAATTTATTAGATAACCTTCCCTGGTTAATTCACAAATTTCCACCAACTTCGTACTGCTTGCACTCCAGACCATAGACACGGTCCAATATTATATAGACTATCTCAATTAGGCATTTTGGCCCAAATCAATGTTTCTAGTTACTCGTCAACAAGGACATTGATCCATCTTTAGGTTAGTATGCAAAAATAGTAGAGACTAGAGATATATAGAAAATTTTCATTTTGTTAATGGAAGATTTTTTATATCTTTCGATTTTCTTCTCTTAAGTTTATATAATATTGACGACAAAAAGGAAAGATTATATAATATTTTGTCATATTTATTATTCATATACAGTAAAAACTGTATAAAGTAATACTCGATAAAATAATAAACTCGATAAATAATCAATTTTGTCGGTCCCAAGTCGGACCAGTGCAAAATTTAGCACAAATCGATAAGATGATAAGATAATAATTATTTTCAAAAATCCTATACAAATATATGGTCCCACTAATATCATAAAATAATAATTGCTATATATTTCTTTCATTTCATAGTAACTAGTAAGTGATGTTTTAAAAGAAACAAATTGCTTCGAAATATATTATATTTTCAACTTATAGTAGAGAATTAATTAAAAAAAATTATTGTTTTTAACCATTTATATTTAGTAAATTGTTTTATTAGTGGTCAAATTATTTTTTACTATGAATTTATCAATTATTTTGTTTTTTAATTTATTTTAAGCATTACTTACAAAGTAATAACTCTATAAAATAATAAATTTTGGTGGTCCTAGCATTATTACTTTATAGAGTTTTTACTCTACTAGGAGGTAGAAAATACTAGAGATATAGAAAATTTTCATTTCATTGCACAAAAAAAAAATGATAATTTCCATTTGATTAACCAGAAAGAAGAAGACAATTTCATTAGGTTAGTGTATTAGAAAATAGTAGAGATATATAGAAATTATTCATTTTGGTGATGGAAGAATTTTTTATTTCTTCTCTTATGTTTTTATATTTAATATTTGCCATCCTATTTATTGTTCCACTATGGTCGTCTACTAGGAAGTAGAAAATATTAGAAATGTAAAAAAAATTCATCTGATTGCATATAAAAAATGACAACTTCTATTTTATTTCATGCAACTAAAACATCCGTTTCACATTTTATCTTGTAGCCAACGTAAAGAAAATCATTAGTGCATGATCTTGACAATGAATGTCAATAAAGATAGCAATGAGCATTTGACTCTCACGTTTTAATATCTTGAAATTAAGGGGGTGTTATTGGATGAATGATTTGAAATCAATTCCATAAGCTTTAAAATCCTTGAAATTTTAAACTCTAATGGAGTTTATTTGGGTGGATTCTAAAAATCTCTGCAGTATCCTTGAGATTTGATTTTTAAATATTTGTTCATTAAACTCTATCCTCAAGTGATTTCAAATCCATTAAAAAACAAATACTTCCAAAATCTTTTAAAGTTGAATAACAGTGGATTTTAATTATAGATTTGAAATCTTCTATTGAATAACAAAAGATTTTAAAATCCTTAAGACATGATTTTACAAATACCATATCCAATAACACCGGATTTTAAAGTAGGATTTAAAATCATTGATTGAATAACAGTGGATTTTGGTTAGATTTAAACTCTGTCAAAATCCATCATTGAATAACAAAACTACTTTGAATTTAAAGATATTTTGTTTTGTATTTAAACAAAACTACTTTGAATTTGGTTCATTTGATCTTGTGATCCATTTACCAAATCCAAATTTATATATTAATCTTAATTCCAAATGAATTGGCAAGATTTCTCCATGGGCCTAATGACTCTTTCTTATTCACATTTTACCAATCAATTTTATTAATTATTTGGCCCATGAAACCTTAATTAATGTGTAATTAAAATTGGTCCAACACTCTTCTACTTTCAAAAGCAAAACAGATTCATCAAGATGAGCCAATATTTCAACTTAGATTATTTCAACAAGGAAACCTTCAACAATCAAATGCACCCGGGTCTGATCATATCAAAACAACTAACAAAGAGTGATCTTGTTGGTAATATTACATTACCATCAACACAAGTTTTGTCCATCCTTCCATTTATGAATGGTGCTACAGCTGCGAATTTGCAAAACGGTTTTCAAGTGTACGTCCTCGACGTCAAAGAAAAAGATGCATACACAGTTACTCTAAAATATATCGGCGGTAATAAATTTTATTTTGGGACTGGTTGGAGTATCATGAAGCATTCGTTATATCTCGTAGAAGGCCAACTTATTGAACTTTATTGGGATATACACGGTGTGTTCGTTGTTCGCAGCCTTTTCCTAGAATTTGAGGAGACATGTTTATTTTACGCTGTTTTATAAATTTATGTTTTGGATTTCATATTATTCTAGATTAAGCGTTGGTGTTCAAAGTTGATATTCTAAAATGTTGCTTTGCCATTGTACTCTCCGAATTGATTTATGACAATTCTTAATTAAGAAAAACGAATACTTCTATTATTTTTTTATTAGTTACAACTTACAACTAACAAACGAAAAAGAAAAGAAAAAACCAAAAAGTTAAAATCTCAAGCGTTCAGTTGGATTTTTTCCAAATTCAATTAGAAAAATTTATTAGATAACCTTCCCTGGTTGATTCACAAATGTCCACCAACTTCGTACTGCTTGCACTCCAGACCATAGACACGGTCCAATCATGACCGCTACAAACCATAGCACATAAAGTCCCAAGTTTATACCGACATATAGAGCCAATTGAGTAGAAATATAATAGAGGAGTTCTAGGAAAACAATCAAGCCAAAGATGTGACTTATGATTCCAAAGAAGTAGCCTGCTCCACAGAATTTCACATATGTGATTCCCCAAACCCAAAAGATGCAACTAATTAGGCCAAAAAGGATATAGAATACAACGAAACATATCAAAGACTCTGTGTCATAGGGAATTTCGTGTGTTCTCGTATACAAGATCGCTTCAATGTTGAGGATTAGAATGATGCTACTAATTGCAACATCGAATCGTAGGTCCTTGTTCATCCTGCAACCAACCATTAACGTATAGAGGATTAGTTTTATCGAATCATTATACGATTGTTATATATACATAATATAGTAATGGAAAAAAAATCATTGATTTTATATGAAGTCTCACCACCATGCATGGAGGAGGCTAGGCTTAGTAGCAGCAACATTAGTATTTGTCATGGCTTCGACAATTATGATTGATTAGTTTGTTGTTTAGCGATGGGGGGAAGAAAGCTCTCTAATGATTCGTAGATCCTTAGTTATGCCCTAATCCTCTATATATATATAACCAAAACAGCCCCATTCAAAGCTTGATTAAGATTTTGAGTCCTTATCCAAACTTAAGTGTGATTAATCGAAAAAGATAATTTGCATCTTGCTTTAACGACAAATTATTGTTGGGAGAAATAATTTTTATTTTAATTTAAATAAGTTTTTTCCTATTTTAATTAGGATTAAGGAATTTTAACTTGATTGTTAATAAAAAAAAAAGTGAAAGAGGTAATAAGAATCATTTTCTTTCACACAAGCAAATAAGCATATATAGACTTAGAAAATGAAAAATGTCATATTAGATCACCAAAAATAATGAAAAATCAATCAGTTGATAGTCAAAACGATTGCGTAAACATGATAATACTGAGCTACGGGTGACTTTGGCAAATGTATCAGATCTTTATATGCAAACAAATGAACTGAAGAATCTTGTATAATGTATATCATCTCAACTTGAAGGACTACATCATTATAGATACAAAGGTATTTTTGGGGTTATACTGACAATCAATTTCTGATTCCACTATATTATTATTTCGATCTTTGGAAGCTACTTAATTAAAGCAACAACAAGAACACTACTTTAAAGACTATGTGGATTTGCAGTCGTCGGTTCTCGGAATTTATGAAGGTATTATTAATTTATTACCTTAAAAAGGTTAGTTTTCAAGAAAATAAAAACATAGGTAAGTTTTTAAGTTATTAGATTATTAAACCAAATCTCCTCTTTTTCTAGTTTATTGGAGGAACTAGGTTAGTACCCGTGCTTTTGCACGGGTTTAATGGTAACCATTAAATTAATTTTAAAAAATAATTATTTTATTTTGATGTAAAAATGTTAAAAGATTTGGTATCATTTAGTTTTTGAAATCTCACCGATAACTAATGAATATTATCTTTTAGTATGAATTATCTATACTAATATATTTTAAAAAAATTATTTGTTTATACTTATTTGATTAATCATAACTAAACAAATATCTCTTAGTATGAATTATCTATACTAATATATTTTTGAAAATTTATATGTTCATACTTATGTAAAATTTGAACTTGTCAATAATGTTCTATATTTTTCTTGTATGAATCATTTGATTACCTTATTAGATTTTATTTTCATTCCCAAAAATTTATGACTTCAATCTAGTTAAATAAAATGTAATAATAGTTTTTCTAAATTACGATATCTATGTAATATTTACATAGTTTTGCTACCGTAGATATATATATATATGTGTAAATATTCAAAAATTAAGATAATATATAATGATGTCCTCATTTTTAGTTTTTTTAATTGGTAAAGTTTTAAAAGTATAGTAAACATTACATATAATTGAATAAATGTAGTTAACTATGCCTAGCAATTTAGTATTTATTAGAATTAGTAAGGTGTTGACAATTGAATTAAATGTAGTTAAAATAAGTATACCAAGTGAAATAGTGTTTGGCAAATGGAATAGTAGATGATTAAAGAATATAGAATGTTTGGATAGAAGTATATTATTAATTAATAATAGTGTAATTAATTAAATCAAAAAGCTAAAAAAAAAAAGTATGACACATAAGCCTAAAATGCTTCTCCTTTAGTATATAGAGGATAATATTATAATACATTGAATTTCAAAAGAATCTTTTCTTCGGTGTCTCTTTTATTCAAAAGCAACATTGAACATTAGCAAAATTATCTTAATCTCAAAACCGTAGTGAATACACAGAGACAAAGTAAAAAGTCCTTCTATTGTTACATCAACTTTGTTTAAGGAAGCATGGAATGATTTCTTGTTTACTTTGGTTATGGTAAGCTCGATAAGCAACTGCTCGAACATACATATTTCTTCTTATTTTCGAGAGTTGGAGAAAGATTTTGTTGTCTTTAATTTTGTAGTTACCATCATTGAAAACATTGGGAATATTGTTGGTTGCATATTTCTTTGTCTAAGTCTTTCATTGATCTTCAACGTTGCATGCAAAAGAGGGTAATTCGACATATTTTTGTGACATGTGTTTGTGTATGTATCATGAACACACACATAATGAACAAAACTATACCCACAAGACAAAATATAAATGTTGCTTTGTTATGGTATTCTCCGAATTGATTTATGTCAATTCTTATGAAGAAAAAATATACAATTCTAATTCATTATAATTAATAAACTAAAAACAAAACCAAAAAAGTTAAAATCCCAAGCGTTCAATTGATTTTTTCCAAATTCAGTAAGATTTTTTCATTAAATAACCCTCCCTGGTTGATTCACAAGCTTCCACCAGTCTGGTAGTCCCATTTCAGTGTACAGATAACGTCCAATCATGTTGGCTACAAACCATAGCAAATAAAGTCCGATGTTTGTAATAGAGCCAATTGAGGAGAAATACAATAGTGGAAGTGTAGTAAAACAATCAATCCACAGGCGTGACTGATGAGTCCCGATATGTAGGCTCCTTCACATAATCACATCCGTAATTGCCAAAACCCAATGCGTGCAACTAATTATGCCTAAAACAATATATAATGAAATGAAAATCGAAAAGAAATCCGTGTCAAAGGAAATTTGATATATGCTCATATACAAGATCGCTTCAATGTGGAGGATCATAAGGATGCTACTCATCGCAATATGGGATTGTAGGTTCTTGTTCATCCTACAACAAAACCATATCAACATATAACATTAAGAAGATTAGTTTCAGTTTATAGAATCAATTATATAATACAGTAATGGAAAAAAGAAAATAATTGATATGGAGTCTCACCACCATGCATGGAGGCTAGGTTTAGTAGCAGCAACATTAGTATTTGTCATGGTTTCTTCGATTATTTTTGATTAATTGTTTAATGAATGCGGAAGAAATTAGCTCTCTAATAAAAGAGATATTTTGAAAATTGGCACTTTCAAGATGCCACGGGTAAATACACTTTCACAAAACTGCCACAGTCTCTTTAGTCTCTTTTTAATATTCTCAGATTACTCTTAATGATAAAATAAAGTTTTTTCCTCTCATGCTCATTTTTTTTTTTCATTTTGTTTTTTCTCTCTCTTGTTCATCCTCTCTCTCCCAAAATCTTCTCTTTCTTTCTCAGATCTGTTCATCTCTCTCCCAAAATCTCTACATCGATGTTTGATTTCTCCATCTATAACATCCGATCTTTGATTTCTCCATCTTAGATCTTCGATTTCTACATCTTCGTTCTCGATCTCATATTGAGATCTAGTTGTTATAAAATCAAGGAATCGAATCAGGTCAGATCTCGTCTCATCTCTACGAGATCTTATCTCTCTCTCTCACTATGAACCAAATTTAATCTTCCTCTCTATAAAAATCCGAAAAGAAATTTTGGTGAAAAAACATGAATATGAAATTAGATCTTGTGGATTTGAGAAGAAGAAGAAGAATATTCCTAGAAAAGTACATATGCAAACCCAAACGCAACACACAAAAACGTTTTTAAAGTTTGGGTTAATTATTTTACATTTAAGGTATAGTTTTTGGGGTAGGGTTAAGATTTAACATCTTTATTTATATGAAAACTGTCTTACAAATTTTCTAAGAAATATTTATAAACTGTACAAAAACCATAAAAAATAGTTTATTAACTATACAAATCGTTTATAAACCTTACAAAAAAAACATTTATAAACTATACAAAACGTTTATAAACCATATAAAAACGTTTATAAACCTTACAAAAAAGTTTAATATTTTTTGTATAATTTCATAGGCAAACTCAAAAACATTTTCAAATTTTTTAGTTAGGGTTAACTATTTTATATTTAGGGTATAGTTTTTTTTTTAGGGGGGTGTAGGGTTGGGGTGTAACGTTTTTATTTACATTAGAAAACCATACAATAGTGTTTATAAACCTTACAAAACGTGTATAAACCTTACAAAATGCTTATAAACCTTACAAAAAGTTTATAAACCATACAAAATGCTTATAAACCGTATAAAAAATTATAAGTACCAGTGATGGGAAAAAACGTCAAAACCCAGAAAACAATAAAAAAAACAGATATGGAACCCTAATTTCCACGAAAACCAATTCAAAAACCCAGATTTGCAACACAAATCAAATAAAACCAAATTTACAACAAAAAGTGACAAAATTCGGATCTAGAACCGGATATATATGAGAGAGAGATATTCATATTGATTTTGCATTTTCAACCTCATAGAGAAAGAGACACAAATTAAAAAAAATCTCAAATTTACAACAAAAATTGACAAAATCGGAGAGAACGTAAATTAGAAAGAAAAAAAAATCTGTTTTGGAATGACTTTTATTTTTTTCAGGGGTAATTTCGTCTTTTTGGGACAAAATTTGTGGCATTATTGTGAAATCAGTTTTGGGTGTGACATATTTGTGAAATGGTAATTTAAAAGTGGCAGTTTTGTGATTTTCCCCCTAATAATAATATGCCCTAATCCTCTATATATATTAGCTGTTAAGATTTTTTTCTTTAATCTCGAGTTCTTATCTAAACCTAAGTGGGATTAATCAAAAACGAAAATTTGCATCTTGTTTAAATCTTTATCTTGTTCGTGATTGGAATTATCTTTTTATTTTAAAAATGTTCCTTTTAAAAGATGGAATAGTTTTCAAATTCCTACAAAAATTAAATAAGTAAATCAAATATGTTTCCTTTTTTCTCTAGTTTATTGGCATAATAACTTGAATTTCAATTGGATATTTTTCTTCTATCGAACATCAGCAAAAATATCGAAATCTTAACAAACATAGCAAATATTCAATAGGCAAAGTAACCAAATTTGTTTACTTATAAGAAAACGATATCACACCAATCGGAGACATACGGTGTTCTTCATCGACAAGTTTTCCTCTCAATTCATTGATCCAATTTTATCCCAAGAGAAGCCAATTTGTTGGCTAATACTCTTGCTAAATCAGCCCTTAGGACTTTATCTGTAATCGAATTTGCAAACAATCATACCCCTGAGTAAGGAAAAGCAATGAAAAATATATTTCGAACAAAAAAAATAAGAAAACGATATGGACCGTAGTGAAGAGACTAAGAGAGTCATTGGTATTCTTAGTATCCTTATTTTCTCAACAATGCCAAACAATAACAAAAGAAGACAAGACAAAACAATCACACAAGAGTATTTTTTTTCATGAAGATCCCATTTAGCAAGGGAAACACAAGCAAGACAGACAATGTTGCTTTTTTTAATCTACCTCGGCATAAGCTGTTTCAAGATGAGCTTGCTCAGCTTCACGAACTTCCTTCTCCGTCTTTTATCCTTTCTTGGACTTGTAATAAATGCTCATGAATATGCCTATAGCTCTGTACTTCCTACGGCAATGCTCATACAAGTCAGCGTCGAACATTCTCCAAAAGCTCTTTTCGTCGAGCTCAGAAACTGCGTATTGAGATTGAAAGCCGTGGTTTTCTATCAGCCATTGCTCCATCTTACGCACAGCTTCAACTCCATTGAACACTTCACCTCTCAGAACAGGACCTGGAGCATAGTAGACTCCAACATCAGTGTACATTTGTGCATCTTCTGTGTCTCACTGTCTCATATCATACCATTATTGAAAACATTCGGAATCTTTTTGGTTGCATATTTCTTTTGTCAAGTCATTCATTGTTATACATCGTTCTTCGACTTCTCAATATATATGAATATGATTCATGAAGATAACCTAATACATGGTATTGTAGGTGTATCATGAACACACACATAATGAACAAAACTATACCCACAAAAAAAGAATTGATTTATGACAATTCTTAGTTAATAAAAACACTTCTATTAAGTTTATTTATTCATTACTATTAATAAACTAAAAACAAAAACCAACAAAGTTAATATTTTGTTTTCTTTTTGCTAAAAACAAAGTTAACATCTTTCCAAAATCAACAATTAGATGCTTTTATTGGATAACCCCCTGGTTGATTCACAAACTCCCACCAGCCTCGTAGTTCTTGCACTACAGACCATAGAGACGGTCCAATAATGATGACGGCTACAAACCATAGCAAACAAAGACCCAAGTTTATAACCGCCACTAGCGCCAATTGAGGAGAAATTTTATAGAGGAGTTGTAGCAAAACAATCAAGCCAAAGATGTGACTTATGATTCCAACGAAGCAGGCAAATTCACAGGATTTCACATCCCACTACAAGAAAACAGCCTTTTTGTGACACCCAAAAGAGTCACAAAAACGTCACAAATGACCAATTTGTGACTACTTTGTGACGAAAACAGGTAGTCGCAAAATCATCGTCGCTAATTTATATAGTCACAAAAGAGTCGCAAATAAGCGACTCAATTGTGACTAGCAAGTTTAGTCACAAATTTATGACTACTTTGTGACGTAGTAATGTAGTGGCTAATTAACGACTAATTAGTGACACAATATATATTGTGACTACTTAATGACTAATTATTGTAGTCGTTATATTGAAACCAATTTGTGACGATATATGTAGTCGTATATATGCGACAATTTTGAGACTACTTTGGTTGTGACTAATGATCGTATTTAGTCGCAAATTAGTCCTTAAAAAGTCACTTATTAGCATCTACATTGCGATTATGTCATTTGTTTTGTTACGAATTTGCAACTATGTCGCTACTTACATACGAAATCACATATATATTTTTGCAAAAGCTAAAACTAAAATAAAGTTAACTTAATTATATAATACCGAATGTTAAAACTACCAAGATAAGTTATACATTACATGTCTTCAAGCATCTAGCTTGACAAAAGCTTTTTACACTACAAAAAGTTATGTTATTCAAAGATGTTATAAAAAGTTTTAGAACCAAAATACCAAACCGTCTAAGTGTTGTTGGGTTGACTGGCAGGAGATATAGAAGGTGGTGTAGAAGGTTGCATGCTCGGTGGTTCAGTGCCTCGTGAAGCCATGGCAGGGGATTGACTCATCGTATATGAAGCGAGACGAGAATCGTTTTTCTTCATAGACTCGACCATCTTCTCCATTTCAGACTGACTTTGTTGTTGCTCTTCATCATGTGAGCATTTTCTGCATCATGTTCAAGCTCTCTTAAGACAAGCTAATTAAAGATCTTCCTGTTTCTGGATTTTCTTTAAGATGATTTTCTCTCCTCTGGAAACATGAGATCAGTTATAACACATATATTAGATTATCAACAACGCTTAGTGAATTGCAAGTATATCAAAATCAGAGGTACATCAAATGGGAACCAATGAGTCAAACAGGAGCACAAAAGTGGGAATCGGTGAACCCAAGCATAGAAACCGAAACAAAATCGAGATATAAACGGCAAAATAAAATTAACTTTTCCATAATTGTAAATGGAGAGCTTAAATCAGAACTATACCAATCTCAAGAAACTCCATGCTTGATGTCCTTAGCTTCTAAGGTTTGATCTAGAATTCATCTGGCCGGGGCACTACAAAATCAATTACACATATCCACACAGTATCAGTATAACAGAGAACTCAAATGAAACTCACATCGAACACCTAAATTATTCTTAATAGAAAGTTGAATTCTCACATGTGAGTCTCTGACCAATTACAAACCGAAAAATTTGCTTAGAAGTAAGAACCTTCGATAGCAAATAGGAAACATATGGTACTCTGAATCATTAGGTGAATACAAGAGAGGAAACAAATTGAAACTTGAAATACCCAATTGATAAAGAAATAAGCTTTTAAGAGAATCAAGCATAAACGAAGATTAGAAACCAAACAAAAACCAGAAAATCTACACTCCAGAATCAAGCTCCTAGAACCCTATATTATGCATAAAAGCCACAAAATTTCACCTGAATTGAACAACGAGCAAAAAATTCAAGAACACACACTAAAGCTACAAAATACAAAAAGCACAAAACTTTACGAGACAAAGCAATTACAAGGACAACGCAAGAAGAGAGTTTTTTACCTTCTTGACAATGGGAGATGAGAGAACAGAGCCGAAATCTATGGAGAGTCTAAGAAACGAAGATTTCCATGAAATTGAAGAGCCGAGTTAGAGTCGAGTCAAAGGGGACGAGTGAGCAAGTCGATGAGACAAAGCAAGCATAAATCTGAATCTGAATCTGAATCGAGCACTTATTCCTCCGATGGAGAAACCCAAAATTACTCAACTTTAAACATAAATCTGAATCAAAAAGTAAGCAAGCCTAGGGTTTATACCGATCTTCAGACTGAGAGAGAAAAGAGAGAGAGAGAGAAGCAATGAAGGAGATTCATACCCCTAAAGAGAGAGAAAGAGGAAAAACGATGATGGGGAAGCCATGAATGAGAAGGGGCGATTTCTTAGAGAAAAAAAATTAGATGTGTCTAGGTTAAGGTGTCGTGTAAGCGAACCAGCTTTTATTATTGATTTGGGGCAGACTTTTGGGTTTTTTAATTTAATTTGGTAGAGAGGGAAACCAAAAATTTGGTTTTGTTTTCCCACCAAAAATTATTGGGGATTTGGTTTTAGCTTCCCACTAAAATCTCTAAGTATTAGAGTTTTTAGAGTTAGGGTATAGAATTGATGTGTGATGTTTCTTAAAAAAATATATATCTAACTATAGTTTATGGTTAAATTGGATTTGGATACAATGTATATAAGTTAAATTAGTGCTATATATGCATATACATTTGGTATCATTCTAATAGATTTATATGCAATCACAATTTGATAATAACTATGCTATATGTATTATTGGATAATAATGTACGTATATTCCCAAAATACTTGATTTTGTTTAAAAAAGGTATATTTACATAATATATGTGTTAATCATCATCAAAGCCTAAAATTAGACAAGTACATTGATAAGGTAATATAAATGAAAACGGAAAATATACTATTAATTTGTGATTTAGGGGTTTGTTTTTACTTGATTTTTCTCAAACCATTGTTTCACCTTCTTGTAGGTTTGTGTCTTACTTCAAAGTACATGTGATTTCTCTAAGGAATTGTAAATGTGGATGCAAAAATAATTGCAAGTTGAATTTGAAGTGTTTTCACTAGTAAATTATATATGTCATCTATTATGTAAAATATAAAACCCTAAAATAAATTGTATACATAGAAGATAATGTTTTATTTTCCAAAATTCTTAAGAGGAGTTGGTAAAGAGTCGCAAATTAGTCACACTTTTCGATTAGCGTCGCAAATTAGTCGCGAAAGCGTCACATATTTGTGACTATTTTGTAACTCTTTGTTGGATGTGACAAAACAAAACCCTAAACCCTAAACATCTAGGACCAATCGATTGAGGTTTTCTCCTTTCTATTAAACTTGTAATGTATTTCTTACAATTTCATTGTTTATGTGCTTTAAAATACTACAAATGAATTCATTTTGAAAAAATCAACATTTTACCATAAATTACATTACACTTATAAGTATCTTAGTTTTGAAATTTACAAACATCAATTGCAAAGTGAAATTAAATTTGAAGGGTCACTAAATTAAAATTCGTATATCTAATGTTGTTGATAACAATGTAATTACATGAAAATAAATTGTATATACTTAAAATATGTTGTTTAGTTTCCAAAATTCTTAGGAGGAGTTGGTAAAGAGTCGCAAATTAGTCACACTTTTCAATTGACGTTGCAAAGTAGTCGCGAAAGTGTCACTGACTTGTGACTACTTTGTGACTCTTTGTTAGTTGTGACAAAACAAAACCCTAAATATAGTAGCAAATTTGAAACTATTTGTGACACTATGTTAGGGAGTCACAAATCATTACCCTATACCCTAAATATTTGAAACACAAAACTAATAAAAATGCTTAACCGATCATTCTTTTTATATTTCTTAATTGCTTTCATGTTAAATAATACTAATTAAAATAACTACAAACAAAATTTAAACTTAACAAACATTAGGTTGAAAACACATGTACTATATCGTAAAACATTGCTATAGACAATACAAAGAGGAGTTCATTTAATCTTAAGTTATTTTTTCCAATAGTATATACGAGATTAAGTATAACTAACACTTCAAACTTATGTAGATACTTATGACCACTCTTTTAACAATTATTTTAAGTTGTTTTCTTCAAAGTATATGAATGCGTCGCTAAAAAGAGGTAAATCAGTCACACTTTTTGTGACTACTTTGCCACGCCAGATAATCGTTACAAAATTATCACATATGTGTGACGACTTTGTGACGCTACTTAGTGACTGTAAATGTTGTCACAAAAGAGTCACAAATTAGCGACCGGAGAAAGGTTAGTCATAAAAACGTCACTAATTTACGACTGTTTTACGACACTCTCATATAGTCGTAAATTAGTGACGTTTTTGTGACTAATCTTTCTCCAGTCACTAATTTGTAGCAAATACGTCGCGAAGGAGTCGCAAATTTTGTGACTAAAAAACCAGTCACAAAAAGTAGTTACTAATTATCTGTTTTCTTGTAGTGTCCGTAATTGCCGAAAACCAAATCATGCAACTACATACGCCCAAAACGATATAAAATATAATCGAAAGTTCAAAACCCTCTAGCTTCTGACCATCTATGTCAAAGGGAATCTTTTGTGTTATCATAAACAAGATCGCTTCAGTGTTGAGGATTAGAATGATGCTACCCATCATAACATTGAAGCGTCGGTTCTTGTTCATCCTGCAACCAACCAAACCATTAACATGTAATATAAGAGGATTAGTTTCAGTTTATAGAATTAATTATATAATATAGTAATGGAAGAAAATAGACAGAATTCGTTTATATGAAATCTCACCACCATGCATGGAAGAGGCTAGGGTTAGTAGTAGCAACATTAGTATTTGTCATTGTTTCTTCGATAATTATTGATTATTTGTTTGCTAATGATGTGGAAGAAAGCTCTATAATTATGCGCGAATCCTTAGTTATGCCCTCATCCTCTCTATATATCTGGGTGCGTAATGCTTATCCAAACCTAAGTGGTATTAATTAAAAACAAAACAAAACTTGCACGCTGACTTCAACGACAAAATTTTTAGCTCAATTCTCAAAAAGATCCTACTTTAGAGTTTTGTTTCCAAAACTCACTAAAAAGTTTTGTTATCCAAAAGTATCGCTAAAAAGTTTGACTTTACAAAAGTATCACAAAACTAACCTAAATTTTAACTTTGGAAACAAAACCCTAAATTTTGATTTAGAATAGTTAATCCAAATACAAAAACTTTAATTTGGGTATATTGGGAAAATCTAGACTTTTAGTGGTATTTGGATAATAAAACTTTTCGTGGTATTTTGGGAACATTGGATTAGAAATTTCCTACCATAGCACACTTTGAAGTTTTGTTTCTAAAAGTACCATTATTTTTCAAATATTCCACAAATACCATCATTTTTCAAATGTTCCACAAATATTACAAACACAAAATTGATTTTCAGTGCTCTATCATTTAAATTTTGAGTTTGAGTTACTATTGTAAAATTAGGTATATTTTTAAGGAGATAAAATTTGGTTTAGAGTAGAGTTTAGTTTTAAATGTTGAAAGTTTTTTTAGTTTTGTGGTATTTTTGAATCATTTGAAAAATTATTGTATCTTTGGAAATAAAAAAAATGGTGGTAATTTTGGAAACATAACTTCAATCTAGTGATATTTGTGATAGTTGCCCATTTCAAATAGAATTAAAGAAATTTAACTCGAGTGTGAACCAAAAGTATCAAATTTTCTTAGATCCTCTAGAGATATTGAAGGGACTTGAAACAGAGCCATTGGTTTTCTTAGTATATTCTTATTTTCTCAAGAATAACAAACAATAACAGAAGAACACAATAAAAACAGTCGCACAAAGCAAATCACAAACCCATTTAGGCAAAACACAAGCAAGACACTATTGCTTTCTTTAATCTACCTCGGCGTAAGCTGTTTCGAGATGAGCTTGCTCAGCTTCACAAACTTCCTTCTCAGTCTTTTTTCCCTTCTTCGACTTGTAATAAATACTCATGAATGTACCTATAGCTCTGTACTTCCTACGGCAATGCTCATACAAGTCAGCGTCGAACATTCTCCAAAAGCTCTTTTCGTCGAGCTCAGAAACTGCGTACTGAGGTTGAAAGCCGTGGTTTTCTATCAGCCATTGCTCCATCTTACGCACAGCTTCAACTCCATTGAACACTTCACCTCTCAGAACAGGACCTGGAGCACAGTAGACTCCAACATCAGTGTACATTTGTGCATCTTCTGTGTCTCCCTGTCTCATATCATACTCAAAACCTGGTTCGGGGTTTATCATACATCTTACCGGTTGCTTGAAGAGTTTATGAGGGCAAAGCCAAATTGGATAAACCTAAACAAAAACGAAAGCATTAGAAACAAGTTTTAACATCCACAAAAAGCCAACCACAGGCAAAAGCTTACCTCCATTTCACGGTCAACCCATTCAAGAGTATCACCAACTTTGTAGAGAGGAACAAGCATGTCTTGGATAACATGCATTTCATGGTAATAATTTCTGATGCCTTCACCTTGAGTGGCTTTAAGAAGGGAGACCTTTGGAGGCATTAACCAACCAAAGAGGAACCTAAACCAGAACTGGTCACCAAATGGAAGTATAAGCTTACCTTCCCAGTACAAGGAACTAGTATGCCTATGGTAATATTCTCGAGTTGGGATGTATTCGACGAACTCTCCTTTCTTCAATGCAGCTTGTGCATATTGGTAGAACCATGGCTTGAACCACCATCCAACGTTATTAATCTTGTTACCTTTCTTATTAGCCTCTTCTTTGGAAGCGTATTTACCCGTCATCATTACGCCTTCTGTTGGACTGTAAACCATGCCTTCAATGAAGTCTGGGATTTTAGTTGGATCACCATCTTTTGGTGCAAAAGAATCCATATAACCCTGAGCTATGGTTTGTAGATCACCCTTTACCGGGATGTAAGTAAGTTTCATGTATTCTTTGATGTGTACAAGCCTGATCTCGGCAACAACGAGAAACCCGAGTGTCCCTTGTGACCATGGAATGGCATAGAATAGGTCAGAATATTCATTGTCCCTAGTGGCCCGAACAAGTTCTCCGCCCGCTAGAACAATCTCGTAAGCCTCAACAGTATCTGTAAACAAACCATGGATGTGAGAGCTTCCTTCAATACCATAACCGTTGATGAGTCCACCAACAGTAAGATCATCGAGCTCAGCAACAACAGCAAGAGATAGATTCATTGGAATGGTAACACGGGTAATTTGTCCCATGTTCACAAGAGGCTCCACCCTAGCAATCATTCTATCTTTGTCAATCTTTAAGATGTTACGGAAAGCAGATAAGTCGACCTCGAAATGCCGGGCTCTCTTGTAGTCCACGTTCCTCATTCCTACCGCAATCCACGGTTTACGCGCGGTGCAAACAAGCCCGTCCTTTCCTGCATCCCTCCCCTTAAGTCGTTTGACGACTTTCTTAACATTTTCTTCATGTTCCTTTTGACGTTTCTCGTATGACTTCATTTCTGACCAAACATCCCCAAGATAGGTGAGGAAGTACAATGTTGCAGAGATAGGAAGGACGACAAAGATGACGATGATCCATCGGAACTGGACAAAGTAATCAACCCAAATCTTCTTTCTCTTTGGACGTACTAATGGTGCCTCAAGATCCGACATTTTTGGCAAGTCTAAGAGATGCCTATCTCACTGCATCAAACAACCAAACAAGTTGTAAGTACACAAAAGAGCCACTCAAATCTCATCTTGAGTGTTAAGAAACTAAACAGTTACAGGACACAAGTCAATCAGTCTCATCAAAGCCTATATTACCAAACAAATCCAAAGACTGAAATACAAGAAACGTCTTAAGCTAATGTCTTCTTTTACATGTAAAGAACAAGAAAACACAAAGTCTTGCATGAGTTCTCTAGATCTAAAGTTATACAGTAGTATTTCATAAATCCAATTCCAGTAGTGGTAAGAATCCATCAAGATTCAGAATTATTAGAAACAAGATCTTTGAAAGCAAGCTTAACAGAGACAGAGACATGAAGAGATTGAGAGAGAGAAGGTACCTGAAGAATCCCAAAGATGTGAGAGTTGATGCACTGTGCTTGAGGATTGGCTTGTCCTTTATACACGTGAATCCTGCATAATACAATTTTTAAGCTATGAATGCCAAAGTCTTATCTCTTTTTTTATAACCAAAAATACACTAACGTTTAAAAGAGGTTCACATGAATGATGCATTACACGTTATACTATATTATATTTATCTTAGCAAGATATAGTTTTTTGCCTTTTTGGGGAGAATTAAAAAAAGGTTTACATAAAAACAAAAATATCTAAAATGTATTTGAATTTAAAGAATGAAACAGTGTTCTTGATGAAAGACATACTTACAAGTCTTATTCTCTGTTTTTTTCAGCAAATTTTGGACCTTATAGGAAAATATAACTCCAGAATCTAAAATATCAAAATTACTATTATTACTCTATGAGTACCAGAATAATAAAAAACAACTAAATAAGTTCATGACCTCTCAACTAACATTACAACTCAAATTCAATATAAATAACACACACAAAAAAGGATTTTAAATAGAAAGAAGACAAGGACTATTACCTGCTTCGAAGTTGGTCTAGCTCAAGCAAAATCCTCAAAAACTGTATAAAATTTATATGCAAATTATGAAATTACTTCAGATTACAAGAGAACAAATGGGAAAAAAACAGAGAGATTATGAAACGTACAAGTCAACGGTCCTATAAGATGAACTGCTCTCTATGTGCCTCTCACGTGATTACCACTGCTCACATGCTTTCCTCCCTTCTCCATTTCTATATATTAAACTGTTCTTAGCAATAATACAACAAATAAACAAATCATTTCTTTGTATCTTAGATCAATGTTTATGACTATTCAAATAAATAAAGTCATTTATGGAGCTTCTTGTTACTTCCTTGTTTACCATCAAAACTGTGCCTGGAAAAGACCAATAACACTCGAAACTTAGTTTCTACTTGTGTTACAACAAACATCAAAGGATCCTCATGGAAATGGAGAGGATTATACCAACAACCAAGCTCTGTCCATACTACTAAATTACTAATCCCATGAAACCATCAATGGTTATATTTTTAATACAGCTCAAGAGTAAGAGAGAGATGTGTACCTTATGTCGACTCTCCATTGTGGTATCTCATTCAGAAAAAAATAGATATATGGGACAAGATCGAAGCTGTAGTATCTAATGAGATGAAATAGACTAGAAAAGGCTAGAACACACCATTAATTTCAAATGTTAATTCAAGTACAAATTTGTGACTGATATTAGTAGATGTCTTAAAACAAAGACTCTTCTTTGCAAGAACTTTATTCGGAAAGCAAATATAAAGAACTTTTTGATTTTATTTCCCACGTATAGTAACTACAAGCGTAACAGTAAAACTATAGTAAGAGACTGGACAAAACAGATCCAAAACTCTCTTGCATCTAGTAAGTGTACCTCTTCTAATGGCTTATGCATACAACATTGACTATAACTTATGCAAAATTGAGACATCGTTATAAGCCATATCTAAGGTTGGGAAGAGATAACAGCCGACCTGCCATTGAATAAAGAGGCTATGGTCAAAACCATAGGTAGAAATTTCAAATACTTCTGGTATAGGTTAAGAGACTTACTTGCACCAAAACTCTCTAGTGAGCTGTATATAGCACTATATTATGGATTGAAGATACTTGAGCCTTCCATGTTTATAGCAACAAGTACCAACATGCTTGTGATTATACCAAACCATAGTAATGCTAGTCCTGAAATTAGGAGGCTCATTTTAGGAAACAAAATCATAGAGAGGAAATCATCGTAAGACACTGAACCTCAGTTTACCTCCATCATAGCCTGAACCTCCACCAGATTTTTCCGTATCCGATGATACGCCCATGTTGCCTTCAGACACATTACTAGGTACTGGATCCTCGCGTGAGTCACTACCAGGAAGTTTAGTGTCTCCAGCTTCAGATGAAACTATGCCTTGAAACTCCTCACTCACTATCAATGCAGATAACACGTTCATAAATGACTCTTGACCAATATCATCTGAGGAAAACTTTTCTTTATGCACAAATGTGCCCAGTTCTTCTGTATCAGACAGTTCATCATCAGAAGCATCTGCATCATTGGCTTTGACATTGGTCTTGTCATCTTCTTCCTCCTCCACATATGCTTTGTATGTAAGCCGTAGCAGAATCTCACCCGCAGATCCTTTTCCAAACAAACTCCAACCGCCACGCAAAACCACAATTCTGTCTTTAGGAACTGTATCTTCTAGTAATCTGAGATCAACCTGGATACATAACCAGTCATCAACTTACTATTCTACAGATTATAAACTAAAATTGTGCTAAAGGAAAATATGATTTACCTCTCCAGTACCAATAGCCATATCGGCAAAGCCAAGAGAATCATTGACTTCAATTTGTAATACTTGTTCTCTAGGATTTGAAACAAGGAATTGAAAGTCCTGCAAAGATTGAGAATACACACTTATCCTATAACATTTTAATAACTTGACTAATTATATTACGAAATCACCGTCCAAAGCAGCTCACCTGATTCCAGATTGGCTGACCGGGCGGTCCAGTGACAGTAGTTTGACTGTTCTTTTTACTACGGGTAACTTGATCCCCTAACCTTAAAATTGCATATGGATCCGTTTTACCTGTTACAAATATTAAGCGAAGAGACTAACACTTCAACGACACAAATTGTCTGTTTATTCCATTTCTCCAGATATGGAGGAAACATTTATATGAAGAAGCGTAGGTATAGCTTACCAGAGAACATATAGCGAAGTTTCTGGGCGTCTACAAGTGTAACAGATAGTTCTCCAACAAAATTCTTATTCCCTTCCTGCATTTCTCCGGAGTTTAGGTCTTCTGAAACAGGTCCAACAGCTTTTCCTTTCTGAAAATCCATGACAATCTTCTTTGGTCGGACAAATAACCGAGGCAAATCCTTTGTGAGCAGTTTGGTCAAGAACCTATAAAAGACGATGCTGGTTAAAACAATAGGAGTGTTTCAAGTGAAGGAGGATACTACTATTTCAAGTATCATGGAGCTTAAACAGGCAACATAGATATCTAAACAAAACGAAATACTGGTCTCTAATCAGAACAATGCACCACTGCATCGTAATTTCTATGCTCGTTGAATATCCTTCCTATAGTTCTATCGTCATGTAAACAATGCAAAGTGGTCTATCTTAAACCAAGTACTAAACATTCAAGTACTAAACATTCAAGTATTAAACATTGACAGGAACAATTATTTCAACAAATAATATACGCGAAGTAACCGCCACAACAGAACTTACCTTGATAGAAGAGGAATTCCTGATGTCATCATCCAAACCATTCATGACACAAGAAAAAAGATGTGAGAGATGTGACAAAAGTGAAGTGTAAAAGTATCTTCATTAAACTACCAGTTGATTAAAGCATACCCATTAGATTAAACATACGGAACGCTGCAAGTTGAAATGTGATCTTTGGAAGTGATACAAATGAGCAAGATACAGCTCCCACCCAAGGCTGTGTAGGTATCAATCTTAGTTTAACCCAAAGCTCACCATCAATATCAAAATCCTTGACACCAACTGGCACAACCATTGGGACGACACCAAATTTCAAAGACAGCATTAACAACATCCGCGCACCACCAGTATACCGAAGCCCAATTTGGTACCTATAACCGAAAAAATACAACACGATAAGGATACATGGAAAGAGTTACTATACTAGTACCAAACAACTATACACTTACTGCAAGTCATTAGCACGGCGAGAAGTCCTCCTCTCGACATTTCTAACAGACAAAGGCTCATCCCCTAAAGAAAACTGCTTAATCTCAACTCTCTCAACATAATCTGGTTTCTTCAAATCATCAATCACAGGCTGCAACAAACCAACAAGCCAATTCTCAATCCCACTTCTATAAACTTTCCAAAGCTTCCCTAACACCATATTAACCCATTCAACAGACTCTTTCCTTTGTAAATCCTTCTCTAAAAACAAAGAGAAGCTTGTAGGAACCTGTGGCCATGGCCCTACTCCTCGTTCACTACTTACTTGTTTCTGCCTCTTTCTCCATGTCCATAACTTATCAAAAGCAACACCAACGAAAAAGAAGACCACGAATAAACCAATTACACTGATGTTAATAGTTGGTGATGGAATTTGATGAATTGTACCTAACTCTGTCCTAAGATTCTTCACAATTGGATCTTCTTCTCTATAATTACTGACATTGTTTTGAATCACTGACTCTTCATTCGAAAACCTAGAAAGTACCAAACTTTTCTCAGCTCTTCTACTCGAATCCCCGAAAAATCGTAACTTTACATTACCCACCAACAATCTGTGTCTCTCACGGCTCCTCGATGGACAGAGAAGACGATGAGACACAAAAACCCGTAAACTCGAAGGAGATTGTAGAATCATCTATGGTATTGGATTGTATTCAACGAAAACTCCAATACAAATCCAAATAACGCATCTCCTTCACTAACCCAGAAAGCTATTACGCTTCCCAAGCACAAAGACAACACACAAAGATTATTGTAGCTACAAAAAAATGATAAAAATCCAAACTTTTTTCATAGAGAAATCAAAAAGGTTCAAACTGTACAAATCAAAAGATGTGCTAAACATGTTAAAAAGGTTAAAAGTGGGGTCCTTAAAAGAAAGAAGAAAAGTTCATTATGTCTTACTCTTCTGTTTTGGACGGTTAAGCACGTGGCTAAAAACTAAACCGAATTAAATAAATTTGAAACTGATTTTCAAATTGGTTTTGGTTCGGTTCTCAAACCAAAATACTATATTACATCGAATTTAACCTTTCAGTCCTCAAAATTTTCGAATTTTGCCTCTTTTCCCAAAAGATTTAAGATTTTTCAGTGAGAAATGTAGGGTTATGTTCGGGTTTGATTTTTTAATTGGGTCGATTTTAGTTTACTGTTCCGTAATCGGATCATTATAGGGTTAAATAATGGTTTTGTTTTATGTTTGTTTGATTAATATAAATTTGGTTTAGAGAAAAATGTCTTCAAGCAATAATATTATTTGTAACACCCCAGATTTTAGAAATACTTGGTGTATTGTGTGAGAATATGTGGTGCATGCGGAGATGCATAAAATAATTGATTTGGCTACCTATGTCACCAAAGTGCACTTACCTTTTCGGTCACTTGTCTTGAGAGAACTCCAGAGTTAAACGTGCTTGAGCTGGAGCAATCGAATGATGGGTGACCTACTGGGAAGTCATTTCCAGTACCGTGCGAGTGAGGCCAAAATGCGGGGAAAGATCGTGTGGTGATTGCAGGGTCAGTAAACATGCATTTCGAGTTTCCCGGACTAACGCACCGACCGTCAAAGAAGTCTCAGGCATGCGGGCCGAGAAAATTTGATTTACTGGACATATGATATACATCATATTTTGATGTATTTTAGGTAAGATTTTCTATGTGAACTTCATATAAAATAAACTGAAACTTTGCATTAGTTTTCGATTTAATAAGATATTTTAGATTTAGGGGGGGTTATTCATTGTTGGATTTATGTAGATTTTTAAAATTTTAAGATTCCATTGTTATTGATTAATGGATTTTTAAATTCTAAATCAAATCCATTGTTATTCATTTGACGATTTTTACATTTCTTTTGAAATCCATTGTTATTTAAAAAATCTATGTTTTGTTGATTTTCTAAATCAATTAAAATCCATTGTTATTGGGAGATGGAATCTCTATAGTTTTACTCATACAACATGATTATCAAAATACTAGAGATATACATGATATTATTGAAATCCATGTTAAAAAAACACACACACAACATCAACCAAAAAAACCAACAATCAAAACAACATTTTTTGATTTTCTAATCATAACAAAAACCATAATTTATAAAAGAGACATAAACAAATCATAGAATAACAACTGAAAAATCCAATGTAGTATAAGAACACTAAGAAAGCAAGAACTCATTACTCTTACAAAGAAAGAGCAAATTTCACGACCTATTATACATAATAAAATAAAGTCAAGTCACAAACATGGAAAAGACGTTGAAGTTAACTAGAAATAAAGACTTCACAAAGTCAAGAAATAGAACACATTATGAAAATTATAATTCAAAATCCAAATCTATTTTATTAATAATAAAGCAATCTCAAAACAAAGTTCAAAAACAAGTCTCAAAGAAAGTTTTACAAAAACCAAAAAGAAACAATCGAAAAGTTAGCTCAGGTCTGAAGAACAAATTATGTAATGTTAATGGCAATGCTTGAAAATGATGATGGCAACGGTGTGGGTTGATTAGCTCACGTCTTTTTATGGTGATGTCTCACGTCTAAAGTGGAGTCTAGAATATTGACAAGTATACTATTTGAACTTTTTAGAGAAAACTATGAATATATATATATAGTACGTTATGTGGAAAAAAATTTATTACAAATCCATGAGAATAATTTACAAGAATCCATCGGAATCAATTGTAATCCATGAGAATAATTTTTAAAAATCCATAAGAATTGATAAAAGCTCACAACTTTTAAAATCCATAACTTTTACATAATCCATCAATGAATAAGGGCCCCTTAGAGTATTTTGGTATTAGAGATTGAGTACTACTGTTTGGATATGTTGAATTTTAATTTGGATTCGGATTGATATTCGTTCAATTCCAATCACTTCAAATAATTGGTTAGAAAATCAAATTAAAATCGATGTCTTTATTTGTTATAGTTTGATTCTGGTATTTCCTATATAAATATATCCATATTATTTAAAAATACTAGGGTTGGACTCGCGCGTTGCGCGAGTTTGGCTTCTTTTGATATTTTTGTGTTATTTTTCTATGTTTTCTATCAATATCATATATAACATGAATTAGTAACTATTTTATGTTAGTATATATATTTTACATTTTTTACAGATTATAATATCATATTTTCAATTATTAATTTGTTTTTAATTCTTTTTTTAAAATTCTTTCGATTTGGTATTTGATTTTAAATAAATAGTTGTTTAGTTTTTGAGAACTTATTATTTTATCTATTATTGCATAATAAATTCTTCCAATCTTCAAACAAATTCTAAATATAACTCATACATTTACTTTTGTCATTTTTTCACAAAACACTAATATAATTATAGAAAGTTAATTTATACATAATGTTTTTTTACGTTGTCTTAAACATTTCGAAAATAGTTTTTGTTTCTCTAGATTTTTAAAATCATTGATTCAAATATTGAATTACAGAAGCTCGTCCGAGAATGACTTTTTGTAGAACTACGTACATTTTTACATAAAGATCATAAATTATTCTCGGTACACTTTGCTGTACAATTTATGAATAATGTGAACATCATTTTATATATATATATAAAATTTAAGATTTATTTATTTATTTTAAATTACGATATTACAACGTTTTCAATTTTTTTTTCTTTTCTACTTCCAAAAATTGAAGATAACATTTTGAATAAAATATTATATTCTAAAGTTTCACCTTATTTTCATATTTTAGTGTAATCATTTAATATCCTTTAGTGAAATCATGCATCCTCTTTTCTTTAAATCCTTCAGTCTATTAACAATCGGCTAAAACTCAATTACGATACTTCAATAATTAACATCATTGAATCTATTTTTTCTTTGATTATTTTTTATTAACATTTCTATTCAGCGCTTTTATATATAAATTCGTAATATTTTGATTATTTTCTAATGACCATATAAATAAAAGTAATTCATTATTGTAAATTTTAATTCAAAAATAAATACTCAAATAATCCTAAAATATGGTTCGTATGATGCATTTATTAAACTTAACGACAAAAATTTGATTTAACTATTTACAATTTTATGTTACTTTGTTTACTTATTTTTAGTAGAACATAACTCAAGCAATGCGTGAATTTTTTGTCTTACACCAATTTATACCTTATATCTTTAAAATAATAGTATTATAACACTTTCATATTTTTCTTTCATACTTCCATAAAATTATAAATAAAATCGTATATCCTAAATTTTCATCTTATTATCTCATCTTTAATTAGATGGTTCAGTATCCTTTTAGTGAAATAATATATATTCTTTAACTTTAGATCAACAACCTCTTATATTAACACGTTCATCCCTCATTGTTCAAATATGTTCATGTATTTCTTTAACGAATAGGTGTAAGTGCATTCATGGAAAAAAAAACCAATAGCCTCTTAACAATTTTCTGACACTCAAGATTCTTTTTCTTTGATTATTTGATGTCGCTAATATCTTTATTCACTTTTTCTTATATGTATATTCATTTTACATATTTTCAATTTTTGAAATTGAATATATAAACTTTTATCGTTATCATAAATTCATAGTAAATATTCAAATATTAATTTCTACTTTTAGTAATTTATTGACTTATTTTCGTTTTTTAATTTAATTAAAAAATTAATAGCTATAAGTAACAATAAATATACATAAACATGAACTAAATGAACTTAAAACTAAAATTAATTGTTAATTCTTTTTTTGCCTATGTGGACACCTTAGATGGAGAGAGGACTCCCTAATTATATATATCATATTTTCAATTATTAATTTGTCATTATAAAATTTTGTCATTATAATAGCTGTTTAGTTTTTGAGAACTTATTATTTTATCTATTATTGCATAATAAATTCATCCAGTCTTCAAACAAATTCTAAATACAACCAATATATTTACTTTTGTCATTTTTTCACAAAACACTAATACAATTATAGATAGTTAATTTATACATAATTTTTTTTTACGTTTTCTTAAACATTTCGAAAATAGTTTTTGTTTCTCTACATTTTTAAAATCATTGATTCAAATATTTGTAGAACTACGTACATTTTTACATAAAGATCACAAATTATTTTCTTATTTTAGTGAAATCGTTCAATATCTTTTAGTGAAATCATACATTCTCTTTTTTTTTTTAACAATCGGCTAAAACTCAATTACGATACTTCAATAATTAACATCATTGAATCTTTTTTTTCTTTGATTATTTTTTTATTAACATTTCTATTCAACGCTCTTATATATAAATTCAAAATATTTTGATTATTTTCTAATGACCATATAAATAAAAGTAATTCATTATTGTAAATTTTAATTCGAAAATAAATACTCAAATGATCCTAAAATATGGTTCGTATGATGCATTTATTAAACTTAATGACAAAAATTTGATTTAACTATTTACAATTTTATGTTACTTTGTTTACTTATTTGTAGTAGAACATAACTCAAGCAATACGTGATTTTTTTGTCTTACACCAATTTATACCTGATATCTTTAAAATAATAGTATTATAACACTTTCATATTTTTTTTTCATACTTCCATAAAATTATATAACATTATAAATAAAATTGTACATCCTAAATTTTCATCTTATTATCTCATCTTTAATTAGATGGTTCAGTATCCTTTTAGTGAAATAATATATATTCTTTATCTTTATATCAAAAACCTCTTATATTAACACGTTCATCCCCCATTGGTTCTGTGACGCCCGTGAACCATTTTTTTAGTAAAATGGAGGGGCTGTCGATCGACACACATGGTGTCTGTCGATCGACAGGGCTCTTAAGGGCTGTCGATCGACACACCTAGTGTCTGTCGATCGACAGGTGCTCGAATTGGTTGGTTTTCTGGTTCGATTTAAGTCGTTCAATTGGACCGGGCCGGTTTGGGTAAACCCTAGGGCTTCGTATTTAAGAGTTTTTGGCCGCATTTGAGCGAACCAAAGTCCCAAAAATCAGAAACAGAGAGTTTGAGAGGAGTTTCTCTTGTTCCTGATAGTTTGTGATTAGGGTTTCGTTCTTGATCGATTTGAGGTGGAATTTCGTGGTGGTTGTTGCTGAATTCGTGTCTAGCCTCAATTCTACCAGAATCTAACCGAAAATCTAAGGTGAGTGCGTGACCATGGCTTCTGGGCCGGTGGATTCGTTAGGGTTGTATGGTGGTAGGTTAAAACTGGTTGATTGTGATGATTGATGTTGTTTCTGTGTGTTTTGTGGTGTATGGATTGTTGGATTGTGTTTGTTGTGCAGGTTTCGTGTTATCGCAGAGGAGGAATCGATCCGAGAGGATAATTGATCGATCTCCTATGAATCTGCGACGACCTGTCGATCGACAGCCCTAGGGTGTGTTGATCGACAGGGTCACACGAGGCTGTCGATCGACACCTAGAGGTTGTGTCGATCGACAGGTGATCGAGGAGCTGTCGATCGACACCTAGAGGTTGTGTCGATCGACAGGGTCCAGTTGAGCTGTCGATCGACAGGCACCGTGGGTGTGTCGATCGACAGGTGTGAACAGGGCTGTCGATCGACACCTAGAGGTAGTGTCGATCGACAGGCTGCCTGTCAGGCTGTGGTTGAGCCGTGTTGTTGTGTTTGTTTTGTGTATTGTTTGATGCGTGTTTGCCTGAGCGGATCCATCGCGTCTGTGTGCGCAGTCGTAGATGGGAGGACCGTCTCACTGGGTATTTGTGATAATACTCACGCATCTCTTTTAACCATGTGGTGCAGGTAAAGGCAAATTGTGATCGTGGAATCATGGCAACGAAGAGGGAGATGATCTAGGGTCTCGGTTTCGTGTTGTGTGGTTTATTGCTGTATTTCTGTTTTAGAACTTCGCTAGGTTGTTGGTTTATTGTATTGGAGTTTGAATTGAACTGGTTTAGTTTTAATGGAATTTGCATGTTTGGTTTTAGTGTGTTATCCGCTGGTTGCTTGTTTGTGTGGCTTGGTTGTGGAGGACAAGCATTTATGGGAATGCTAGTCTGAGACTAAGAGCTTATTGTTTTAAAAAAAAAAAAAAACGGGTCGGGTCGTTTCAGTTTGGTATCAGAGCGATACGGTTTTAGGACGGGCTAGAACTGCTAGGATTGAAATTGGTAAATTGCAATTCTGTGAGTTTGGGGGTTCTAGATCATCTTCCTTCGAGCCTTTAAAGAGATTCCACGGTAAGTGTTGATTGTTGTGTTTTGAGTCTTTCTAGTGCTTAGTTAGGCTGCTTGTGAATGCAGTGAGATGGCTAGAGCTACTAGAGGACGTGGTCGTGGGGGCCGAGGCCGAGGGCGCGGACTCGTTGAGGAGCCAGTCGTGAGCGAGGTTCAGAGTTCCGCGCATGGGCCTGCGGCAGGTCAGCAGTCGGTGCATGATGGACAGACTGCCAGTGTGACTGCCAGTGTGGGGGCCAGTGTGGGTCCTGTAGGGGCTGGTTTGGGTCCTGTTGAGGCTGGTGGTGCTGGTGGTGCTGGTCCAGCTGTGGGTGCGGTTGCGGCCGCGGGTGTAGCCCAAGCTAGAGATGATCGTCTGGCTGACCTGCTGACACAGTTGTTGGAGCGGTTACCGGGTGCGGTGCCAGTGCAGGCTCCAGTGGTGCCACGTGTGGCAGAGGTGCAGCCGAGGGCTGCGGTTGCTGAGGAGGTTCCGTCATATATCCGTATGATGGAGCAGATGCAGAGGATCGGTACGGGTTCTTTTGCGGGTAGTGTGAAGCCTGAGGAGGCTGATGAGTGGCGGATGAGAGTGGAGCGGAACTTTCGTTCGATTAGGTGTCCCGAGGGATACAAGGTTGACTTGGCGGTCCATTATTTGGACGGTGATGCACATCTCTGGTGGAGGAGTGTAGCGGCTAGGTGGGCCGGGACTGCGATGGCGTGGTCGGATTTTGTGACGGAGTTCAACTCCAAGTTCTTTCCTCAGGAGGCGTTGGATCGTTTAGAGGCGAGGTTCTTGGACTTGACTCAGGGCACGAGATCGGTGCGGGAGTATGATGTGGAGTTTAACAGACTCCTGGGTTATGCTGGTAGGAGCTTCGAGGATGAGCAGGCTCAGGTTCGGAGGTTCTTGCGAGGACTTCGACCGGATTTACGGACTCGGTGCAGAGGCATCAGGTTCGCGAGCAGAGTAGAGTTGGTAGAGGTGGCTGCACAGATCGAGGAGGATCTGAGGGAGCAGGCTGAAACGACCCGACCCGTTTTTTTTTTTTTTTTAAACAATAAGCTCTTAGTCTCAGACTAGCATTCCCATAAATGCTTGTCCTCCACAACCAAGCCACACAAACAAGCAACCAGCGGATAACACACTAAAACCAAACATGCAAATTCCATTAAAACTAAACCAGTTCAATTCAAACTCCAATACAATAAACCAACAACCTAGCGAAGTTCTAAAACAGAAATACAGCAATAAACCACACAACACGAAACCGAGACCCTAGATCATCTCCCTCTTCGTTGCCATGATTCCACGATCACAATTTGCCTTTACCTGCACCACATGGTTAAAAGAGATGCGTGAGTATTATCACAAATACCCAGTGAGACGGTCCTCCCATCTACGACTGCGCACACAGACGCGATGGATCCGCTCAGGCAAACACGCATCAAACAATACACAAAACAAACACAACAACACGGCTCAACCACAGCCTGACAGGCAGCCTGTCGATCGACACTACCTCTAGGTGTCGATCGACAGCCCTGTTCACACCTGTCGATCGACACACCCACGGTGCCTGTCGATCGACAGCTCAACTGGACCCTGTCGATCGACACAACCTCTAGGTGTCGATCGACAGCTCCTCGATCACCTGTCGATCGACACAACCTCTAGGTGTCGATCGACAGCCTCGTGTGACCCTGTCGATCAACACACCCTAGGGCTGTCGATCGACAGGTCGTCGCAGATTCATAGGAGATCGATCAATTATCCTCTCGGATCGATTCCTCCTCTGCGATAACACGAAACCTGCACAACAAACACAATCCAACAATCCATACACCACAAAACACACAGAAACAACATCAATCATCACAATCAACCAGTTTTAACCTACCACCATACAACCCTAACGAATCCACCGGCCCAGAAGCCATGGTCACGCACTCACCTTAGATTTTCGGTTAGATTCTGGTAGAATTGAGGCTAGACACGAATTCAGCAACAACCACCACGAAATTCCACCTCAAATCGATCAAGAACGAAACCCTAATCACAAACTATCAGGAACAAGAGAAACTCCTCTCAAACTCTCTGTTTCTGATTTTTGGGACTTTGGTTCGCTCAAATGCGGCCAAAAACTCTTAAATACGAAGCCCTAGGGTTTACCCAAACCGGCCCGGTCCAATTGAACGACTTAAATCGAACCAGAAAACCAACCAATTCGAGCACCTGTCGATCGACAGACACTAGGTGTGTCGATCGACATCCCTTAAGAGCCCTGTCGATCGACAGACACCATGTGTGTCGATCGACAGCCCCTCCATTTTACTAAAAAAATGGTTCACGGGCGTCACAATTCTCCCCCACTAACACTGGATTCGTCCTCGAATCCTCTAACACTACCCACCAATCTACCCTGGCCTAACCCGCCAGCAACACCGGAGACTACATCTCCCAGACCTTCCCGAGGTTCACATCCGTCCTATGCATATAGACCCGTCTCAGACATTGATTGCCCATAGCTCATAACCACCATCTAGCTTCGGGATCGTCACCCCTCAGCTCTAGGTACCTAGTATCAACCCACCTCAGTCCGCGCAGTCCTGACGGTGTTCGATACTCAACCATCTCCACACACCTCAATCCATCAAGACACACAGTCTATCAAGCTCTCGGTATGCAAAGATCTGCCAGAGGTCGCAACCTCCATAACCATCCCCATACCCTCACGATCTCAGTCCGCGCAGTCCTGACGATCGATCGGTATGCAGGGAACCCACTGTCCCCCGGAGAGACGCATCTCTCAAGATCTGCCAAGAAAGACCGAGGTCTAACTCTGAGCTACGCAATCAATTCCTAACGTCTATAATGCACCTCTGACCGGAACTACCTCCTAAGGTCTCACATGATACTCCCCTCCCGGAATACCATCACAAACGTGATCATCACAGATCACCCGGACCATCCCTCACCCCGGATGTCCTCGCAGAGTCTACCCGGAACTAGACAGTTCTAACCACCGTAAAACTTCTATTCCGAGACTCTCTCACACACACACACACAAACCGCTAGAGTCTCCACCAAAACTGGCAAGTTCTATCCGCAATAAAACTTCCATTTCGGGGTTCTCTAACCACAAACACATGACTCTCAAAGTCAAACACATAAGAAAAACACTTTCTTATTCACTGGAAAAAAGTCATAATCATTACAACTTTAATGAAAATACAAAAATCCACAACCAACACTGAAACTGGAAACCACAAAGAAAAACGAATTCACTCTTCTGCTTGCTTCTCGAACCACTTCTTGAACTTCGTTTTCATCTTTGCCTCTGGTTCCCAAGTCTCCTCCTGAATACCGTCACAGTCCCACAAGACTCTCAACAACGGCACTCTCTTCCGGCGCAGAACCTTGATACTTCTCTCAAGAATCCTAACCGGCCTCATCCCAACAGTCAGATTTGGCTGAAGATCTGCGGGAATCGTCACTGCTACCTCCTCAGAAGCATGCAAGCATCTCCTGAGTTTCAAAACGTGAAACACATCATGGAATTTCTCCATAATCGGAGGCAGCTCCAACCGATAAGCAACTGGTCCCACACGTTCCACAACCCGGAACGGACCCATGTACCTCGTACTCAGCTTATCTTCGGATATGGACCTGTTCAGACCCCGCATCATCGCCATCTTGAGATACACTCGATCTCCGACTGCAAACTCCAACTCCTTCCTTCTCCTATCGGCATAACTCTTTTGCCGATCCTGAGCTTCTTTCATGTTCAGCTTCACAACACGGATCTTCTCCGTCGTCTCCTGAACAAAATCAGCCCCAAGGATGCTCCTCTCCCCCACTTGGGTAAAACATAGCGGAGTACGACATGGCCTCCCATACAACGCCTCGAAAGGAGCCATTCCAATACTCGCCTGAAAACTGTTGTTATATGCGAACTCCACCAAACTCAAGTGATCTGCCCAATGACCACCCCAATCTAGCACGCACATCCTCAACAGATCTTCCAGTGTCTGAATCGTCCTTTCGGACTGTCCATCCGTCTGCGGATGATTAGCTGTACTCATGTGCACCTTAGTGCCCATCTCAGCCTGAAAAGCTCTCCAGAACACTGAAGCAAACCTCGGATCTCTATCCGACACAATACTCGCTGGCACTCCATGCAACCTCACAATATCCTTCACATACTTCTTAGCCAAGACCTCCGCTCCGTCTGTCTTCTTAATGGCCAGAAAATGTGCTGACTTAGTCAGACGATCCACAATCACCCAAATCGCGTCATAGGTCCGAGAAACCGGCAGCCCTACTACGAAATCCATGGTAATCATGTCCCACTTCCACTCTGGAATGGGTAAACTCTGTAATAAGCCACTAGGAACTTGGTGCTCAGCCTTCACCAACTGACACACATTGCAAGCTGCAACCCAATCTGCCACATCTCTCTTCATCCCGACCCAATGATAGTACCTCTTCAGATCCCTATACATCTTAGTCGCTCCCGGATGAATCGAAAACTTACTCGCATGAGCTTCTCTCAGAATTTCCTGCCTCAAGTCCTCATCCTTAGGAACACAGACTCGTCCATGCACTAAGATAGTCCCGTTAGCAGAAACCTGATATTCGGAACCAGTAGCCTTGGAGAGATCTAACAACACCGGATCCTGCTCCTGAGCTACTCGAATCCTGCTCAATAGATCCGCCTGATCTGCCGCCGCTAACCCCAACGGTTCCTCTGAAGTAACACATAACCTCAAAGTACTAAGTACACTCACCAGATTCTCCACATCCCGCTCCTGAGATGAATCATACCTCCTCCGACTAAGAGCATCCGCCCCTAGCTAAGTTCACCGCGATAGTAAACTAAAGGTAAAACTCAATCTTCTACAACTTCTCCTATACTTCCGCCTCCTAAACCAAAGACCATCGAAAAGGAACCTACTCCACTAACCACTTGGTCATGGAATGAGCCGTACTCCCAAGGCCTTTTGATGCAACTCCTGAAATAACCTGCCCACCGAGAACTACTACACTTAGTCTCATTCCTCGGTCTAGGCAAAATCTCAGCTCGATTGCATCTTAACTGAATCCACAGAAACTCCCCTGCAGAAACAGTAAGACCCTGAAAACCCTTTCTCACTTGACAGAAACTGCACTTGATCAACCTAGCAACCAGCTCCTACTCTTGCAACTTCCCCAAAACTCTCCTCCAATAAACCTCAAGTTCCTCCAGACTCTTCGAATACACCAAGATGACATCGATAAAGTTAATCGCGAACTCATTCAGATACCACTGAAAGGCTTCGCTCATCAACCTCATAAATGCAGCTGGTGCACTCGTCAACCCGACAAACACCTTTACTAACTCCACCCTACTCATGACTCGTCAAGAAAGCCGTTTTCCTGACAACCACCTCATCAATAGAATCTGGTGTTAACCGGATGCCAAGTCATCCTTGAAGAACCAAGTAGCCCCTCACAATTGATCTAACAACTTATCAATTCTCGGAAGACGAAACTTGTTCTTCATAGTGACTCGGTTAAGCCCTCGATAATCGAAGCACAACCGGAAATTACCACAATTCCTCAACACCACACACCGGTTCTCCACACGGTGAAGTACTCAACAAATCCTCTAGCAGCCTCATCGGCTCTTACAACACTGCTGGAGTCATCCGGTAAGGTGCCTTAGATAACAGCGTCGTCCCGGGTTCCAACTCAATCGTGAAAGGATCCGACCGCGATGACGGCAATCCTTGCAACGACCGAAAGATATCCTCACACTCCTGGACAACCCGAATATCCCTCACTGCAACCTCACCTACAGACTCTGCCAGCAAAACAGTCTCCGAGTAAGCCTCGCAACCTCTCAGTCATAGCCTCAGCCTGCACCCAAGAGTTCACGAGACTCTCAGAAGTCGGTTTCACTCCCTGACAAACCAACCTTCTCCTACTACGCTCCAACACAACACGACTCCGGTGACACTCTAGATGAACTCTGTACTGATCAAGCCAATCCATACACCGGATGCAATCATACAGTTCAACTAGACTGTACACCAAGTCCGCTGTCATCCACTTACCAGTCACTAGAAACTCCACGCCTCTCGCCCGGCCATGAGTAACTAGAAACTTCCCTTCCGCAACCATTACCGGTCCAACCCGCTCACTAGCGCCACTTCGAAGAGATGAAGCAATCATGCTCCAGAATCGAACAACCCGTGGAATTCACCACTGCCTACTTCAAAGGTCTCCACACAACTCCCATGTGCTAAGAAACCTAACAATCTCGCCAACTATGACCCATGCTTCCGCACCCGAAGCATCCCGGCCATTCTACCTCAAACTGGAAGTATCCTCCCACTTCCTTTTCTGCCCCTGCACAGGCTTGCCGCCCTGCCAGGTATCACCTATTGAGACTTAATAGACTGAACAACTGGGCTAACCACCACAGCCTGCTCTCTCGAGTCTCAACAATGCCTCCTGCAGTCTCAACTAACTATGCTCTTACAGCATACACGGACACTCCGCACCATGTCCTCAATCTAATCAAAGTCCTCTCAAGAACCTCTTATCTCGGGCCTCTTCGCCCTCCATGCTCCTACCAGCATGAACCAACCCAACCCATAAGCTGATTAACTCCAAAACATACCCACGAACTGATCTCTCTCACAGATCCAGTCCCAAAAACCTCGTCTCTAAACGATTCGCAGCCTCTCGAGGAAAGAACTTGGCATCACACTCTGCCCACAAGTCCGCCCAGGCCAACACTGCCTGAACCCTCCTAGCTGCAACACACCACTCGCAAAGAATCCTACACCAATTCTCTTGCACCTCTTCCCTTATCCGCAGATAAGACGGAACCCTACCAACATCCTCAGCCCTCAGCCGCACCTCTGCCACTCGTGGCATCACCGGAGCCTAACTCGTACCGCACTCGGTAACCTCTCCAAAAACTGCTGAAGCCAATCCGCCAGACGATCCACTCGACACTGAGCCCACCCGCGGGCGCACCCGCACTACCAACCTCACGAGGACCCACACCGGCCCCCGGCAGCCAACCTAGGACCACTCTGCCCCCACCAGCCCTCACACTGGCGCTCACACTTGGCTGCACGCTGGCAGCCTAAATGGCGCTCAAGCCGTCATGAAGTGTCTACGGATCACTCTCAGCCACTCGCGCAACACTCTGAGCTGCCCTCCCGGCCAACTCCCTCACTAGTGCCCGCCACAACACCTACTGCAACAGATCTGTCAGCCGATCAACTCGTCACCTAGACTCCTCCTGCGGGCGCACCCGAACAGCGAGCGAATCCAGCACTAGCTCAAGTACCAGCCCTGGCCCAACAGCCCTCACACTGGCTCTCACACAGGCACTCCCACTGGCACTCGCACTAATACTCAGACCCTCTTGATACGTCTACGGATCTGTCAGAGTCTCAACGTGGAACCCTGAGCCGCATCCCAGCCGACTCACTCACTGGTCCCCGACCACAATCCTGACCTCCACAGTCACCCCGGCCCCCACGGCCACATTCTCTAGTGCCACTAGCCAACACCATGCACTACCACAGTACACAAGCTAAGCACTAAAGAATAACAATAAAACACACTTACCGTGGAATCTCTTTGAAGGCTCGAAGGAAGATGATCTAGAACCCCCAAACTCACAGAATTGCAATTTACCGAATTTCAATCCTAGCAGTTCTAGCCCGTCCTAAAACCGTAAGGGCTCTGATACCAAACTGAAACGACCCGACCCGTTTTTTTTTTTTTTTTTAAACAATAAGCTCTTAGTCTCAGACTAGCATTCCCATAAATGCTTGTCCTCCACAACCAAGCCACACAAACAAGCAACCAGCGGATAACACACTAAAACCAAACATGCAAATTCCATTAAAACTAAACCAGTTCAATTCAAACTCCAATACAATAAACCAACAACCTAGCGAAGTTCTAAAACAGAAATACAGCAATAAACCACACAACACGAAACCGAGACCCTAGATCATCTCCCTCTTCGTTGCCATGATTCCACGATCACAATTTGCCTTTACCTGCACCACATGGTTAAAAGAGATGCGTGAGTATTATCACAAATACCCAGTGAGACGGTCCTCCCATCTACGACTGCGCACACAGACGCGATGGATCCGCTCAGGCAAACACGCATCAAACAATACACAAAACAAACACAACAACACGGCTCAACCACAGCCTGACAGGCAGCCTGTCGATCGACACTACCTCTAGGTGTCGATCGACAGCCCTGTTCACACCTGTCGATCGACACACCCACGGTGCCTGTCGATCGACAGCTCAACTGGACCCTGTCGATCGACACAACCTCTAGGTGTCGATCGACAGCTCCTCGATCACCTGTCGATCGACACAACCTCTAGGTGTCGATCGACAGCCTCGTGTGACCCTGTCGATCAACACACCCTAGGGCTGTCGATCGACAGGTCGTCGCAGATTCATAGGAGATCGATCAATTATCCTCTCGGATCGATTCCTCCTCTGCGATAACACGAAACCTGCACAACAAACACAATCCAACAATCCATACACCACAAAACACACAGAAACAACATCAATCATCACAATCAACCAGTTTTAACCTACCACCATACAACCCTAACGAATCCACCGGCCCAGAAGCCATGGTCACGCACTCACCTTAGATTTTCGGTTAGATTCTGGTAGAATTGAGGCTAGACACGAATTCAGCAACAACCACCACGAAATTCCACCTCAAATCGATCAAGAACGAAACCCTAATCACAAACTATCAGGAACAAGAGAAACTCCTCTCAAACTCTCTGTTTCTGATTTTTGGGACTTTGGTTCGCTCAAATGCGGCCAAAAACTCTTAAATACGAAGCCCTAGGGTTTACCCAAACCGGCCCGGTCCAATTGAACGACTTAAATCGAACCAGAAAACCAACCAATTCGAGCACCTGTCGATCGACAGACACTAGGTGTGTCGATCGACATCCCTTAAGAGCCCTGTCGATCGACAGACACCATGTGTGTCGATCGACAGCCCCTCCATTTTACTAAAAAATGGTTCACGGGCGTCACACAGGCTGCGATCGTGGTTCCAGCTGTTCAGCCTCGGAGGCCTCAGCAGCAGCATGTGCAGCAGGCAGGTCCGGGCAAAGGCGGCAAGCCTGCGCAAGGGCAGAAGAGGAAGTGGGAAGGCGCTTCGGGATCGGGCCAGAGTGGCCGAGGCTGCTACAGTTGTGGGAGTCTAGACCACCAGAGGGCGAGTTGCCCGAAGCGGAGTGAGGTTCGAGGAGTTCGGACGTGCTATCAGTGTGGGGAGTCGGGGCACATCAGACCGAACTGTCCGAAGTTGCAGCCGTTGGCAGTGGCAGTAGTCCAGCCAGTAGCTCAGTATGGGCCGGTGCAGCCTTTGGATCAGATCGCGGCGATGGAGCGTCCGCCGGCTATTGCAGCGCCGGGAGAACCGAGCTCTAGACCGATCACGGGTAACTTTCTAATTCAGACTTTGTAAATTCAGTAGTGTAGAATTGCTTAGTGCTGTGTTAGATTGTTTGCCTGTGATAGAAAGTTAGGTTGCTTAGCACTTGGGAATTGTGTAGGGACCTTGTTTGTAGGTGGGTGTGAATCCCACGTGTTGTTTGATTCTGGAGCATCGAATTGCTTCATTACTCCGGACCATGCTGGAGAGAAGTGGTATCCGGAAGTGACGCTGGTGAGCGGACTGGACCGGTTATGGTTGCTGGAGGTGAATTTCTAGCTACGCATGGCCGGGCGAAGGAGGTCGATATTCTGGTAGCGGGAGAGTTGATGCCAGCTGACTTAGTGATTAGTCCGGTGGAACTGTACGATGTTATCCTTGGTATGGATTGGTTGAATCGGTACAGAGTCCATCTGGATTGTCATCGGGGTCGAGTGGTATTTGAACGTGAAGGTGGCAGGTTGGTTTATCAAGGAGTGAAACCGACTTCAGGTAGTCTTGTGATCTCCCTTGTTCAAGCTGAGGCGATGATTGAGAGGGGTTGCGAGGCTTACTTGGCCACGATTGTAATGCCGGAAGCTGTTGGTGGGGTTGCTGTGAGAGATATTCGGGTCGCTCGGGATTTTGAAGATGTCTTTCGGTCGTTGCAAGGATTACCGCCATCTCGGTCCGGATCCTTTCACGATTGAGTTAGAACCCGGAACGACGCCGTTGTCTAAGGCGCCTTACCGAATGGCTCCAGCAGAGTTAGCGGAATTGAAGAAGCAGTTAGAGGACTTATTGGAGAAGGGTTTTATTCGACCAAGTACTTCACCGTGGGGAGCACCGGTGTTGTTTTGTGAAGAAGAAAGACGGTAGTTTCCGGTTGTGCATCGATTATCGAGGTCTTAACCGAGTCACTGTGAAAAACAAGTATCCTCTTCCGAGAATTGATGAGTTGTTAGA